>OZ035880.1:177596802-178196802 GCA_964034835.1 Muscina levida | reverse complement strand
ACTTTTGAATTAATTTACTTATTTATATTAAGACGCATTATTTAAATGTGTTAAACAATTTAAACATTAATTTAATGTATTAAACTATTTTATTAAATTATATTAATTAAATTACGATTAAGTACTCTACTGTATTATATATCCTTGTGCAAATATATATATTTCACACAAATAATTTTTAATTTGTCAATCAGGAAATGCTACAAATACATAGTTATTATCTTAAAAATAATAATACCCGGCTATAAGCATATACCAAACCATGCAAATAATATTTCCACAAACGATAACAATATTTTGAATACAGACTTCCTTAAACAAAATACGCGCAATATGTATTAAACGCTTAGTATATACAATATTTTTTTGTTTCAAGAGGAGATAATTGAAGTGCTAAGTGTCCATTCATTTTATACAACACTCAGGGCACTGCTTATAACGAGAGCGATGATAACATAAACTCACGGACACTCTGCATGATGATCCCTGTCCATATACGTTGGCATTCGTGATAATTACAAGCGACGATCTTTTAAAGCACATAATAAAAATAGTCTTCATATTTCCGCCCTTGCACAATTAGTCATTCGATTAAACTCAAGTTGACACAAAATGTTGATGTTGATGTTGATGCTTCTCCACAAAATTAAATGACAGAATGATTAAATGACAAACAACACGACATACACACTTATTAACAAATCATATCATATAACTATTAATGCATTTGAACTTGAAAAACACGCATACGTTTTTTACTTTTAACTATTTAGTTAAAAGCTCAAACCCAGACAGAGGAAAAATATCACAAAATTAATATTCATCATTCGACAAATATGCGTAAATTTTCTCCTAATATGGAGAGGAGGCGGAATTCAAATGTATGTGCGCTTTGCCGTAAGCGAAACATAACGGTTTTCGCAGCAATTGTCATTGTAAGCATTGCATTGCTATTAGGCAAAGACCAGTTTTGTGCTCAGTTGTTAGTAGTCTACTACTCTCTTTCGGAGAGTTTGCTCTGTAGCGTCATTGTGATAATTTAAAGATATTTCACACAATTTGATAAATTTGTTAATAGCTGTACTGTAATTATAGTAGAGCTTTTTTTTTTTTGATACTAAAATAAATGTGTTGCATTTCGTTTAACATTGTCTAAATTCCAGTATATAATTTCTTTTGTCTTTGTTTGCTTTGTGTTTGTTATTGCTATTGGTATTTCAATGGAAGTTAGTTTGGTCGAACGGATATCATCATACGTTATTTTAAAATTGCTAAAATATAGAAAGCAACTTTCTAGTTATCTTACGTAAACATGCCATATGTTAGGTAAGTTTGTGGATATGTATAATCTGGTAAAAAAAAAACAGATCACTCTTCACATAGAGATATGCTGATCCATTGTGATTGACAGTTAGAAAAAGGATAAAGAAGGAAACAGGTGAGGGATAGAGAAGGTAGAGTGAATCGTGGGAACCCCATTCGTCATCATGTCATAAGATGGAATTCATAAATGTAGGAACAATAATTATTATTACAATTAGGAGGATTATGCGGTAAAACAAAGCACAAAAGAGGTACATTAAAATTAAAATTCAATGCCTAACAAACACATTGACTTCTGGAAGGAAAAATGATATGAAAAGTTGTGAATAGTAGTGAAAACATTCCAATAAATAGTTAATTATTACAGTTGTTATACTTTCAACAGTAGCTGTCATTGGAGTCCGTAATTTAAAAATATCGAAAGAGTTTTCTTTACCCAGAACTGTGTCGTAGAAAATGTATCCTTTACAAGATGGAGCAACTGTATACATAGCCAGGTCGGTTGTGGCGGACGAAAATTCCCAGACAAATTAATATCCTGAAACTCCACTTTCCTCTGGCTCCCAAGGTCATAAGACCTGAATGCACCAGACTTTTTGTTTTTGTAGTGTTATATGTTTAGAGCTAACAAGTAATTTTATTGCATCAATATTGTTGATGTCGTGCGATAATGCACGTGTTTTCGAATTCGATACAAACCAACCGCTAACAAGTAATTTTATTGCATCAATATTGTTGATGTCGTGCGATAATGCACGTGTTTTCGAATTCGATACAAACCAACCGCTAATTTTCTGTGGTTGGGAAAAAAATGCCTGACCCACAATTTGGGGAAGGTGGGGTGGGGTTATATTACAGATCATTGCGGTAAAAGTTGGGGGAAGGTAGACAATCCACATCAACAGCCTTGGAGTCGCCTCTAGAGGGGTAAAATGTATGACTGACCATCAGTCATTTTTCTCTCCTAACACTTTTTCCAGACACACCTACCCCGTATCTCCACCCCCTAAGGGGGCTCCCATACAAAAATCCAATTTTTATAAATTTTTCTCCCACCGCTCTAACTACCTCAAACGTGCCCCTAGAGGTGTCAAATGTATGACCGACCCCCAAGATTTTTGGAACCCCAACAGTTTCCCAAAACATATCTACCCACTATCTTCAACCCTTAAGGAGGGCCCCATAGAATTTTTTTATTTTTTTTTTAAATTTTTATTAAAAAATCAGCTACTGTTGTTCCCTTTGTGCCTTCTAGAGGGGTAAAATTTAGGTAAAATTTTGGTTAGCCAAAAAGCCCTTTTAATGTACCAGAAAGAATTTTCGTTGTGCCAAAAAGTACTTTTATTATACCGCAAAGTACTTTTAATGTACCAGAAAAAACATTTATTGTAGCAAAAAGTAGACCTGGGGTACAAAAAAGTACTTTTTTTGAGCCAAAAAGTACATTTATTGTACCAAAAGGTACTTTTATTGTGCTGTACTTTTAATTGTGCCAAAAGTATTTTTTTTGGGTCCAACACATACACTAGTTGTACAAGAAGGTACTTTAATTATAACAGAGTGTACTCTTATTAGACCAGATAGTACTTTTGTTGTACCAAAAAGTACATCTGATGTACAAAAAAGTACTTTTTTATACCAAAAAAAAAACTTTTATTTTGCCAAAAAGAACTTTTAATATTAGAGAAGAAATTATTAGTATGTCAAAAAGTTCTTTTTACGTACCATAAAGAACATTTGTTGTAACAAAATGTACTACTGTTGTACAAAAAAGTACTTTTATTGTAACACAAAGTACTTATAATGTACCAGAAAGTACTTTTATTGCGCCAAAAAGTACTTTAATTGTACAATAATATATAAATGTTCTTTAATATAGCAGAAGAAACATTTATGTAATTTTATTGTTATTGTTTTTGTTGTATCAAAATGTTCTATTCTGTAGCAAAAAGATACAACTAATGGTTTTTTTTTTGCAAATTTTAAGTGAAAACTGAACTGTTGACTTTGAATACATGAGATTTCTCTTCCTTGTCATTTTTGTATCGTTATCACTTTGATGCGTCAGTTTGTTTTTAATAGTACGTTTGATATGTCCTTTAGGACTTTATACCCCATTCTATGGTAAAGGATAAAAACTGTAAAATAATTGTCAGAACGTTTAAATTCCTTTGCCTGGATTTGTTCTATATACTCATATAGATAATATCTAATTGTCCAAAAATCATCCAAATCCAAAATCACTGTTTTAACTGTTAATTTGGAAATTGCGTTTTATTTTAACAAAACCGGCCCCAATACAAAGTAAAGCTTAATTCTCTCTTTTCCTACCTCTACGCCCCAAAATACGGTAGAGTACAAACGAAAGTGCAGACTAACCAACAATATCCACAATACACGGGGACGACAAAAAGCTACTCGCTTGTTAGCTAATCTTGCTCAGTGATATGGCCGATGGTGGCGATTGGTCAGTGTGATATAATCGCGCTGCTGAGCTTGGGAATACGAAATTTCTAAGCGACACATTTTTTTTGTGTGTTTAAGCTTCAGTTCATTCTTGGACGCATTTAAATAAACACTTGTTGTTGTGATTTCAATTCAGTCACCACGATATACAGACGACTGATCGAGCCGAATGCACTCTATTTACAGTTAAGCCGAGGAGAACTCACAATGACACTTGTGTACTGACCCTCGCTTGTGCGATACCAGAGTTAACCGTCAAGCCTCGTCGACTATTGTATGCGCACGGACTATTGTGTAGTATTGCAATTGTAAAACACAACAATATAGGAAGAATCGCATAATAACTTTAATAAGTCTTAAGTAGATTCGCATTATCATCAAATCGTATGAATTGTGTTAAACAAAAAAAAAACCGAATTAAATCTCAAGTATTATCTCAATAAAACGAACAACAACGGGGGAAAAAAATTTACGATCTTAAGTGCGAAAACAAAAACAAAACCAGCGGTAATCTCAATACTCATTCAGAACATTCAGTCTGGCTTATCCGTCAGTCAGTCGGAGAATAATTCTGGTGGTGTCGATTGTGTTTCGTGCTCATTTGCATATGTGTAAAAAACTATAATAATCCTAACAATAGAGCAAGTGTCTAGGAGCTTTGTAGTGATATTTTAGTTTGCAACAAATTGTGATAAGTTCTCATTCTCATTTATTAAAGTGAGTGATTTATTGTGTTGAGATTGTGGAAGACGCTTAGAAAGAAGTGTCGAAAAAGTGCTATTTTGTGATATCTACAACAAAAAGATCGACGCGTTGAAATTTTGGCTTTACCAGGGAAATAAGCGTAACAGGCAAAATGGGTAAGTTTGGCTAGTGAACTACATATATACTTAGAGAATTATATACTATACAAATAATATATATTAATGCGCTAATTTTTAACATTTCACACTTGAAATAATAAAAGTGGCCAAACAAAAAAAGAGTCAATCGAAGGTTTTTAAAAGAGCTGAGTAAATAAGAACAGCAAAATCAAATATAGAAAAACAAAATATCCATGACTGTTTAGAAGTCTGATTGGTCCCATTGTATCTACTGAAAAAGTGTTCTTACATGATTTTTTTTTTAATAAAAAGAAAATTTTACCTGAATATAAATACAATTTAAGGAAATGTTTAAATATCGATACCTTAATTCTAAGGTATGCTTAGTCGACTTAGCTAAATAGAGTTTTTGAATTTAGTATCTATATTACTCATAAACTTTTGACGAGTTTCTTGTAAAATGTGTATTTTTTATTTTGCATAGTTTTGAGGTAGACCGTGGAATAATGGTTTGAACACGAGGCTATCATGCGGGAGAACATGAATTGTGTCCTTTTATCGGCGGCCCTCTTGTTGTTGTCGGCAGCAACTTTACTACCAAGTTGCCTAGTAAAAGTTGATATGTGCAATTTTTAAATTCTGAAATCTCATTTAGACATAAGGGCACATCAAAATTCTATATAACCATTTAATATACTTTCACTTATCTCAGACATATACTTTTTTGCCAACATTTTTTAAAATAACGGACATCAACTTTTTCCATAATGGTACAAACAATTACGTTCCGTTGTATGAGCTTAAAAAAAAAACAAAAGAATATAAGAAAAATAGAAACAATAACAAGAGCTAGGCTGTAAACCGAATTAAGTTTTTTTAAGACTATTTTTCATAAAATGTAATCCTTGGATTAAGGTGGACCTTACTCCAAAAATGTAAATAATCTAAAATATCACAGTGTAACATTTCTAAGGTCATCGTCTGGTGCCGCCTTCGTACCCAGATATTTTTGAAGTATATACCAAGACTAAAAAAATCCCCAAAGGATTTGGCCCCATTACATCGAAACATTTTTTTATGGATACTCCAATATTTTCACCCCAACACGATTTTTTTTATCATTTTTACGGAGTCCATATTTCATTAACCGTTCAAAAATTTTTCTTTTTGACTTTGGCAAAGTTGTAGATCTAAACCAGAGCAAAAAAAGTGTCAAATAGACCGACCCAAAAAAATTGCATCCAGTGCATGAAAATTGCAAAAATATGGAAAAAAAGGATATTTTTTCATAATGTTTTCCACACAAAATTTATTTCGTTGTACCCCGTGGCGTATGATTTATGTGGAATATTACTTATTATAATCATAATTTTATGGTGAAAATATCATGAAAAAATTGCCTTTTTTGCCATATTTTTACAATTATCATGCATTAGATGCAATTTTTTTGGGTCGGTCTATTTGAGACTTTTTTTGCTCTGGTTTAGATCTACAACTTTGCCGAAGACGAAAAGATAAAATTCCGAACAGTTAATGAAATATGGACTCCCTAAAAATGGTCAAAAAATCGTATTGGGGTAAAAATATTTTAGTATCCATAAAAAAATGTTTCGATGTAATGGGGCCAAATCCTTTGGGGATTTTTTTAGTCTCGGTATATACTTCAAAAGTAGCTGGGTACGAAGGCGGCACCAATTTATGTGTTGCACTGTGTATCATAACAGAAGTTTAAAAAAAGAATTTAAAAGTAAATTTTTTACTAAAATAAAATTTCCAAAAGCTGTTTTACAGTCCAACTCCAATGAATAATTTTTAAATTTTCTATTTATAAACGCCTCGGCACTTTTTACTTTTTACGAACTGCAACATACTGTGAAATTTTGAGGACGATCAAACTATTACTATGCTCTATTAGTTTGATCTTGGATGCAATGCACGGGCCACGCCCACTTGATAAAGCAAAGATTCTAGTAGCAATTTTTACCACCGACCACACAGCTACATTCTGTAAAAATTTCATAAAGATCGGTCCAGCCGTTCTCTAGTCTATACGGTACATTAAAAAGCAAAAAAACACAAACCTATTTTTTGGACAAATAATAATTCTCCAATAACTTCGAGCATTTAAATTTTGTCAGTTTAATAAGATTCTTAAGAAGATTCTTCTTTCCAAAATAAGTAATGAAAGACCCGTAAAACCGTTTTTTAACCGGAAGTCAAGATTTTGAGGGTGTTAGCGAAATTTGGTATACTGATTCGTGTTGTACTCGACCAGACCTACAATATGCACTAGTTCACTTCACAAGATCCAATTGACTGAAGTACAGTGTTATTCGAAATCGTTAAAAATTGGAATAAAATAAAAAGACGTGTTGACGTGTGGTCTTCCTTGATACCATTTTCGCACCGGAGTGTGTGAGCTTCACATTGATTTCTTGAAGCTTTTAACACTTAAGGTTGTGATAATGAGTGGAGAAGTCACAGCAAACGGGTACTGATGATGATGGTTTGGCATCTAATTTATTGGAACTACGATCAATGTAGTACTACCTCAATCCCCTAAAATTGGCATAATCTGTATTGATATTATGGCCATTTCTGTACCTGATCTTTCAAATTCAGCTTGTCTGATAGAGATACTAAACAAATGTTATAATCAATTTTAATTTTTAAAAACTTTCTGTTCCAAACAACTCCATTCATTACAGAACTTATGTGATAATTGTTACGTGTTTTACGTCATTGCCAAGACGTCGACATAATGTCAATAAGATGATATTATATCAATAGATATAGGACCATATTTGTTGACACACACACATACACTTGAATAATCACATAGAAAATGCCACTACATGCTCCCTTTGAATGCAATTGAATTATTTAGAATTTAAGCGGACCCACCGGCCGACCCACCTTCAAACTGTGAGCTAAAGTACTTAAAAATGTGCAATTCTCAATTGACAAACAAACAGATGTACTTTAAAAATTAGTTTTTTTTTTCTATAATAAATTCAATAGATTTACGCAATCGATTGTGACTAACATAGCAAAAAAATATACTTAAAACATTAAATGAAGTCAAACAATTAGAGGTAAGTGGATGGTATGAAGATAACTTTAATCGGAATGTGGAATTCAAATTCTAAGCGTATTAGAACAACCAAATATAATTTAAAATTTCGTAATAATAATTTTGTAACCGTACAATTGTAGCCTATAAACAATCACGTAATTAATAATTGTAATTTAACGACCGTGTCAATTTATCTAAATGCTGACAATCGACTAGCGCAAAAAAACACATAGTAGCGATCATACAAACCTCGTGTACAATAAAAACGTTTAGTTCTTTTGTATGCTTACATGTTTTCCAGAATATTTTAAGCACCGGTATGTCGACAACATATGGAACTCTTTAAAAGTGATGCAAAACGTTGCTCCGCGATCTTTTACCACCTGAAGCTAATCAGGTGAAACAAGAAACAACAAATCGATTAAGAAAAAAAAAAGAAAAACATGTATTAAATTATACTACGTCCTATTAATAAATAGAACATATTGTTTGCTGCGTAGCAATGAAATGGAAGGAGATTAATTATTTTCTCGTTAAGATTTTCTAAGAACTATAATGAAAAAATACAATATTTGTACATTTACTTAAATACAAAATGTTAATTTCATCATAACTGTTTATGGGATATAATCTAGAGGAAGTGGGGAATCTCTTTCACTATTATGTAATTTATTTTAATAGTTTAGGATTTAAAATTGTAAACTTTCGTAATATCATATAAGTTGGCAATTAGGGCGCACAGTGGGATGGCTTCATATATTTTTGTGCAAAAACTATAAGGACGAAATTATGAAACTAGTACAGAAATTTCACTCAGGTAAACTGTATTATAAATATCAACACACAATATAAGATATTGTTTAAGTCTTACCTCGGCAAAGTTTGACTAAATTCAGTGTACATTCAAAAAATATATGCATGTAAAAATAAATACAGTTATTTATGTGGGAGGTACCAGAAAGGGGTGTGTCATATTTTGCCTCCTATTACGAGTTATATTAACTAAACAAATCTCATTATCCCCCAGATGCCGGTTTGGAAGTTATGGGAGAAATATTAATTTTCCAAAAATAGGTAATTTTGTATGGAAGGTACCAGAAGGGGTCAACCGATATAGTCTATATTCATTTATCAGGCACATTCTTATAAGCGTACATCTATCTGAATTTAGTGAACTTACAAAAAAGATATGTTTGCAAAATTATGAGGGTGAATTGGGTCATTTGTATGGGAGGTACCATAATGGGTGTGTTAAATAGTTAGGTTTTTTAAGGTTTTGCCTCCTATGATAACATAATGACCAAATTTAATTTTCCCCAGTTGCCCGTTTGGAAGTTATGGAAGAAATATTAATTTTTCAAAAATAGGTTATTCTCTATGGGAAGTATCAGAAGGGGTCAACCGATATAGTCTTTATTCAAAATTACACAAAATTTTATTGAATTCTGTGTACTTACAAAAAAGATATGTATGTAAAACTATAAAGGTTAATTTGGTCATTTGTATGGGAGGTAACAGAGGGGTTTTGGCAAAGATTTTCATAGGGTTTACCTACTATTACAAGATAATTAAACTGACCAAATTTGAATATCCTCCGGTTGTCTGTGGAATTTATGAAATATATCAGTTTTCTAAAAGTAGATAATTTTGTGTGGTAGGTACCGGATGAGGTGGGGCTATTCTGCCCATTTACAATCCCATTACTTTATTTTGAAAAATATTAATACCCGTTTCATACTGATCAGGTAATGTTTACTCGAGTTATCCTGCTCATCGGCCATCCAGCCAGCCACCAAGACAGTCAAATGGACATAGCTCAATCATCTTAAAAAATCCGGAACGAATTTGGTCTTAAGATACGTGGGGTCTAATACGTCTCCTTTAATGCATTACACTTTTCCTGTATCAAATGATATACACCATCATCCCTAAAGGTGATGGTATAAAAATACTTTTTGGTATAAGAAATTGTACTTTTTGGTACAATGAATAGTACTTTTTGGACCAAGAAATTATATTGTTTGGCCCAATGAATTGTGCTTTTTGTAACAAGGAAATGTACTGTTTGGTACCAAAAAATTTTCTTTTTGTACTTTATAATAATAATAAATTGTACTATTGGTATAATAAATTATACTTTATGGTACAATAAATTGCACTTTTTGGTACAAGAAATTGTATTCTTTGGTGCCAAAAATTTTACTTTTTGGTACAATAAATTCTATATTGTACAATAAATTATACTTTTTGGTACGGTAAATGTACTTTTTGGTACCATAAATTGAGCTTTTTGTTATAATAAATTGTACTATTTGGTATAATAAATTATACTTCATGGTACAATGAATTGTACTTTTTGGTACGATGTACGATGCTTTTTGGTGGAATAAGCTGTACTTTTTGTTACAATAAATTGTACTTCATGGTACAATAAATTGTACTTTTTGTTAGAATAAAATGAACTTTGTGGTACAATAAATTGTACTTTTTGGTACAATGAATTCTACTTTTTGATATACATAAAATTTTACTTTTGGGTTCAATATATTCGACTTTTCGGTACAAGAAATTTAACTTTTTGTTACAAGAAATATTACTTCTTCGTACCATAAATTGTGCTTTTTGGAACTTTTTGGCTAAAGAAGTTGCACTCTTTGGTACCAAAAATCGTACTTTGTGGTACAATAAATTCTACTATTTGGTACATTAATTTGAACTTTATAGTTTTTAAGTGTAATTTTTGGTACAATAAATTGTACTTTTTAGTACAAGAAATTGTACTTTTTGGTACAAGAAATTGTACTCTTTGTTACAATAAATTGTACTATTTGGTATAGTAAGTTGTTTCTTTTGGTAGAATATATTTTACTTTTTAGTACCAAATATTGTAGTTTTTGGTACAATAATAAAAATTTTTAATACAAGAAATTTTACTTATTAGTGCAATAAATTATATTTTTGGTACAAGAATGTGTACTTTATGTTACAATAAATTCTACTTTTTGGTACGGTAAATTTTTCCTTTTGGTACCATAAACTGTACTTTCTGGTACAATAATAATAATTTTTAGTACAAAAAATTTTAGTTTTTGGTACAATAAACTATATTTTTAGTACAAAAAATTGTTGCGCTTTTTGGTACCATAAACTGTAATATCTGGCACAATAAATTGTACTTTTTGATTCAATAAATTCGACTTTTCGGTACCAGAAACGTAGCTTTTATGTACAAGAAATTTAATTTTTTCGTACCATAAATTGTACTTTTGGTATAATAAATTGTACTTTATGGTACAATAAATTAACTTTTTGGTTCAATAAATTCAACTTTTCGGTGCAAGAAATTTAACTTTTTGATACAAAAAGTTTTACTTTTTCGTACCATAAATTGGGCTTTTTGGTACAAGAAATTGTACTCTTTGGTGCCAAAAATTTTACTTTTTGGTACAATAAATTCTACTATTTGATACAATAAATTTTATTTTTTAGTTTTTAAATGTACCTTTTGGGCCTTTTTTACCCCCGAAATACGAATTTCGAAAAATCACTTTGTGAGGCTAAATTATTCGATGGAGAGAAGGACCATATACCGTTTACTCTGGTTGATGGCACCAGTTCTATTCCTTTTTGGGATTTTTTTTACCCTAAAAGTACGTATTACGAAAAATCATTTCATCATTTTCGATTATGGCTTTAACCGTTTGCTCTGGATGAAGGTACCAGTTTTATCCCCTTTGGGGCCTTTTTTGATTCTAAAAGTTCGCATTGCGAAAAATCCCTTCTTATCGACCATCTACTCTATAAGAGGAATGTACACCAAAATTTTCGTGATTCCAGGTTGAGCAGTTTGGGCTGGGCAATGATCAGTCAGTCAGTCGATCAGTATCTGTCTTTTTTTTGCCTCGAAATAGCAAACTTTTTTGATTTTTTGCACTATTTTTAAGTTTGAAAAAATAAGCCATTATAGCACACCCTAATGTTATATATTTTATACAAAAAAATCGGTTAGGTTATTCATGTATTTCGAGGAATGTTATTTTCACATCCTATACCAGTGAACGGCAGCCCAATACCACCACAATATGACTTTGTGTTAGAGAGTTGCTCTCTTCCCTCTCTCACTGTAGTGAGGGAAATTGTTATATAGTTTTTTTCATAATTATGAATATAAAAATCCAGGAAATAATTGATAAATATCACTGCCGTCCGCGTGTCAACGTACATTAACATATTAGAATTCATTTTTACTGAAAAAATGCATTTCTTTTATTGCCGTGCTAAAAACAAGCGTCGACACAACCGCATCGGACGAATGCTCAAGCGAGACTGAATGCATTTGTTTGTCTTCGTTCAATGTGTGGCTCTCTTGCTCATGTTGTCCAAGGGCTACCTCTCGCGGTTCGCTGTCCTATACTTAATTCAAACTAAAATCACATTTGAGCACAAATATCAGATTTCGTACATCGGATTTTGCTATAGAATCAAATATTTGACTAAGAAAACGAGCAAGGCCCAACGCCCTTTTTTTCATCGTTACGTATCAGAGGTGAAAGTAATGGACCAATTTGTATCAATAAATTTAAAGCCAGGACGAAGTCTGTCGATATCAGCTAATAGGATATAATAATGCTAATTTTAACAATTTAAAAAACCTTCACCGATTTGCTGCGAAAAGGAATTGTACAATCCATAACATATACATGGATTATTTTACGGCACAACATACACATCGCTCATTTCGTGCAAGAAATAAAAATTCATATTAACATCTTTTATACACTCCGCATAAGAGCTATTTGAATTCCTTCATTTTGTACAAGTTGGATGTAAATTAAAAACTTCAAACGCGTTTATCTCGGAATCGTTTTTTTTGAGTTATGACGGTCTTGCACCAAATGAGCGACATGTTCAAAACTGACCTTCATTATGACATTATCGGAACAGTATTGCTAGTGCATACTCTATTAAGCGCCAATAAAACATCTTATCTGGAAAATATCTGTATCACGTTGTAGGAAATCAAAATGTTTAACGCCCTCAATGTAACACACACATTATAATAGAACTCCTTACAATTACAATCAAACAGACAAAGTGTACATTTACATAAACATTTCTTAAAAACTGTTATGTAAATATTTACAAAATGTTAATGTTTAACAGTGCTCTACACATATACACTCTCAAAAATACTACTGCTAAATGATTGGTTGCCTTTAACGACTTTGTCTAAAGTTAGTTAGAATATGACTTGGTAAAATAGATAAGATTACAATACTGAGTGAGTGTGCCTGTGTGTGTTTGTGATGTATGATATCTGTAACACGAGTGTGAACAAATGTAATATTCAGTGGTCAGTATTTACATTCATTTCAATTCAATTTCAAATCGATTCCGTCTATTTACATATGTCGATGAGTTTGATTGCAAACAGATAACTAAACTTAACTAAACACAAGTGTCTTTCGGCCAATCGGTCGATCGGTTCGTTCGTCTCAAAAGGAGGCAAAAGCAGCAGCAGCAGCCGCAGTATTGACGTTTTTTTTCGTTGTTGATATTTCTGCTGTTGTTATAACGTATGTGGAATCTTTAAATTGAAGTGAATTTATAAAACTACAGTTAATTTAGTTTTGAATTTAAGCCATTAAAGGTTAGTTCGTGCCTCATTGTGAGTGTGTGTGTTTGTGTTGAGTAGTAGCTGCATGTGTGTGTCGGTTTACCAGCAAAAAAGGATAACATTGTAATGATAAAATCATAGAATCATAGGACATTCAGTGTGAAAATAAGTCAAAAAATAATGTACCCAGTTTAAGTTAAATTTGTTACTTTATCACAAGATGATGGTTATGCTGGATAGTTTCATAAGTGTAAAATAAAAATGATGAAACTATTACTAAAATAATACATTAAATATTAATTTAAATATCTACAAAATATGAAAATATTTGAAGTATTTAGTTTAATAAAAAAGCAATTTTATAGAAAAAGTAAAACGTTCCGTTTATGGATATGATGGATAGTTTCTTATGTTTATAAAGGAACATAGTAGAAAAATAATGAAGATACTATAAATAAAATAATATCAAAATATTAATTTTAAAAAGTACAAAGTATTAAAAATTTTGAACTAGTAACATAATAATAATGCAATTTTATAGAAAATTAAAAACTAGATGTTTATTGTAGCAGCAATGTTTACCAATTAAATCGAAGGACTAAAATAAATTCAACACAATTTATGGAAATTTTAAAAATTTTAAATTTTTTAAGAAGAGTTATTGTTAGTGAAACTCCTATTTGTGGGTATCTGTTTTCCTTCATCTTCGCCTTCAAACACCTTTCTCGCTGGAGCATTTACATCCATCTTGACAACAATCGAAGTCGTTAGATTCTGACTCTTTTAGCTACGTCGATGTCGTGGTAAAGCTCAATTAACTGATGGTTCATCCGATACCGAAACTCGCGGTTGACACAGATAGGTCCACATATTTTTCGAACGGGTAAAATTAACACCTGGTATATCTATAGTGCTGCCGCTATTTTTCTTATTGGCGGAAGATCCAAAGTAGGTAAATTTATCTACTACCTCAAAGCAATAATTTTCAACGTTGGCGGGCGTCCCCTTCGAGAGAACTCTTTGTTTGTCGACATTATTATTTTTTTCTATCGATGATAAAACTGCAGTAACATCCCGAAGATTTCGGCCAATGATGTCTATATCATTGGCATAGGCCAGTGGCATGTGGCTCTTGTGGAATATGGTGCTAGACATGTTGACGTCAGCCTTTCTCATCACTTTATCCATAACGATATTAAATAGTGTACAGGACAAGCTATCGCCCTGCCTGAGACCTCTTTCCGTGTTGAATAGTTCAGAGTGCTCATTACTAATCTTAATAGAGGCTTTGGTGTTTTCCAAGGTACATCTGCAAAGTCTCCTTATCGGAGAGTCGAAGGCAGCTTTATAGTCAGCAAAAAGGCGGTAGGTGTAGATATGCTCTTCATTAGTTTTTTCAGGATTTGTCGTAAGGTGAATATTTGATCCGTCGTAGATTTGCCAGGTCTAAAGCCGCACTGATATGGTCCAATTAGTTTTTCTACAATTGGCTTTAGACGTTCACACAATATGCTCGAAAGGACTTTGTACGCAATTGGTAATTGGCTTAGTCAACGGTAGTTCTTACTACGGTAGTTCTTCTCACTACGATATCCTTTCTTGTATATGGGACATAATAGACTGAGTCTCCAATCCTCGGACATGCTCTCCTCTAGCCAGATGTTCTGCATAAGTTGATGCATGCTCCTAATCAGCTCCTCTCTGCCTGCCTTAAACAGTTCAGCCGGCAGACCATCGGCTCCAGCTGTTTTATTATTTTTAAGACGGGATATTGCCACACGTATCTCACTCTGGCTCGGAGGTGGACAGTTAATACCATCGTCATTACCATTTGGAGTTGGAGTCTTCTAGAGTGGTGTCCGTATCCAGTCAATTTCTGAAATGTTCTCTCCATATCTTCACAACGCTATCCGGGTCCGTCACTAGTTGGCCATCGATGTCCTTGCAGGAGGGCAACTCTGTTTTATGCATTCTCGCCTTAACTCTCTGGTATAATTTTTGCACTTCCCCTTTTCTTTCTCTTCTTTGCCGTCTAAAAAGACGAGTAGCCTTTCGTCTCTTCTCCCTGTGCCGTTCACGAACAGCTCACGTTGCCATTGGCTGCAGTTTCGCCCTGTATGAAGCATCCGTCTCTTTCGTGGCATTGCGACATTTACCATTCTTCCAGGCATCTTCTTGATACGGCTTTGAGTACCCTAGTACATTTCTCGCAGTCCATTCAATGGAGTCGGCTATATATTGCCACTGCGAGGTAATATTATCTGGAGTAGGCGTCCGCTACTTCTGTAGTCCGCAGTTTACCGATGACCAGCCTGATTATTCGTACTGCCATAACAAAAGATGCGTGCCTTCAATCGACTACCACGTGATCGATCTGACTCTCGTCAATAGATCTTGTGATAACTATGTTGCCTTATAAATATTTCTATGGTCAAATCTAGTGCTGCTAACTACGATATTTCTTGTTCGACGTTTCGGTGTCCATACTGAATTTTACGATTGTAGGCACAAATGCGGTCTCCCTGCCTATTTTAGCTCTAAAATCGCCCAGTACAATTTTGATGTCATGGCTCGGGCTACGGTCATATACATTTTCTAGGCTCTCGTAAAACTCGTCTTTGGCCTCATCGTTTTTCCCTTCTGCCGGGTCATTGGCACATATAAGTGTTATTGTAAAAACTTTGTTTTGCCTCTTATGAAGGCTATTCGTTCACACACCGGGCTGAACTATGAGACTTGCAAACCAAAAATCCATATCCAAACTCGTGGCAGGCTGCAACCCTATCGCGCCACGTCGCAGTTTTCTCATCCTGCCTGCATTCAGAGTACCGCTCACTCTGTGCTGACGTGCCTGGGTTTTAGGTTACGTCTTTTACAGTTAGCCGTGCTCTGACGGGAGTCAAAGGCAAGTTTAAAGGCATCACCATGTTGAGGTACTCCGTCAGCAGTAGTTTCACTAATACGGACCTCTGTGAGTAGACTTGAAGTGTAATTGACAAGGATCACCCTGGGTTTACCAAGTTAAACAGATCAGAAGCTTTACCTTGCACCCCTTTGTATGAAACGTAGGAGTAGTTTTACCCGATATTACTCATCTCAGAACATAACATCTGTTTAGAGGATAGAAGCTTGCATACCAAACTTCAGGTCAATAGCTCTTTAACTACCGTTGAAATCGCTGGGACAGACAGAGAGATGAAAGTAGTTTTTAACCGACCATCTTAAAAGTTAACCTCTGGGTAGACCATACAATCTTGTATACTTTATTTCAGTTCGATAGCTGTTAAACTACGACCCCTAGGGACAGACCCCTCCTATTTGTATGGGAGGTGGAAGTAGTTTTTAGCCGATCTTACTCACCTTAGAATTTTAACTTCGTTTTGTTTCATTTTGCTCTATGTCTCTTAAACTAAGACTATAAGCGCGAGGACAGACAGACGGACATATTTAAATCTATTCAGAATTCGACGCAGATCAAAATTAATACATCCTTCAGTCCGTTCGTGCGCGTGGTAAAGGTTTAAAACAAATATATAGAACTAATTTTATAAAAACCGTTCATCGATGCAATGCCGAACATAAACTTGACCTCATGATGAGAAATGTGGGATGGTTGTCAAAACAAACGATCTCCTGTCAAAGCAGTGTGACGGGGTCATGTCGCATACAAAAAACGTCATTTTCCTTTACACCCCCGTGTTGTTGTGAATTAATACGCTATCTATTTTAGATTTACAAAAAAACGGCACCTACATGTTTATCGACAAATGCGAACATCACTGTTTGAGAAGCTTTTACTAGACATTCCGATTATTTCGATACTTATACTACGTAGTTGCTGTCGACAACATTCGAGGGGAGTCGACAATGAAAGATAAATGTAGATGTTTGGAGCCGGAAATCGAACCACGGATCTCCCGCTTTGTAGTCGCGTGCTCTAACCATTATGCCACTGTCGGTCATGCCGCAAGATTAGAGCAATTTTACAATATGGCCATTATATGCTACTTTTTATAAAGCTGATGAAAAGAAACTCAATCATTATATTACAATTTCAATGTTCAAATTGTAAATTTTTTCGACTTTGGTCATCACAAAGCGCTTTGCAAACTATAAGATTTTGTACCCGGGTCAACTACTAATATGAACTCTATTAAATTCCTGACAACACGGATCTTTATCTACCAACAAAAAATTTATATTTTTAAAATCAGTTTAGTCATTTGTTTACAAACCAAAAAAAATTAAGCCTGCCAACGACACAAGGGTTTCCTAAACATTATGTTGACTAATGCTACCGGCATTTGGCACACAAAAAAAAACCTACACTTCTCAGAAAATTAAATTAATTATTAAAATAAATATAAACAAATAATGTCAACAACTATAGAAAACACCTTTTAGACGCCTATTTATAACCTTTTTCAACCCCCTTACTCAAATACCTTATATTTTTTAATTGCTTACCTCAAATGTTTACACAATACACGATACGTTCGAACAATTCTAATCGGAAGTTCAAATCATCTAAAATGTTGTAATTCTGTTGACACTCGCTATAGTTGTTGTAATGTATATATTTATAAAGAAATAAAAAGATTAATTTAATGACGGATTTTGTTGCGTTAGTTTGACGTGAGTTGAATTATTTTTTTGTATGTTTTGTTTTTGTTATTGCTGTTATTTTTTGACTTGGTCAATTTGTATATTGTGTATTGAATATAATTGAAATTGTACACATACGATGTCAACACAAGTATCACACTTGGGATGTTAGTAAAACACACTTGTTGGTGTAATTTTCGATTTTTTTGGGGAGTTCCCTTTTAAGGGTTTTTAAAAATTAATTGGTTGGTTATTGAAAGTGTGACCACTGAGTTATTAAGTAATATTGTATATTTGGGCAGCCAGTGTTTAAATAGAGACAGTATTTTACATATAAATCAAGGTTGTAACTGAAATTAAAATATTGCCGATAATATTTACCTGCATTTAGAACAAAGCCTAACATTTTTATATAACATTTACAGGTGATGGTTCGATTTCGTTGACATTTGATAGTCTCAGAGCCTCCCCTTACAGTCCAGATGGACTTAGCATAGATAAGCTGCATTTGCTATACTTAGAGGGTAAGGCAATAAGAGAGCAAGAAGAGCGTAGTAGCGTTCTTATCAGTATACATACATATGTGTGGTGTATATATATGCACACTAGGCTTGACCTTCTGCTCAGCAAGGTCAGGATTTTGATTTTGATTTCGTATTGAAATGCTTATTTAATTTTTATACAAATTCAAATTGAATTCTATTATAGTTTGTTCCGCCGAGGCTAATGGTCGTATCGGAATTTAAGGCGCGGCGAATTTATAAAATAAACAAACGGTTTAACATATAAAGGAATTTTAACAATTATAAAGAAATTACAAAAAAGGATATAAAATTTTACTCCATTAAAGTGAAATGTTAATTGATCTCAGCAGCAAAGTGTACTATTTATAAAGGTAATAAAAAAATGTGGATGGATTAGTGAAATTTAAACAAACAAAAGGAGCAGAAAATTAACATGTATTTTAACGCATTAAGTTCACCGTGCGCTACATCCCAGGAAAATTTTTCAGAACTTGTTGCGAATGGTATTGATACTAGAATCGTTTCTTTTTTAATCGACTTTCTATTCTGTTTCTGGTTCTATATAACCGATTATGTACAACATGTTGCACCACAGATTCCGTAGAACAGAAAATTAATATTCGTATTCGAAATAAGTATTTTTTAGAGGGTATTAATTAAGAAAAACTCAAAAATCTGAGTTAAAATATACTTCGAACTAGCACCCAATTGAAAATCAATGAAAGTTCAAAAAACAGCATATATAATTCAGTTATGTAGCAATTCATTTCATAACAGGTTCCATGAGAACATGTTGGTTTTGGGACAATTTCAAACAAAAATAATATATTGTGCAACCGAAATTGGAACTTGTTACTTATTTGTAAAAGCTGTTCTGTAATTGTTTCTTTGCAACAAAATATTTTACTGGGATTTTTTCTTTACGACATGAATTTGGAATTTCCGTTTAATGTTAGCCGAAATTGCATTGTGGGACAAAGGAAAGGCAATTTGATTTACTAGTGACAGTATCATCAAAACAAATATATTACGAATAACACAAGGGAACAAAATTGAACTTTTTGAGTGTTGTTTGGAATTCGATAGCTGTTTTTTACTAATTTGAGGTCGCTGATTTCAAATCTAATCTCCATTTTTCTCCATCAGCTCGAATTTTTAAGTTACAGGTACTAATCGTATTTTCGACTTTTTTCCAAAAAATTATAGTTCAAAAAATCATAATTTTTTTTTCATAAGCCGGATTTTAAAATTTTTTTTTCTTTTTTAAAGATATCGTTGTTACCTTTGAAAAAATCAAATTTTTTAATATTACAAAAAAAAATGACTGAGTAACGGCTGTTTTATTCAAAAAAAATAAAAAAAAATACAAAAAAAAATTACACATTTTAATTTTCTTCACGCTGAAAGTTAATCGGTTGGGGGCAAATTGTTATTTTTATTAGCTTTATTGAATATCATATTAAAATAGCTTTCTAAAACATGTATGTACATAATAATCGATTGAAAATTGAATGAGTTATGCTAAGTTCGGTGATAACAGATTTTTCGAAATTTTTTATTTCTATCCAAAAAAAATTAAAATTTTGTATTTTTAAAAATCATGACAAATTTGCAAATTTATTTATAGTTTAATTTATAGTTTTGCCTCCTATTACAATATTAATTAACTGACCAAATTTAATTAATCGGCAGGTTTCAATTTGGAAGTTAAGGAAGAAATATTAATTTTCCAAAAATAGGTAATTTTGTATGGGAGGTACCAGAAGGGTTGATCCGATATAGTGCAAATTCATTCCTGATTTATATTTTCATAACCGTAAAACTTCCGCATAGTTTGACTGAATTCAGTGTACTTACAAAAAAGATATGTATGTAAGACTATTGGGGTGAGTTCGGTCATTTGTAAGGGAGGTACCAGAAGGGGTATGGCAACGGTTTCGGTTTTTCTAGGGTTTGTCTACTTTTGCAAGGTAAATAAACTGACCAAATTTCAATATCCTCCGGTAGTCTGTTTGGCAGCTATCGAAGATATATTAATTATCCAAAAATAGGTAATTTTGTATGGGAGGTACCAGAAGGGGTGGGGCTATTCCGCCCATTTACAATCCCATAAATTCGTTTCAAAAAATATTAATACTGATAAATTTTCATAACGATCCGTAAATGTTTGCTCGAGTTACACTTTCACAAACATATTAATAAATGTTATTTTTGTATGGAAATCGTGATTTTTGTAAATTTAGTTATCTCAGTAAATTGTTGACAAAATCAAAAGTTGTGCAGAGATTTTAATGAAATAAAGCTCATTTGATTCACACTATATTAAACTAAATGTTTTAAGACAAACACTGTGATTTGCGTTGCATTAATTTTTTTTATGAATTTTTAAAAAACAAAAATTTTTTTTTTTTTTGTAGATTTTTTGTTTTATTTTTTAAAACTACAACGATATCTCTGAAACTACTAGGCCAAATTAAAAACAATGTAGGCACGGATTAAAGATAATTTTGTTGACGAGTTTAAGTTTTTTTTTTTAATTGAATATGGTGAACCGTTTTCAAGTTATTTAAATATTTGTAGTGGAAGTGCCTTAGTTATGGACATAACGGTATATCGCGAAAAGTCGAGCTGATACAAAAAAATTAAGTGCATATTTGGATTCAGCGTCCCAAATTACCTTTAAAACAATATTCAGTTCATAAACAACAAATACCTTGTTCCCTTGTGTAATCATCTAAGAGTGTGCTTTAAAGTGGTAAAATTTTATAGTTACCTTACAAATGATTTATATCGGAAACGAAAAATTTGTCACTTGTAGATAAGTGAATAAGAAAAACTGTAAAGATATCTTTGGTAAAAGTTTATATAAATATTGTCTCGGCAAACTTCTTTCTCCCTCCGAAGATGCTGATAACATATACATATATTTTTTTAATAAAGCAGGAATGCGAAGTGATAGTCATTTCGTCGTGATTAAATCGAAGTTACAGTTTGAAAGGCCTATAGGGCAAAGGGATATAGAGCAAAGTGGATACGAAATATCTCGATTTGTAGAAGAGATATCCAAATAAGGATTGCGGATTTGGGTATTAAAAACATTAAATAGTATCATTAACTCAAAAATTACCCCGACCAACGGTTTATATACCATAATATCTAATGATCTTTTATGGACATAAGTAAGACATGTACCAAGTTTATGGATATGAAAGAAATTTGTCCTAGGGATTGGTGACCAAATAATGTAGTAAAAACTATGTTCACTATAGTGGGAAAATTTTTTTCTCGACCAAGCGGTTATCAAAATCTTAATATTCAATGAATTCTAAGAAAATTTGCCCAAGAAACAATGGGTACAATACAATCGATACAATCGAGCCCCCGGTTTTTAACGATAAACTTTTCGTATTCGGGAAAAAATCCACAACAAGCCCCGCAACTGCCTCGGAATCGCCCCTAGTAGGTTCGAATGTGTAACCGACCCCCAGTCATTTATCCCTCCTAACATTTTTGCCAAACATACCTTCTACCCATTTTAACTGTACCTAAATTATTAATGATTTTATAGTATTTTCACAATGTAAGTGGACATTAGATGGGTTTGATTTGTACTAATCTTAAAATATTTGAAAATTATTTTTTGTAACAATATATTTTTATTAATAAACAAAAAATATATAGAGGTTTTTAAAATCAACAGGTCACCCTACACTCCGCCAAAATTTTGTTTATGCTGTGTCGTCTGATCGAAACAAAACGCACGTCACTGTTCGTGCTAACTTAACTTAACTTAATTTCCCTTTGCACCCCATGAATGAGGTATGGGATAGCTTCTCTCGTTGTTGTGAATTAACACGCTTTCTATTTTTAGATTCACAACTAACAGCACCTAGTTGTTTATCGACGAATGCGAACGTCATAGTTTGAGAAGCTCTTACTAGACACGACGATTGAATCGACGCTTAATACTGCGAAGTTGCTGTCACCAACATTCGAGGGGAGCCGACAATGAAAGAAAATTTTATTTATTTTTTTTTCTTTTAAGATGACTGGAGCCAGGTTTGAACCTGCGATCTCCCGCATGGTAGTCGCGTGTTCTAACCACTATGCCACGGCCGGTCCCGGTTCGTGCTAACTCAGAGGCTAAATTTCGCCAAAACAAAAAAAAATATTTTCATATTTTTTATGATCTTTACGAATTTTATCAAAAATAGGCATCATAACGGTGTAATAAACGAAATAAAAAAAAAAAATTAAAAACTGACATCCGAGTCAAAAATGTCCAGTAGGCAAATAGTCACCTTGTTTCGATAGGACATCATAAGACATCAATATCTTCAGACAAACTACAAAACTGGAATGCATAGACTTTGTTAACTCCTTTATCGAGCGACCCTATCCAGTGGACACCCATTTTTTGACCACTACTTACTATCGATGCCACAAATACATAAAACAAGTGTTATCCCTGTATCTCCAACATTATTCATTTTGTATAATTTAAACTATGCGGTTTGTGGGTGAGGTCGGCGATTTCCACTTTTCGTGCACATCTTACTATTGATACCAAATTCTCACATACTTAGTTCCATCACTCTAGCTCAAATATTAAACATTTTAAAGTGCTCACTATGTCAGCTGTTGGGGTAGGTTAGTGTACGGATTGTAATAATGTTCAATAGTTATCTTTAATTCTTATAATTTTAATTTGTTACCACGCTAAATTCATTTCCTAATCTTAACCATTTAGAAACCCACTCAAAAAATCATAAAAATCGGCCAAGCCATTCGGGAAAAAGTTCGGTTTCAAACACACTGACAGAGTAATTATATATAAAAATAATTAAAGTTAGGGAAAACCCCCATTTTTGCCACATGCCATTCCTTAGGTGACATTCTATATATATAAAAATGAAATGGTCCACGTATGTCATACCATCACTTGAGAACGGCTGGAGCGATTTGGCTGATTTTATTTTATTCGATTCGAAATTTTCCGTAGATTGTTTGTGTTGAAAAAAATCAAATCCAGGTGGCGCTAGGGTGGATTTATATCGAAAATTTGAATGCATGTACCAATTCAACTGAAATTTAGAATGGATATTCGTTTGATCATGAGAAAACATTTTATGTACAAATAGACCCGGTAGGTGGCGCTGGAGTCGGTTTACAATCAAAATTTTAACGAATGGGCCAATTTAACTGAAATTCAGAATCTATGTTTGTTTGATCATCAGAAAAAATTTTATGTACAAATGGACCCTGTAGATGGCGCTAGGGTGGATTTATATCGAAATTTTGAATGCATGTACCAATTTAACTGAAATTTCGTACTTATGTTTGTGGAACCTTGAGAAAAAATTGTTTGTATAAATTGACCCGATAGGTGTCGCTAGGGTGGAATTATAATGAAAATTTGAACGAATTAAACAATTTGACTGAAATTTTGAATGCATATTTGTTTTATTATGAGAATTTTTTTTGTATATATGGACCTACAATTGATTTGGCTGGGGTTGAATTATTTCGAAAATTTATATCGATTGTCCGATTTTACTTAAACTTAAAATATATGATTTTTTTGACATGAGAAAATTTTGAATGTATGTTTGGAACTAGTTGCCGGTGTTTAGCTTATGATACACTTAATTTTTGGAATGTCATTTAGTCACTTTTTTTTAACATCATAGTTATTCAGAAGTCTATATATATAAAACAGATGTACATTTTGATGTCACCATAATTGTGAAAACGGTTGACCCCATTTGTCCCAAAATTTCAGTAAAAGTTGAGGATTGGCTACAGATGGTCACCCAGACCGCGAGAAGGCTTAAAGAAGAATGACTAATTTTTATAATGGCTCACTTCCTGCAGAATTAGAGAGCTTCACAAAGTGGTTTTTCCCATTTCGAAATTTTAGGGGATAATAACGACAATAGGAATAACTGTTGATATCACCCAGACCATACGGTTAATGGGGTTGCTGAGCCTAATGAAGGCATTTTTGGAAATTCGTACTCCTTAGGATAAAAAGGTACAATCACCCAGTACACCAACGCAGAAAGTTCTATGTCAGTCAATCGCCTTAAAAATGTGGTTTTAGAATATATGCCTATCAATAAGTAAGTTTTCATCACATCATGGACGACACTGCTGATCCGTTTTAGCAATTCTTATAATAATATATAATAAACTTTAAGATATATCAAGAACAGAATTTGTCCGGGAAAACCTCGCCCTTTAAATTGAAATATTTTAGAGGTCAAAGAAATAAAACAATCGTTATTAGATTTCAACTACACTCAACATATTTTACAAAAATTTGGAGGCAGGACGAAGTCTGCCGGGCCAGCTAGTTTAAAATATTTAGCCTGCCGAGTGCTTCATGTTTATCAAATATTCGTTACTTTCATCTCATCTTCTCTGCCCATTAAAAATAAATCTGTCTGAGTTTCGACGACTTAAATACAGTTTCGTAATGACCACTCCGTCCACTGATCGAAAATAAATACTTAGTTGATATGACCAATGTTCATAATTTTATAGAAAGCCGATTCATAGTTTTGAAATCTCATTAAGACATAATGCTAGATACACACGATCAAACTTTGAAGCAACATGTTGCAGCAACCGACCAAAAATTTCAAAAAAATTTTATATTTGAATGGGCAACACAGCCCTACACGATTCAACGGTTGCTTTAATAAGGCTGTGTTGCTGCAACGGTTGCCTTGTGAGTATCTGACAGTAGAACATATTAGCTTTTTATATAGCCATTTAATCTCATGCATATCACCATTTGCAAACTTCTTCTAAAGGTTATAATCAAGTAAAAAACTTTAAAAAAATCGAACCAATATTTATGCATTTTTTTATGTATATTTGGTAGGTATGAGAATATATTTTAAAGTATTTTCATACCTATAGGTGGCACTGGGGTGGATTCTTATCAAAAATATGAATGAACGGACCAATTTAATTGATATTCATAATGTATGTTTGTTTGATTATGAGAAACATTTGTTTGTAGCTATGGACCCGGTAGGTGGCGCTGGGATGGATTTATATCGGATAACGACGTATGAACCAATTTAACCAAAATTCATAATGTTATTTTATTTGATCATAAAAAAATGTATATATAAATGGACCCGGCCAGCGGCGCTGTGTTGGACTTATTTCAATAATTGAAATTTATTATTCCAATTTTACACAAATTCAAAATATTTGATTATTTGGACATACGAAAATAGTGTATGTATGTTAGGATCCAGTAAAAGTAAAGATTTCGAAAAAAAATGTTTTGTGCACCTGACATACTTCGTAAAACAAATAAAATAAATTTCCACCTTTATAAAAAATTTTGTTTTTTGTTGTTTTAAATAATATTTTCGATAGTCTATACATTGCAAATTTTGCATTTGTTTTCATATTTACATATAGACATGCTCATATATCTACTAAGGAGTAGTATATTTTCAAATTATACTTTTTGCATTTTAATTGATGAATTTTGAATTTTGAATTTCAATTGACGAGTTTCGAATTTCAATTGATAAGTTTTGCATTTTTATTGACGAATTTTGAATTTCAATTGACGAATTTTGAATTTCAATTGACGAGTTTCGAATTTCAATTGATGTATTTTCAATTTTAATTGATGTATTTTTAATTTTAATTGACGAGGTTTAAATTTCGATTGATATTTTTTGAATTTTAAATGGAAAGGGTGAATTTCAATTGATTTTTTTTGAATATCAAATGGAATTTTTGAATTTCATATGACGAGATTTGAATTTTAAATGGAATGTTTGAATTTTAATTGGAAATGGTGTAAGTTGCTACATCACTTTTATCTAAAAATCCCTGCACAACTATCTTATAAAATAAACATTCACCCCTATTTCCGCGATTCTGCTGCACCACTTTGTTTTCTCTATTGGCCTTTTTATCCCTCACCTACATCGTGGAACGAACCTACATGCACGTTTAAAGGCTCATGCTTTAGCTGTTTGGGCTAAGGTGTGATCAGTGATAGAAATTGTGAAAATTTGTATTACAAGAATTAATATGACAGATATAACGATTTTTTTAAAAGGGGCATGGCATCTCTCTCTCTTCCCGGCGAAACGTAATCCTCCGTTTACCAGTAACATATGTAGCAAATGTCATCTTCATGCTTCTAATGGCTCGTGAGATATGACCTATACAAATTTGGTTTGTGTGGACGATGCCACGCCCTTTGTTTAATTCTGTTTGCATGTAGCCTATAATAGCGGCCCTACGGTCAGAACCACACACTGAAAATTTCTTTGCTATCGCTCCATTAATTTGGCCGATATAACGATTTTTTCAAAAGGAGTGGGGTAACGCCCTCTTTTCTTAAACAAAGGAATTTTCCTGTTCGACTAGCAGTTGTACCAAATATCGACTTTTTTCTTGTACTACCAACATATATACCAAATCCCAACTTCGTACCTAAGTACTTAAAGTATCTGGTTTATGAGATATAAGTTTCGAGCTGTGAAGGCGGTGCCACGCCTTTCTTACCCCTCGCTTTCCGAATTTCCCAAAGTCCCTTCTTAGAGCGCGCCTACGTCATAAGGGGAATCTACTCAAATTTTAAGATTAATGTTATAGCCTTTTGGTCTGAAAATGAAAAAGAAATTGTGAAAATTTTATTACAATCGGTCCATTAATGATATACCGATTTTCTTAACAGGTGCATGGTACCGGCCTTGTACCATCAACGTACATATGTAGCAAATCTCATTTTTATACCTCTAATGGCTCGTGAGATATGATGAATCAGTCATCACTGGCCCCCTTGGATGTTGTCGACAGCAAATTCGCAGTATAGTGTCGAGTCAATCGGCATGTCTAGTAAAAGCTTCTCAAACAGTGACGTTGGCATTCGTCGATAAACAAGTAGGTGCCGTTAGTTGTGAATCTAGAAATAGAAAGCGTGTTAATTCACAACAACGCGAGAAGCTATCCCATACCTCATTTATGGTGTGTAAAGGGAAATTAAGTTTTTTTAGAGAAGTAACCCTGGTTTCATGAAATTGTTATATGTTATTGTTGTGCAAACAACGTATATTTCAACTTCCTCTCCCTTGTAGTTGATTTAGCACTTATTGACTATTATCAATCTTAAGAACAATGATATGACGTAGTATTTGTATTGATACAGACGTCAATTAAATATAAATCAAATCAAAATATAACATTTAATTTGCAAATTCAGCAAATTTTATTAAATAAAGCGAGTCTAAAAACTGTTTCCTACAAAATAACAGACAACAATTTGGACAGGTGATATGATATACATAGTAATGAGTGACAGGTTTCAAAATAAACCAGAAATATTGGCTACGAATGCCGAAAATTACAAGTCGACCTACTTATTGATAAGTGATTTGAAGATGTATGTATGTGTTTATGTGTCAAAGACATTCTATAGGGGAATGCAACTGTTTTCACTGCCTTAGCAAATCTTTAAACAAATATTCAAATATTTTGCCTACGGAGTTTTCAAAATCAGATTCTATCAAACAATTACCATTTTTTAATTGTGTTATAACTTGGGCAAGTAATCTTATGAAAATGCATATTTGTTCAGGACATCTTAAAATAGAAACGGTTAAGTTATCTTTACGAATCATGAAATTTCCTTTAAAATGGCATTCAATCGTTTTTGCATATTTTACGAAAAATATGTGTTTGCATATTTATGCGCATATTTGAGCAAATTTTACAATAAATGCATGTTTTTGTTGCATAATTTTGCTTATTTGATTAACAGTGCACTTTAAAGAGTAAAACTCTTTTAACATTTTGTGGAACATCTTTGGGTAAAAGTTGCTATATAATAGTTACTGTATAAAAGTTGGCGAAGCAGTGAAGGAGCTTTACGTTTGCGATTCAATATTAATTTAAAAATAAATTTTATGTCCTTTAATGGCAAAATTCCTAAAAAAAATAATTTATAATAAAATTTTAAATAATTTTTTATTTGCATATTTATATGGTTTTAGTGCATATTTTTAAAGTTTAAGGGGATTTTTTTTTTGATTTTTTAGTGCAACTAAAAAGTTATAACTAATTGGGAAATTAGTAAAATTTATTAATATTAATTTTTAAACGCTATAAAAGTTTCAATTTTTTTTAAAAGATATTTACAAAACTTCGAATTCAGATTAAGATTTATGCAAACCTTCTTAAAACTTCACCACCTATCACTAACTCCAATTCTGTTTAAAGCCCATACAGCCAAATAATGGCTAATAATAAATTTGCATTAGTGCTGCATTCAACTTAAGCCTCCCCGTCTGCCTCTCCTGCTGTCACACTTTCAATGTGTGTGTGTGTGTTGGGGTGGGGTGGACACATTTGTCAACAATAATTTAAAATGCATTCATTTTGCTACATGTATTGTAATTTACGTTCAGTTCCCCCTTACTTAACATTAGTGTTGTTGTAGTTATTTTTGTTGTTGTCCTTAACATTAACGTACTAAATTTTGTTTTTGTTGTTATTGCTGTTGCATTCTTTTTTTTAGCTGTCATTTTAACTGCCATTCGCCTGTACGCTAAATGAGTTCAGACGAACCACAAATCAAGTACCAAGAAGTAAGTCCATTTCAAATTAGCGAAGGATTTACACCGAACACACGTAGTCGCACAATGGAACCCGTAAAGACTGGACGAATTTTTCTGGCAGCCGTTGCTGGTAAGCAAAAGTTGCTGTTTTTTTTAAAATAATTTATTGCTTTCTTTGAATATTTCAATTAATATTGTTTTTTTTTTTTGTAGCAAATTTATCAGCTTTTGCTGTAGGCACCTGTTTAGGCTGGACCTCACCTATAGGGCCGAAATTGAAAAGTGGCGTAGATTCGCCCTTAGATCATACAATCGATTCTTCAGATGATGCTTGGATTTCATCTATATTAGCTTTGGGAGCTTTAGTGGGTAAGTTGGGGGCATGTAATTGGGGTTGACTTAAAACTAAAGAAAATAAGTTAATATTATAAAAGATTATGTGTTTTGGTTTTAACTTATAATTCTTAATTCTTTCTAGCTCCCTTCGTTGCTGGCCCCTTGGCCGATAAAATCGGTCGCAAATGGGTTCTACTTTCCAGTTCGATATTCTTTGTGATCGCCTATATTTTAATGATGGTTGCTGGTGATGTTTGGGTTTTGTTACTGGCACGTTTGATTCAAGGTTTTGGTGTCGGTTTTGTGATGACAGTGCAACCTATGTATGTGGGTGAAATTGCCACAGATAATGTAAGAGGTGCTACGGGATCTTTGATGCAGCTGTTTATTGTGTGTAAGTACATAGTATATGGAATGTGAACTCAGTGAGAGCACACGACAAAAATTTGTAAACTGTTGTTGCCGGCAAATATCATACAGCTGAATATTGTGATATTCAAAAATATTTTTTTATTATTCAATTTTGGAAAAAACAGAAAAAGTTTATTTTTGAAAAATTACACTGTGATATTTTTTGACAAAAATTTTCAAAGACCGGACTCGACGGTTTTACCCTAATTCGGACACGAGGAACCGAACTGCATCATTATTTTTGTGAGTTACAATGACTGTTTGATACAATTTTTTTTTTACTTTGTGTTTTAATGGGTTAAATAAATTTCCGACAATGTATACTTTTACTATAGTCACCCCATTTATGGAAACCGGTTTCTAAAGAACGATGTGTTGGAATTAAAATTAAAAAAAATTAATGATTGGAGTTAATCGATTTCGTTTTTGCGCCATTTATTTAATATTCAAAAAAATAAATTTCAAAACTTCGTAACCTTCACCCCGGTTTTCACCCCAGTTGTGGAAAATTCTAATGAACGATGTGTTTAAAATACGAGTAATTTGAGAAACCTGTTACCAAAACCCGTTTTTGTACAAATTAAGTTCTACAATTTTGAGTAAGTAGATAGAAACGGAGTTTTGTCAGTTTTTTAAATACAGTTGATTATGGTTGTGCAAATTTCCATTTGTCATAACCGGGTTAATGTATAACAAACACTTTTAATATGTATAATAACCGAACTCTAAAAGCGTAATCTCAAAATAGGGTAATTTGATAACCCTGTTAAGGAAGTTAAGAGTCGGTTTTTTGATAACCGGTTCATAAAACCGGGTTTAAATATAAATTTAGTTGTCTAAGCAACGACAAGTTAATTTTTTTTAAATCCTATTTAATGTATACAATTTCCACAATTCCACAGTTTTATCGTCTACTTCGTTCAATATTCCGGTTCTTAAAAACCGGTTTTTAACAAATGTGTCATTTGAAAAAACCATTTATGATATGTTATGTTTGAAATCAGCTTTTGCCAATGTCGATAAATAAAAAGACATTTTAACCTGGATTTTAAGAACTGGTTTTTTGATAACCGTTTCACAAAACCGGTTTTAAATATAAATTTAGTTGTTTAAGCAACGACAAGTTCAATTTTTTTTAGAAAATGTTTTTCAAACATGTCATAGTTCAAATTAAATTCCAAAATTTAATCGTTGACGTCGATAAATACTCCGGTTTTTAAGAACCGGTTTCTAACAAAGGAAGAGTTAAAGATACGTGTCTTTTGAAAACCCGGCTATGATTAGTTACGCTAGAAATCAGTTTTTGTCACCATCGAAAAAAACAGATTTTAATCCTTATTTTAAGAACCGGGTTTTCGATAACCAATTCACAAAACCGGTTAAAAAATAATTTTGGTTTTATAAATAACGATAAGTTCAAATTTGTTAGAAATTATTTTTGAAATCCTATTTAATGTATAAATTTTTTACAATTCCACAATTTTATCGTCGACGTCGATAAATACCTCGGGTTTTAAGAACCGATTTCTAACAAGCGAATAGTTAAAAATACGTGTCTTTTAAAAAAACCGGTTATGATATGTTATGTTTGAAATCGGTTTTTGTCAACGTCGATAAAAAAAAAGATTTAAACCTGGATTTTGATAACCGATTCACAAAACCGGTTTTGAATATAAATTAAGTTTTAAAAACAACGACAAGTTCATACTTTTTTAGAAATTGTTTTCCAAATTTTTGTACATGTATAAATTAAATTCCACATATTTATCGTCGACGTCGTATAATAGCCCGCTTTTAAGAACCGGTTTTTTAACAAACCAAGAGTTCAAAATACGTGCTATTTGTAAAAACCGGTTATGATAAATTATGTTAGAAATCGATTTTAGTCAACGTCGAAAAAAAAGATTTGAACCTGAAATTTGAGAACCGGTTTTTTTAAATACCCGATTCACAAAACCGGTTTTTAATATAAATTTAGTTGTCTAAACAACAACAAGTTCCAATTGTTTTAGAAATTATTTTTTAAATCCTATTAATGTATAAATTTTCTTCAAATCCACAATTTTATCGTCAACGTCGTTTAATATTCCGGTTCTTAAAAACCGGGTTTTAACAAACGAAGAGACCAAAATACATGAAAAAATTTAACAAGTTATGTTTGAAATCGGTTTTTGTCACCGACATCCAAAACCGAAATCAAAACAAAAAAAACCAGATTTAATCCAGCCTTAGTAAACCGCATTCTAAATGATTCGGTTTCTTATGATTGTGCAAATTTACGTTGTAGTTTTTGGGAACCAGTTTTAGGTATTGCCAGTCCTTAAACCCGGTTTTGGATACCTGATACTTAAAAACAGTTATCTCAAAATAGGTATATTTTATAAAACTGTTAAATTTCGGTTAAGAGTCGGTTTTTTTTAGAGACGATTCCCAAAACACAGTTTTAAGATAAAATTTTGTTACAAAATCCACAAGTTCAGTTTCTTTAAAACTGTTTCCCAAATCTTAATTAATGTGCAAATTAAATTCCATGATTTTTTTGACGTCAATAAAAAAACCAGTTAATAACCTTGGTTTTCGGGAACCGGTTTCTACCGAAAAATTAATTAAAATTAAATGTTATTTAATGAAAATTAATTGTATTTATCGAAAAATTTATTAAAATTAAATGTAATTTAAAAAAAAATCTGTCATAAATATATTTGCCTTAAAGTTAGCTTCCGGAAAATCGGATTTTAGGCGAATTTTGTTCCACAAATTTGTCTGTTTTAATCCGGTTTTAAGAAACCGCTTTGTAAAAAAGGATGGCTTTAAAAAGCGGTTAAGTTATAAAATTATTATGAAAATGTTTTTTTTTGGTTTTTCTCAAAGCCGGTTTTACGTTTAAAAATTATTAAATTCCACGACTTTATCGACTTTGATAAAAAAAACCGGTTTTTAGGAACCGGTTTCAAACAAACAATCAGTTTAAATTATTTGAACGGTTATAAATTTTTTTTTTTGGAAACTATTTTTTTTTGTAAATTTGATCCACAAACTAGTCGACGTCTATAAAAACGATTTTCAATTTCAATTCCAATTTAAATTTTTTAATCCGGCTTTACGGTGTCGCTTTCCAAAAAAAAAGATAGCTTTATAAAATAGTTTTTAAGAAAACGGGTTTATTTTTAACCGGTTTCTAACATCGGTTTTGGAAACCAAATTTTTTTTTTTTTAATTGTTCCGTTAATCCTATTTAAAGTGAAAATTAAATTCCACAACTTTATCGTAGTCGCTAAAAAACCGGTTATTAACCCCGGTTTAAAGGAACTTTTTTTTAAACAAACAATGAGTTGAAATTATTTGTAATTTAAAAAAAAATACGTTTGTAAAAATTTCGGCTTAATATCAGTTTTTAAAAAACCGTTTTCTTTTTGGATAAATTAAGTTACACAAGTTTGTTAACGTCGATAAAAAAACGTTTTTCATCCGGGAACCATTTCCTAAAAAAAGATGTCTTTAAAAAAGGTTAAATTTTGATTATGAAAATTTCGTTTTTGGTTTTTTGAAACCGGGTTTATTTATAACCGGTTTTTTAACCCAATTTTAGAAACCGGTTTCTTAAAACAATTATCTCACAATAGGGTAATTTAATAAAGATGCATCGGAAATTTCTGTTAAGAGTCTGTTTTTTTAAATCTATTAACAAACCCGATTTAAAGTAAAAAGTAAGTTTTCTAAAAACCGATAAGTTCAGTTTTTTAAAAACTGTTTCCCTAATCTGAATTATACTTACTTAATTATATGAAAATTAATTTTCAAAATTATAACGATGTTTTTAAGAACCGGTTACTAACAAACAAAGAGTTCAAATTACGTGTAATTTCAAATCAAAAACGGTGATGACAATTTCTGTTTGAAAACGGCTTATGGAATTCGGTTCGCCAAACTGGTTTTTGTATAAATTAAATCCCACAATTTTGTCGATAAAAAATTCACTTTAATCCGGGTTTTGGGACCTGAAGCGTTGGGTTTAAAGTTCGATTAATTATGATGATAAAAATTTCCGTTTTGGTCTTTTGGAAACCGGATTTGAAAAAGACTATTATTTTTAATTTGATAGTTATTTTACGGAAATTTCTTTTAAGTCTCGGTTATATAATAACCGGTTCCCAAAACCGGTTTCAAGTATAAATTAATTTTTCTAAACAACGAAGATTTCAAAGTTTTTTCGGAAACCTTTTTCTAAATACTATTCCATGTATTAAAATAAATACCGGTTTTCGGAAACCGGTTTCTATTTTTTTTTAGCAATATATAAGAACAAATATCTTAAATCGTAATTTCCTTGCGGCAACAGTGAATATCTATAAATTTTGTAATGCTGTGTAAATATCTTACGATAAATCTTTATTCCTATCGCTGACACTTTTTCATTCTTTCTTACAGCTGGCATTCTATATGTCTATGCCATTGGACCCTATGTCAGCTATCAGGCATTGCAGTGGTGTGCCATCGCTGTGCCGGTGGTATTTGATGTCGTCTTTTTCTTTATGCCCGAAAGTCCTTATTACTATGCCGGCAAAGGACGTAAAGTGGAGGCTTTGAAATCGCTACAATTCCTGAGAGGTCAAAGTGCTGATGCTGTTCAAGATGAGATGGCCACCATACAAGCGGTCGTCGAAGAATCCATGGCCAATAAGGGCACCATTGTAGATATTGTCAAGAATCCTGGCAATCGCAAAGCTCTGTTTATCTGTGCTGGTCTCATATCCTTCCAACAGTTGTCCGGTATTAATGTGGTGCTGTTTAACTCACAGTCAATTTTCGAAAGTGCTGGCACTGGTTTGGATCCTGCTATTGCTACCATTATTGTGGGTATTGTACAAGTGGCCTCCTCTGGTCTGACGCCCATTATTGCTGATCGTTTGGGTCGTAAAGTCATCCTACTCACCTCGGCCAGTGTAATGAGCGTGGGCTTGGCCGCTTTGGGTGCTTTCTTCTATGTCAAATTGGTAGTGGGCGATACTTCCAATGTCCTGTGGTTGCCTGTGCCCGCCCTGGTGCTCTATAATATAGTCTATTGCATAGGTTTTGGACCCCTACCATGGGCTGTGTTGGGTGAAATGTTTCCGTCCAATGTCAAATCGATCGCCTCATCAATGGTGGCTTCCACTTGCTGGATTTTGGGTTTCTTGGTTACCTATTTCTACCCCATGCTGGATGCTTTGGGCTCCTACTATGCCTTCTGGCTATTTGCCGTTTTCTGTGTTATCGCTTTCTTCTTTACTCTGTTTATTGTGATGGAAACGAAAGGCCTTAGCTTACAGGAAATTCAGGATAGACTAAATGGCAAGAGAGCTTAAGTAGCTAAGAGAGCGGAGGGCGGATGATTGACATTGTTTCGTAAGATATGTAAACAGATGACTATGTTACAGATGTAAATCAAGCAAACAAACAAACAAACAAACACAACGCAATAGTATTGTATAAATAGTTATATTTTATATTATTTAAGTTAATTAAGTATACAATGATGATTCCTTATACACAAAAACACACATACCACATAGATACATAATACATATGTATATATTAACGATAGATTTATATATAATAAACGAAAATGATGTATGAGTATATATTTAAATAAAATTTAAAATGCTATTAAGATGAACAAAATGGAAATGAGAGTTTATTCTGAAAAGAGAAGATGGCATTAGAAAAAATAGTCATACATGATGATGATTAAGCGGATTGAAATCTATATATAACACCGCCTCCTATAGTTACTGATTTTCGATATTAAGAAAAAGATATTACGAATGCCTCAAATTTGGTCGTAAGCAGTCACAAAAAGGCCTATGTACCCCTTACTTACTTCTTACCAATAAGTCGAAAACTGGTCAAGACTACCTTGACCGAAGTACTTTATTGCACATATGTAGCGAGTTTGCATATTGAACTCGCTATATGCATGTATGTACAACGTATGAGTAATATTAATGATATGCGGATTTTTATATTAATCATACGCATTTCGTTCTAATATTGTTGATTAATGGTTTAATAATAGTAAAAAATTTTAGAAGATTTCATTCGATAAAATTTGTCCAGCTTGACTACACTGAAAACGCCAAACCCTTTGGGGGTATTGCTATACTGACCTAATATCTTCGCTCTGACATTCTCACCCATTTAATTACACAGTGCAATAGCGAAAAAAAACCGATCGATTCGTAAAACACTAGCTCAGTTTGGCTACCAATATTTTTTGGGGGTCCTGAACTTTTTAAAAACCCTTGGGTTCTTGAAAAAAAAGGTGACATCAGTTTTTGGCAAACAGTTCATATTGTGTAAGATATAGAACTTTCTATACTTAAGCAAAGTTGTAGATACCACTTTGCTGAATACATTTTTCAAATATTATTTTCCGGAAAAATTATATTTGCCTCTTTTTTTCAAAATTTTGAAAAACGGCGTGTAAATGGAAATTATTTTTGTTTTTTTTTTTTGTTACAAAAGTCAGTTTAAAATTTCGGAAACCGGTTTTATGTATAAATTAATTTAAACACTTTTGTCGACGACGATATAAAAATCAGTTTGTTATAACTGGTTTTTGAGAACCGGTTTTTAAGAACAATGAAATGCGGGTTTTTGACAAATTTTGGTTAGAATATGTTATTTGTGTCAAGTACGGTTTTGAAAACCGGATTCAAAACACGGATATCTCGAAATACAGTGATTTGAAAAAAATCTTTTAAAAATATTTCAGTTAAGAATTGTCGGTTTTTTGAAAACCGATTCCCAAAACCACTTTTAAGTGTAAAATAAATTTTCTAAAAACGATGAACGGCGATGGAATCTGAAAAATTCGGTTAAGAATAAGCCTTTTGGAAACCGGTTTTGTCCGGTACGATTTGGAAACCGGATTAAAAAAACGGGTATCTCAAAATACAGTGATTCGAAAAAAAACTTTTGGGAATATTTTTTTGTTTAGAATTGATGGTTTTTTCAAACCGATTACCAAAACCGCTTTTAAGTGTAAATTAAGTTTTCAAATGAATTTAAAACACATTTTAAAAATCAGGAAAACGGTTTCGTGATATTGAAGTTAAAGACTTTTGTCGACATCGGTAAAAAACGGGTTCTTCAAAACGATTTTGGGAACCTATTTCAAAATTTTGTCGCCGTTAATGATAAACTGTTTTTTTTTTTATCGGTTTTAGAGAACTTCATTCTAAAAAACGGTAAGTTGACAATAGGTTAATTTTAAAAACTGGTAATGTAAATTTTGGTTTAGAATAGGTATTTTTGGAAATCGGAATTTTTGTATAACCGGTTCTTTAACCCGGTTTTTTAGGTACCAGTTTCAAAACACGATAAGTAAAAAATAGGGCCAATTTAAATAGCCGGTTACTCTAACTTTGTTTTTAAATCGAATTATTGTATTTTTAGACATGTACATAAATATTAAGTTCACAATTTTGTCGCTGTTAATGATAAACGGTTTTTTTTATCGGTTTTAGAGAACTTCATTCTAAAAAAACGATGAGTTGAAAATGGGTTATTTTCAAAAAAATCGTTATGAACATTTTGGTGTAGAATATTTTTTTGTTTGCAAACCGGGATTTATGTATACCCGGTTTTTAAAACCGGTTTTCGGGAACCGGTTTCAAAACAAGATATGTTAAAAATATGGGCAAACTTCTTTGCATAATCGATTTTTTTTTATAAACCAACATAAATATTAAGTTTACAATTTTGTCGCTGTTAAATGTTAAACGGTTTTAATCGGTTTTAGAGAACTTCATTCTAAAAAACGATGAGTTTGTAATAGGTTAATTTTAAAAACTGGTTATGTACATTTTAATTTAGAATAGGTATTTTTGGAAATCGGAATTTTTGTATAACCGGTTCTTTAACCCGGTTTTTTTGGTACCGGTTTCAAAACACGATAAGTAAAAATACGGCCAATTTAAATAGCCGGTTACTCAAACTTCGTTTTAAAATCGAATTATTGTATTTTTATATATGTACATAAATATTAAGTTCACAATCGGTTTTAGAGAACTTCAGTTAAAAAACGATGAGTTTGTAATAGGTTAATTTAAAAAAAAATCTTTATGAAAATTTTGGTGTAGAATATTTTTTTCTTTGTTTGGAAACCGGGATTTTTGTATACCCGTTTTCAAACCGGTTTTTGGGAACCGGTTTCAAAATTCGAATGGTTTAAAATACCAGCAATTTTAAAAACCAGTTACACAAATATCGAATTTTTGGAAACCATTTTTTGAATAAATTTTAATTTATTTAATTAATTTAAAATTTTAACCCGGATTTTAAAACGATTTTTCATTATTTAAATTGAAATAAAAATCGATGAATTTAAAATAGGGCTAATGTTAAAAGCTATAAAAATTTCAGTTTTTTTTCTTTTACAACCGATCCATAATCCCAGTTTTGAGAACCGGATTCTAAAATAGTGTAATTTGATAAACCTATTACGAAAATTTAGATTTTGTGGCAGTTTTATGATTAACAATTCCCAAAACTAAAACTGGCACATAAAACCGGTTTCTAAACCCATTTATTAGAAACCGATTTTAAAATTTGAGTTTAAAATTTATAAAACCAATAATGTATAAAAGTATCTGCAAAAAATCGGTATTTGGGAAACCGGTTGCCATAACCGTTTTTTATTATTAATTAAGATTAACAATATTGTCGAAGTTCATAAAATCCGATTTTAACCTGGAATTTGGGGACCGGTATTATTAAATAAATTTTATTCCACAATTTGGTCGAACCGGATTCTAAAATAGGGTAATATGATAAACATGTTACAAAATTGTGGTTTAGTGGCAGTTTTTTGATAATTGATTCTCAAAACCTAAACTGGCACATAAAAACCGGTTTCTAAACCCGGTAATAAGGAACCGATTTTAATCGAATATGACATTAAAATTTGACCCCGTATTTGGGAACCGGTTTATTGTATAAGTTAAGTCCCACAATTTTGTCGGCGTGAAAAAAAAATTTATTGTAACCCGGTTGACAAAACCGGTTTTTTGTATAAATGATGTTATACTTAATTTTGAATAAGCCCGATTCTAACTCGGAATTCGGGAACCGGTTTATTGTATTAATTAAGTTCAAAAAATTTATCGGCGTTGATAAACAATGTATTATAAACCCGCTGTTGGAAACCGCTTTCTTTTTAACAATGCGTTTAATATACGATTAAATGTGTGTAATTCTAAAGATAGAAGCGTGTTCATTCACTTAAATGCAAGAAACTCTTACATATCTTATCATTAAACTGTTTCCGAAATCCTATGATCACAAAATTTCGAGTGCTTAAAAGTGGTTTTCATTCGATTCTGTGATTCTGTCGACATAGTGCAACTCTCAGTTTGTCGCAAGATTGAGTTCAGGACATTGTAAACTGAAAATGAATAATTCATTTGCCAAACCGACAAATTCCAATTATTGATTTTTTAAAATTTGAATTTAAAATTGTAATTTTCTGATTTTTTCTGAAAACAATAAAAATTTCTTACAAATAAAAAAAACAATTTTACTTTAACAGGAGTTTTAAAAAATTTAAAAAAATTTTAACTTCATTCAACATAATGCTGATATGTTGAATTTGGCTTAATCAATTTTGATAACCTATTAAGTACAAAAAGGTTCAATAACAAAACTAAATATGATTAGAAAGGGTTTTTCGCTTTCCCGATAAATTTGATTTTCTTGACTTATGAGGTTATGCGAGAAAATCACAGAATTTCAGCCGACAACATCACTCACTTGATACAGTATCATAGCACAAAACGTGACTCTCCCGATGACTTTTAATACTAACAACACTTTTTTTATTTTCTTGCAGCTGGAGTCCTATACGCCTATGCCATTGGCCCCTTCGTTACCTATCTGACATTGAATTGGTGCATCATTATTGTTCCAGTGGTTTTTGTTGCCAGTTTCTGTGTTATGCCCGAAACTCCCTATTACTACGCTGCCAAAGGACGTAAGGAAGACGCTTTAAAATCTTTACAATTTCTTCGTGGTCAAAGTATCGATGCTGTTCGAGAGGAAATGACCTCGATTCAGACTGCGGTTGACGAGTCGTTGGCTAATAAAACAGGCACTATGATGGACATCATTCGAAATCCTTCCAATCGCAAAGCTTTATTCATATGTGTAGGTCTTGTGGCAATTCAACAGTTTTCGGGTAACATAGCTGTTCTTGCCAATGCTCAATCTATTTTTGAAAGTGCTGGCTCCAACTTGGATCCTTCGATCGCTGTCATTATTCTTGGCGTTGTACAATTGGCAGCTTCTTGCCTGACACCTCTCATAGCCGATCGCCTAGGCCGTAGAGTGATTTTACTAACGTCGGCTGGTGGCATGAGCGTGGGTTTAGCTGCCCTGGGTGCTTTCTTTTATGTCAAAGAGATGGGCGGCAATATATCGAATATCTTGTGGCTGCCTCTTTCGGCCCTGGTGCTGTACATAATAGTCTATAGCGTCCTCTACCCTGGGCAGTGCTGGGTGAAATGTTTCCGGCTAATGTTAAGTCCATAGCCTCATCTGTAGTAGTTTCTGTGTGCCTTACTTTGACTTTCTTAGTGGCCTTTTTCTATCCTTCGCTACAAGAATTGGGCACGTACTATGCTTTCTGGCTATTTACTATATTCTGTGTGATTGGTTTTTTCTTTACCTTAATGGTTGTAATGGAAACGCAAGGTTTAAGTTTACAGGATATTCAGAATAGACTTAATGGCAAGAACGTATAATGGTTAGGGGAGAGAAGGAGAAGAGGTAGATAAAAGTGCCGCACATACTACCAATAAAAATTTTAATATTTTTAATATTTTAATTAAGTTGAATATTTTTAATATTTCTAATATTTTTAATACTCTTAATATTTTTAATATTTTTAATATTATTAATATTTTTAATATTTTTAATATTTTAATATTTTTAATATTTTTAATATTTTTAAAATTTTTAATATTTTTAAAATTTTTAATATTTTTAACATTTTTAATATTTTTAATATTTTACATATTTTCAATATTTTTAATACTTTTAATATTTAATATTTTTAATATATTTAATATTTTTAATATTTTTAATATTTTTAATATTTTTAATATTTTAAATATTTGAAATATTTTTAATATTTTTAATATTTTTAATATTTTTAATATTTGTAATATTTGTAAGATTTGTAATATTTTTATTATTTTTAATATTTTTAATATTATTAATATTTTTAATATTTTTATTATTTTTAATATTTTTAATATTTTTAATATTTTTAATATTTTTAATATTTTTAATATTTTTAATATTTTTAATATTTTTAATATTTTTAATATTTTTAATATTTTTAATATTTTTAATATTTTTAATATTTTTAATATTTTTAATATTTTTAATATTTTTAATATTTTTAATATTTTTAATATTTTTAATATTTTTAATGTTTTTAATATTTTTAATATTTTTAATATTTTTAATATTTTTAATATTGCTCTTGATTTTGTTATTAGTCGATCTGTGAGAATTATATTATATTTCTATAGTTCGGTTTAAGATCTATACTATTGGTAATTGGTGATTATTACCAATAGGTTTTTGTTCAAGAGTTGTGAAATGTATTATGAGACAGCGGGTAAGGCGTATAACGTTATTTCGGCATTCACCACAATGCCTCGTCAGCGCCCTTTGCTGCGACTTCTCCACTATCATCACAAACCTTAAGGGGAGAAAGTTACTCAATTTAAATGAGAAACTCTGCCCACCGGTGCGAAGATAGTATCCTCAAAGCACACAACAAGTCAACATAAAACATTCACACAAGCTCTTGTCTATGCATGTGGCCATCGGACACAATTACATAGAAGTTTTTGTTGTTGGCACAATTGTGTCAATGTTTTATGTTGACTTGTTGTGTGCTTTGAGGATACTATCTTCGCACCGGTGGGCAGAGTTTCTCATTTAAATTGAGTAACTTTCTCCCTTTAAGGTTTGTGATGATAGTGGAGAAGTCGCAGCAAAGGGCGCTGACGAGGCATTGTGGTGAATGCCGAAATAACGTTATACGCCTTACCCGCTGTCTCATAATACATTTCACAACTCTTGAACAAAAACCTATTGGTAATAATCACCAATTACCAATAGTATAGATCTTAAACCGAACTATAGAAATATAATATTTTTAATATTTTTAATATTTTTAATATTTTTAATATTTTTAATATTTTTAATATTTTTAATATTTTTAATATTTTTAATATTTTTAATATTTTTAATATTTTTAATATTTTTAATATTTTTAATATTTTTAATATTTTTAATGTTTTTAATATTTTTAATATTTTTAATATTTTTAATATTTTTAATATTTTTAATATTTTTAATATTTTTAATGTTTTTAATATTTTTAATATTTTTAATGTTTTTAATATTTTTAATATTTTTAATATTTTTAATATTTTTAATATTTTTAATATTTTTAATATTTTTAATATTTTTAATATTTTTAATATTTTTAATATTTTTAAATTATTAATATTTTAATATTTTTAATATTTTTAAAATTTTTAATATTTTTAAAATTTTTAATATTTTTAACATTTTTAATATTTTTAATATTTTTAATATTTTTAATATTTTTAATATTTTTAATATTTTTAATATTTTTAATATTTTTAATATTTTTAATATTTTTAATATTTTTAATATTTTTAATATTTTTAATATTTTTAATATTTTACATATTTTCAATATTTTTAATACTTTTAATATTTAATATTTTTAATATTTTTAATATTTGAAATATTTTTAATATTTTTTATATTTTCTATATTTTTAATATTTTTAATAATTTTACACTTCAAATATTTCAACATTTTAAATTTCACTGAATAGAGTTTGTAAAAAAATCTGGTTACCTTGCGAGTTATGTTAAAAAGTGAAAAAATTAACTGTTTTCTAGTTTAAAAGGCTTTAATATTGATTTGTATGATATAATTGGCTATGAAGTAAATATTAAAAAAAACAGTATTTTTCTATATTAAGTATTATAATTTTAATAATCAATATGATGTATGAGTTTTAACAATATTTAAATAAACTGCCACTTTATAATTTAACTCTGTGCTGTTGTCATATTTTGGCAAAATGTATGTTTTTGTCTTTTTTAAAAGCACTTATAACAAAGAATGTAAGTAAGTACTTTTTAATGCCCAAAGTAATAAAAAAAAAACTTTAATATTCAGCTTTATTTTGTTTTTATTTTCATTGGCGTAAATTGTAATTCTAGAAACTTGTTTTAATGTACATTTACCGCATGTACTAATCTCACTTACTACACCCCATTTTATGTTATTAATTTCTTATGAAATGTTCTTAAATTTCATGGAAGAGATATATGACGTGTCGTAAAAAATTCCACCTAAGTAATTATTAAACGCTGATATGATATGTTACTCATACGCTGTTGAAAGCGTATCCTCTCTCACCAATTTCACAGTAATATTCACATTGAACTTGACTTGATGGAAATAATGATATCCAACTCTTTTTTTTCTGCTGACTTTGTCATGTCACAGGATATTTAATACTAATGACCCCTGGCTGGTGAGTAAGAACATTTCGCACTAACTTTGCCGCACAGTCAATGTCAGTAAGCCAGAGCTCACCAATACTATCCCAACTATCTATGACAAGTTAATGCCGCCGCCGTGAGTTGCCGATGTCGAGGGAGTCATGAAGTTGAAAGTTTATAGCGTACATTAAATCTAGCTGAGGCAAAACGTGAGCGCATTTGTTGACATTTATAAAATTCTTAATTGTAATACATAGTGACAAAATGCATTTACACGCACACCCGTACATTGGGTCATACGTTATTGTTATGGTTTGTTTTTTTGTTATTCACTCACAAACTTGCTCACTGGGTCAGGCGGACAGCCTGAGTCGTCGGCCAGCCCCATTCATCCATTCATTCAGAGGCTATTAAAATAAATCTTTGATGGATTTCAATTCATTTCCACTCAGAGTCGCCCACACCCACACACACACGGTCACTGATTTGTGTAATTGAGGCGTCATAAGACAGTGACAAAATGCAATCGGTAAAGACTGGACGTATATTCCTGGCGGCTTTTGCTGGTAAGTTGTTTTAAATTGGATAGGGTGATGAGTTCGAGTTTTATATGTTGTTGTTTTCTGATTTTTTAGCAAATCTCTCAGCTTTTGCTGTGGGCACCTGTTTGGGTTGGACTTCGCCCGTTGCACCCAAATTAAAATCCGATGACTCTTCCGATTCACCTTTAGATCATAAGATAACACCAACCGAGGACGCTTGGATATCTTCGATTTTGGCTTTGGGTGCCTTGGCTGGTAAGTTAGTGAGTGGGATTTAATGGATGTTGCACTAGGAGACAAAGTAGAAGAAAACAATATCTAGATGGATATACATCAAGAATTTTTAGTATATTGCTGAAATTTTAAGAAAGTTTTATTTACTTTGGATTTGAAAACAAAAATTGTTTCTCCTACATTTATATTGAAAGTTTAAGATCACGTTTTGGCTCCCCGATTTAAATATTTTTTACCGGAAAAGTCTAGGGAACAAAAATAAACTTATTAAACATTTTTGATGTAAAAAAGGCAGTAACAATAACCTCCAAAAATATAAAATAAGCAAATACTTCTTAATTGAATGGAGCGGATAAATAATATAAAAAAAGTTAAATTTTGCCTCGTTTTCCAGGCATTTTTCGATACAGCATTTAACAGCCTGGAATCTTGGATAGTCTTTATACTATTGCTCTGTGGCGACTCTACCAATCTACTGCTATACATATGTAGACCTACTTTAATGAAGGGACTAAAGTGTTCAAATACCCGCCTTTTTCAGAAAACCGGTTCCGGTTTTATTCGAAAAATACATTTTTTGCAATAATTCGGTTTTCGAATATCCCATTTATCAAAAAACCAGGTTAACCGGATTTGTTGGGCTATTCGAGAATTCTAAAATAACAAAAGTATTCCGATATGTAAAAACTTTTTTTGAATTTAAGTAGCAAACTAGTATCGGATAATAGTTCTTATACCAATAATTCTGGCATCGTGTGGACATTCACATTGTATTATATATAAGTAAAAATTAATTCTTATAAATATTAATATATTTAATATTTTTGAATATTTTTAATATTTGCAATATTTTGAATATTTGTAATATTTGTAATATTTGTAATATTTTTAATATTTTTTAATATTTTTAATATTTGCAATATTTTTAAGATTTTTAATATTTTTAATATTTTTAATATTTTTAATGTTTTTAAAAGTTCTCATTAGCTTTGAGATGTTTTCTTCCCTTAAGGTTTGCGATGATAGAGGAGAAGGCACAGCAAAGAGCGCTGACGAGACATTGTGGTTAATGTCGAAATGACGTCATACGCCTAACCTGCTGTCAACATAATACATTTCACACTCTTGACTAAAAAAAAAACCTATTGGCAATTATTTATTATTATATGATCTCAAACCGAACTATGACAATATCATATTTCAATACAGATCAACAAAAAACAAACTCAAGAACGATTTTTAATATTTTTAATATTTTTAATATTTTTAATATTTTTAATATTTTTAATATTTTTAATATTTTTAATATTTTTAATATTTTTAATATTTTTAATATTTTAATATTTTGATATTTTTATATTTTTACTTACGCCTCTTTCCCCCCAAGATACCGCGAGAGCTGGGGTCCATTTAAGCTGAACATGACGGTAGTCTCGGTCACAAGTCACTTCAGCACTTTAATGTTAGTGTTTTTTAATTTGGAATTGAATTGAATTTATAATAGTTATATAGGTTGGTCATTTCCGTAAATTACTGTTCGACGACGCGGGGCATAACATCAGCCTAAAAACATCCTCATAATCCGGCATGTTTCCAATGCATTGGCTTTCGACATTTTATGTAAATGCGATGAAAGTCCCAGTTCGTCCAAATGTTGCGAAACCGAGTTTACGACTATTCCAGTACTCGAAATTACAATCGGGATAGTCTGCACAGTTGTTAGATGTTCCCTTTGCTTCACTTCAAACGCTATATCTGCATATTTCGTGTAGTGTGCACGCAGATAAGCGCTTCCATGGTCACAAAAGCAAAGTTATCTTGCGACAATAGCTGTTTTCTATACTTTTGGGACCTAACTGACTAGGAAATAACAATTACATCCCAAGGACTTAGAAATTTTTTATTTTTGTTACATAGTGTTATCAATGTCTCCATGCAGGATAACTCGGCGGAAATGCTTGGTGTGCATTATCCCATCCTGTATGGCCATTTAAAATTCTTCCGTTTCCGGAAACAGTTGTCCGTATTGAAAACATATAGTGAAGGGCATGTTTATTCACATTTTTATTTTTATATTTTTATATTTTTATATTTTCATATTTTTATATTTTTATATTTTTATATTTTTATATTTTTATATTTTTATATTTTTATATTTTTATATTTTTATATTTTTATATTTTTATATATTTATATTTTTATATTTTTAAATTTTTATATAACTAGTTTGGAAATTATATGTATCAATGACACTTAACATCTTTCTAGCTCCCTTTGTTGCTGGTCCTATGGCAGATAAAATTGGACGTAAATGGGTTTTACTCTCAAGTTCTCTATTCTTCGTTATATCCTTCATGCTTCTGCTGGATGCTGACAAAGTGTGGATTTTACTGGTGGCACGTTCGATGCAGGGCATTGGGGCTGGGTTTGTAATGACCATAACGCCCATGTATGTCGCTGAAATATCAACAGATAATGTTAGAGGTGCCACAGGATCGCTTATGCAATTATTTATAGTGTGTGAGTAAAATGTTATTATCTAATGTCATACGATATTAAATACCTAACATGTCCTTTAATATTCAAAGTGAAAAATATGCCTAACAAAAAATATTGGTATATGAAAAAACACTAATTAATTAAATTTATATTTTTTTAAGGACTTTTTATTATTTTGATTTTTATTAATCTGTGTCATGTATACATTTGATCTTCCAGCCGGCGTCCTCTATGTCTACGCTATTGGCCCCTTTGTATCCTATCAAGTGCTGCAATGTTTCTGTCTTGCAGTACCTATATTCTTCGCTGCTGCCTTCGCCTTTATGCCCGAAAGTCCTTACTACTTATCTGGAAAGGGCCTGGAAAAGGAGGCACTGAGAGCATTGACATTCTTGCGAGGTCAAACATCACATGAAGTACAAGATGAAATGTCTTCCATTCAGTCAGTCGTTGAGGTATCCTTGTCTAGCAAAGCAAATTTTATGGATGTCATTACAAATGCAGGTAATCGCAGAGCTTTGCTGATATCAGTAGGCCTAGAGGCATTCCAACAGCTGTCTGGCATAAATGTAGTCCTGTTTAATGCTGAATCAATTTTCAAAGATGCCGGCACCGGTTTAGATCCTGCAATAGCCACTATAATTGTGGGTGTAGTGCAAGTTGCTTCCTCGGCATTGACTCCCCTAATAGCTGATCGTCTGGGGCGTAAACTAATACTGCTTACATCGGCTGCAATTATGGGCTTAAGTTTAGCAGTACTGGGCTTATTTTTCTATATAAAACTTGAGCTGGGCAATATATCTAAAGTTTTATGGCTGCCTGTTCCTGCCCTAGTTGTCTATAATATAGTCTATTGTATTGGTTTTGGTCCACTGCCCTGGACCATTATGGGCGAAATGTTTCCGCCCAATGTAAAGTCAGTTGCTGCTTCCCTTACTACTTCCACATGTTGGGTTACTGGATTCTTGGTCGCCTATTCGTATCCTCCGCTGGCTCTTTGGGGTGCCTACTATGCATTTTGGCTGTATGCGGTTTTTTGTGTGTTGGCGTTCATCTTCACGCTGTTCGTGGTAATGGAGACAAAGGGTTTGAGTTTGCAGGAAATACAATGTCGGCTTAGTGAACGAAACAGAGGTTGATGGGCAGAATTAATAGACAATAATTACTAATTATAATTTTTTTCATATATGTTTTTAGAGTAAATGTGTATAAACATACCAGTGAAATATATGATATAAGTACTAGTAAGTGGAATTAATATACTATAGTAGTTACCTAAAAAGAAAAAAGAAAAAGTATACAGATATAACTGCTGACCATGTTATGTTATTTTTAGACAAAATTAATATTTGTTGTTTATTTGTAGTGATAGCGATAGAATAATTGCATATTTGGGATAAAAATTTCTAAAATTTAATCCAAAGGGTCCGGTCTTACATTTCATTTCAAACCTCGTCTAGTGAAGTCTAATTTGCCCAACGATATCAGTTTATTCAAAAAGTTGAAGTTTAAACATCAATAAATTTTAAATTTTATTAAAAAGTAACAGTCATCACATCATCATTGCAACCGTATGGCAACATCAAATATGTGAACGGCATTATCACTGTGTGAGAGTAACTGTTTTACCTACTTCTGCCTCTTGGAACGGAAACTTCATTACCACTGCTGATAATATCGTGTTTATGGTAACAGCTAAAGTTGCCACAAATCTTACATTTTAAATATTGTTATGAATTTATTAATTCATGCAACACAATCAAACTGAAAAGAGGCATGGTAATAAAGATTATATATGGTTCTTTACCACTCAAATGTTTGTATCAAAATGATAGTTTGAAGTCGTATGCATGTAGTGTCTTCTAGTCCAACAATTAGCCAAATTATGGGTTATTTTTTAGCGGTTTGGGCAGAAAAGTATATTGGTTTTTTATATTTATACATTTTAATGCATTTTTACACAAAAACTTAAAACATTTAAAAAAACAGCACAAATTATATAAAAATATTTGATGTTTTTTACAAAAACTTTACTAACATTTATAAAAAGAAATACAGCTTACTGAGCTCACAACGAACACTCCATGGAAGTTGTCTTGCCTAAAAACTCTACAGACTTTTGTACTTTATGTGATATCTGACCTCGATAGAATGCCCTCAGTGCCTTCTTTTTCAGGCCTTTTCAGCTAAACAGTAGGGATTTTCGGGCATAAATACGAAGGCAGTAGCGAAAAATATGGGTACTGCAAGGCACCAACACTGCAGATCTTGATAGGAAAATAAATGCGCAGACTTAGAGGACGCAGTGGCGCACACTGGGGATATCGCGGAAAAGTCAAATTGTCAACATACTCTTCATGCAATATGCAGTGGTATTTTGAAATTAAGACTAAATGGAACAATCAAATTAAAAATAATTACTTTGATCTGCCCGCTAGTTTTTTTAACCGTTTCAAACTCAGTACTTGTATATTTTACCGAACAGACTTAATATAAACCTAAGAATTTCAAGACGAAAATTATGTTGCTATGTGAGCAAACGTTTTTATTTTTGTTTTATTTTATTTAAAGTAGGACTTTTCAAAAAACTGAAATTTAAAAAATAAGCTCTGCAGAGGATTTAATTTTTTTTACTATTATTATTTTTATAAACTTATAACAAAAATCCCTGTTTTCTCCAAACATTTGTTGCCACCTCTAAATATAATTTATATTTATACCATCACCCTTAGGGATGAGGGTATATATCATTTGATACGAAAAAATATGTAACGCATTAAAGGAGACGAGTTAGACCCCAAGTATCTTAAGACCAAATTCATTTCAGGACGAATTAATTTTTAAGACGATTGAGCTATGTCCGTCTGTCTGGCTGGCTGGATGGCTGGTCAGCAGGATAACTCGAGTAAACCTTAACGGATCGGTATGAAAATTTACCAGTATTAATATTTTTTAAAACGAACTTTTGGGATTGTAAATGTGCACAATAGCCCCACCCCTTCTGGTACCTCCCATACAAAATTACCTATTTTTGGATAATTTATATTTCTTTCATAACTTCCAAACGGACGATCGTAGGTTCTTTGAATTTGGTCAGTTTATTTATCTTGCAAAAGTAGACAAAACCCCAGAAAACCTACCTATTTGACACACCCCTTCTGGTACCTCCCATACATATGACGGAACTCACCCCCATAGTCTTACAAACATATCTGTTTTGTAAGTAAACTGAATTCACTCAACTTTTGAGTATGATGTTCGCTTATGAAAATGGGACTCCGGAATAAATATGGGCTATATCGGTTCACGCCTTCTGGTACCTCCCATACAAAATGACCTATTTTGGGAAAATTAATACTTCTGCCATAACTTCCAAACGGACTCTTGGGGGTAATGAAAATTGGTGGATTAATTTATGTTGTTATAGGAGGCACAACCCCAGAAAACCCAACTATTTTACACACCCCTTCTGGTACCTCCCATTCAAATGATCGAACTCACCCCCATAGTCTCACAAACGTATATTTTTTATAAGTAGACTGAATTCAGTTACATTATGCATATGTTGTACGGTTATTAAAATATGAATCAGGAATGAATATGGACTATATCGGATCACCCCTTCTGGTACCTCCCATACAAAATTACCTATTTTTGGAAAATTAATATTTCCCCCCATAACTTCCAAACGGACACATGGGGGGTTATGAAAATTATTCGGTTAATTTATATTGTGATAGGAGGCGAAACCTCAGAAAACCTAACTATTTTACACACCCCTTCTGGTACCTCCCATACAAAGGACCGAACTCACCCCCATAGTCTTACATACTTATCTTTTTTTGTAAGCACACTGAATACAGTCAAATTTTTCGTAAGTTGTACGTATGAAAATTTGAGTCAGGAATGAATAAGGACTGTATCGATTCAACCCTTTTCGTACCCCCAATCAAAATTACCTTTTTTTGGTAATATTTAATATTTGTCACATAAATTCCAAACCGGCACCTATATTTCCTACACAAATAAGCCAAGTTTTGGATGATTTTGCACCACAAGCTGGGAAAAAATTATACATAAGTAATATTATTTTAATTAAAAATTTATTAATTTCAATAACTCAAGCCTTCAACAATACCTTATATTGGGTGATGGTATTTATCAGTCAGTTTACCTGACTGAAATTTCTGTGCTGGTTTTTATATGAAATTTATATGACATTTTATGTGAAAAATACGTTCTGAGCTATATATCCGATCGAAACGAGGCATTTATCGTGAATCATATTTCGTTTTTTTTTGAAATTTTTGACTCCAAAGATAATTTTAGTTTTTGACTTTTTGGCGGTTACATTGAAATTGACCAAAAAAATCAAACTTTAAACCACTGTAAACAAATATTGTGAGGTAGTGAAGCAAAACGGAGTTCAGGGTTTTGTTACTGAGGCTAAATGCTATTGTTTGATATTGGTTGGGTCACTCCCGAAAAAGTGTGTTGTACTGTGTAATTCAATAGGGGTTTTTAAGAGGTTAAAAAATTCTTTTAATTTAATTTTTTTTTTCTATTTTTGCCCTTTAAAATAATTCTTCCTTCAATAAAAATTTAGTCCAAAAATTAAGAAGACTTTGGAAATGCAAGAAACATTTTTTTTAAAAAAAAATGCTGGAATTCAACCGATATTTCTGAGGTCGCTAGTTTCGGATGTGGAGCCAAATTAAAAAAAAACAAAATCGTGGATGCAGAATTCGCCGTTCTGAATATATTTTTTCAAATAATGCGGGAATTTAACAAATAATGTTCCTAACGAAGCTTTTGGGGCCGCTGATTTCGAATTCGGAGACAGATTTTGAAAACCCTTTAAAAACCTTAAAACCCCCTTTGGCACTATAACCGTAAGCATTTTTTTTTTAAATTTCCGCCATTTCTTATTCCACATTTTGTTTTTCCAAATTTAACTCCGGATTCTAAAACAGCGGCCACAAACGCCATTTATGCTCATTAGAAGTCTCCTTCATATTAGGGCTTAGTGTGTTGTGTAAGTGTTGCTTTTTTAAAATCGGCCTAAGGACACGCCCAGCTGCCATATATACTAAAATGAAAAAACTTACATTTTTCAACATTGCTGTTGGTATTGAACCAAATTTAGCTCAATTTGTCTCTGATATATTACTGACAACTGTGTTGAATTATATCAAATTATCTCAAAGGGGTGTGTCCTTCATTTCAGGATATATGGCAGCTGGGCGTGTCTTTAGGCCGATCTTAAAAAAGCAATGCACATTGGTCGGGTCTGTGGAAAATTTGACCTTAATATGAAGGAGACTTCTAATGAGCATAAAGGGCGTTTGAGGTCGCTGTATTCGAATACGTAAAAAAATGCTTACTTTTAACGGTTTTAGTGCCATAGGGGGTCTTAAGGTCGCTGATTCCATATCTGAAGTCAAACCTCCCATAATTCCTAAAATGAAAAAAACTTATATTTTCGAAAATTGTTGTTGATATTAAACCAAATTTTCCTCAATTTGTCTCTGATATATTAATAACAACTGTGTTGAATTTTATCAAACTATCTCAAATGACATGCTCAGCTCCTGGAAAAAGCTTATATTTTCTTAAATGAGACAAATTTACTATTTGTGAATAAAAGCAAAACGCGACAATCGATTTTATGTTCATTTATGTGGGATTACGTGAAATTGGTAAGACTTGACACTTTTTTCCGTTTTGTATTTTTTTTATTATATTTTAAATAGAATTTTTTAGGCCATTTTTTATTTTTCATAAATTTATTTATAACTACGAAACTGTTGATTTTGTAGAGATGTTATATTTGAACAGATTAAAGGAATTTAAATTCTTAAATTTCGGATTTTTGATCGTTCCTGAGTTATCCTTAAATCTGCAGACCTATAACTCTTGGGGAGCGACACCGACAAAATTCTGATTTTTTTCTCCCCATATAACTTCCGACCAACCTAGCGTATATATTCACAACATTTATACACATGATTTAAACACATTTCCCAAGTTTCTTAGTGGTTTAAACTCAATTTCGGCAAATACATATATCAGTTCCGTTACGTGGTCATGCGAGCGACGATATACGCGATATCCTCTGTATACTCTTTTTCCTATAAGGCTAATGGCATTCAAATCAATTCTCTCAGTGATATCAGCGACCCCAACAAGTACTTCTTCACATCGGCAGCTAGAGTTGCCAGCTGCCTTTGACAACTGCCACTCTACCAGCGCCCTCTATATGTGAAAACACGACTACGGAAACAAATGGCAATTACAAGAAACAGAGAAAGAAACTGGTTTGGCCAGCCGTTTTGTGCAATCACTGGCGCTCGCCTTTAGTTTGTCAACAGCAGCCGTAGTGTTTAAAACGTTCCGTCGTTGTGTTGGGCTACGCGTCGGATGTACGAAACGAATAAGAACGCGGCGTGAACAAGTAGAAAACAACAAAAAAGTTTGCAGTTTTTTTCTGTTATTGTCATCGTCGTCCACAGAGGTCTACTATCTGTCTGTCTGGTTATTATTACGCGAGTGCTGTTTTTGTTTTCCTCCTCTTGTTTTAAGTTCTTCAACGCTACGAGCGATTGAAAAAGAAGTGTTTAAAGTTTATTTGAAGTGTGAAAATTTAAAAATAAATCAAAATTTCTAAGTAATTAATTAAGAAAACACAAAAAGTTTAAGAATACACATCAAGCTAATAACCTACAGTGAAAAAGCTAAACATCAACAGAAAATCAATGCGTAACATAACGTAGAAAATAACAACAACAAAAAGAAGGCGAAACAAAAAGCTGGCTGGCTGCAATACAAAGTGAAACAAGTAAAACGAGAATGTGGCCAAAAGAAGAATGCGTAAAGTAATTAATAAATTATGTTTTGTTTGGAAATAAGCACAAGAAAGCAAACAAAGTGTAGTGAATAAAACAAAAGTAAAAAAAAATAGTAACAACAACAACAAAGTAGAATTTGTAAAAAATTTTGTGAATGCCAAACAAAAATTGTCACTGATTGCACAGAACTTTAGGGCTTTACTAAATAAATTTGTTTATACTTGAGAGAGAGAGAGAACGAGAGAGAGAGTGATAGCGAACTTGTGCTGTTTGTCTTATGGTTGTAACAAAACGTTAGTGACAGAATATAAGAACAATAACAAAAACCGATACCTATGCCATATAATAACTACCAACTAACAACATATAGTTGGATTTTTTATAACGTTACCACACCCTTTCGCCAACTAGCAAATGTGAATAAGCAACACCCAGTCCTATGGTAGCAGTTAATTTTCTAGTTGGCTGTTAGTTTGAATTCAAGTTGTGTGCTAAATACGCCATCTACATATGTGTGTGTCCTTGAAATTGAGGCCCAAGAGGAAGTCACTTCAGCAAACGCGTACGCATTTTGCTTACAACAGCAGCACCAGCAGCAGCAACAACATTTCACTTGACTACATGAAAAGCACAGCAACAGCAGCAGCAACAACAACTGCTAATGTCAACTCTGTCGTTTGCAATATCCTCTCTACATGCTCTTAGTGTTGTGACTAATGTTGTTGGCCTGCCTTCTCTGCACGCTTACAGGAAATTGTGATGTCATTGTAAATTTCTCTTTCCTTTAATGTTGTTAAAACCGACTATATCCCTCTCTGAAACTCTCAAATGTTGCCTCATTCTCTGAGCCACTAATTCAAATGTTTTATTGCTAACGTTAACAGTTAAACAAATAACAACAACAACAACCTATCAACTACCAAAGTAACAGCTGTTTCTTCAACTCTACCACAGCACAAAAGAAGTTAAGCTTAACAGTGAACCACAAAAGTGAGTGTGTGTGTGATGCCAAAGTTATGTGTTCTCATCAGATAACCACCACCAGTGTTAAAGTGTAAATCATATCCTTACTACCTAGAATCTTTCATTAAGACCAACGTTTGCCAGTCTCTGTCTCTGGCAAACGTAAGTGTGCCGTCGTTTTTACATTTGTGATATATAATTGTCAGTGTGTGTGTTCAGTCAGCTACTAACCAAAATGCCTTTACGTAAAAGGCTTAACTTTGGTGTTCACCGACATCGTCTGCAACGTCATCCACAACAACAACAACAACAGCAACATCAGCGACAACGACAACTTGGTTTGACTCATCATCATCATCATTATGGATTTATATTCCTATTGTATACATTTGCATTTGCCAGCATATGTCTGCCAATGTCAATGGATGCTGCTTCTGTTGCAACAACAATAAACACAGCAGCAACAACAACGAGCAACTTCAAAACGGATACTCTGTCAAAAGGTGAGTTAAGTACTGTGTGTACGTTTGTGTTTGTTTTTTTTTCATTCTTCCTACTGTGTTATTCTTTTCAAAAGAATCATCAACCATAATCAAAATCCTCTGGGGAATTTAATTCTTTGTATGCCTCTCTCTCTCTCGATGTGTTAGGTGTTGGTTGGTGTTCTTCAGTTGGTTGATTCTTAAGTTACTCAATCGCATTTCTTAGCAAAGTATGTACTAGTATAAAGACACTCCTTTATACTCTGCTAAGTGGCGCAGTACTCGGAACTGAAAATGTCTTTGTGTTCTGTTCGGTCTCTTATTAGAATGTTGGATATTTATGGGTTATTGTCAAGAGGTTTTGAAATACACTTATTTGAGCGGCGTAATTCTTATGGACAATTGAGGTTACAGTAAAAACTCCTTTTTTGTATGGGCTGAATTTCAAAATCCGGGCAGGAGTTAAAAATTAAAAAAAAAAAAATCCGAAAATTAAGAAAAAAATCAGGAAAGCGAGTAATCAAAAAATTAGCCGTTGAAATTTTTTTTTAATATTTTTTTTTTTAATTTTCTATAAAAATCGCTAATTTTTATAAATTTTTATACCATCACCCTTAGGGATTATTGTATAGGTATATGAGTAATTCCATGGGGAGCGATCACACAATTTTTAGGTCTTCTCTCCGAATTTGATGAAATTTTGGAAGCATATCTCTGCCAAAAAAAGAATTATTTTTTTTTTTTTTTTCAAAAAATTGAGAATTTTCGATAAAAAATTTTAAAATGGATACAGGGAATGCATTTTTTTTTGTAATAATTTGCACAATAAAATAGTAAGAATTTTTTAAAAATATAAAATGAAATCTAAAATACCGACTAACCATGCGATTCGGGAATAATGTCGTTGTCGAATCACATTTTATTCGAGAATGATACCCGCCAACGATTCGAGCGTGATATCGCGAGCGGAAGAAAATCCTTCAAAGAGAACCTTCGTTCTCGAATAGTAAAAGCGCTTCTTTTACGGATCGAAAAATCGATTCTTTTATGAATCGGAAAAGTAATTCTTTTATGAATCGAAAAAGTGATTCTTTTACGAATCGTAATAACAAGTTCCTTACGAGTTGCAAAAATTAATAAATCATCTTTATTTTCAAGTTATGCATTCTTTTAATTTTATTACTCTCTTCCGAGGAAGTTTTAATTTTTCGGAAATTTTTTTTATATGTGGATTTCCATCTTTTTCTTGAGCTCTTTTTAAAATTGTGTATGACAATTTTTTTTCTTCATAAAAGTATTAAAAACAATATCGAAATAATATGGTAAAAGGTAATTTTGGTTTTTGTACAAAATTTTCGAGTTGTGTTTATAATTTTTATATAAAATATAAATAAATAATATTTTTAACGCTTATTCGATTGTTGTTTTTACGGTTCGTTGGCGAATATTCAACAATGATTCGATATGGTATCATACTCGAATTCGTTATAGAATCGCATTTTAAAAATCGCTTTAACAAATTGCACACAAATTGTTAGCGAATTACTCCTCACCGGGAGGTTTAGGAAAAAATCCAACTAATTTTTTTTAATTTTTAAAGTAATGTTGTCGTTGAGCCCCCATTATGTCTTTTCTTCAACTTCTTGGGAAAAAATTAAATAGATGGCAAACAAATAAGGAAAGAACATTTTTTTCTAATTATGTCCAATGTCCAATTAATGTTCTTTGCTGTGTTAATTCGTACTAGAACTCCAAATGTTAATGAGACTTAATACCAGTTAACACAGCAGATAACATTTATTGACAAAAATAAAAAAAATCCTACTTTGTCATCAAATTTTTTTTTCTAAAGAAGTTGAAGAGACACCGTCATAAAACTTACTGTGTATTGCCCCCCGATATCTATTACACAAGGGAACAAGGTATTTGTTGTTTAAGAACTGAATATTGTTTTAAAGGTAATTTGGGACGCTGAATCCAAATCTGCACTTGGTTTTTTTGTATCAGCTCGACTTTTCGCGATATACCGTTATGTACATAACTAAGGCACTTCCACTACAAATATTTAAATAACTTGAAAACGGTTCACCATATTCAATTACAAAAAAAAACTTAAACTCGTCAACAAAATTATCTTTAATCCGTGCATACATTGTTTTTAATTTGGCTTAGTAGTTTCAGAGATATCGTTGTTGTTTTTAAAAATAAAACAAAAAATTTAAAAAAAAAAAAATTTTTTGTTTTTTAAAAATACATTAAAAAAATAATGCAACACAAATTACAGTGTTTGTCTTAAAACATTTAGTTTAATATAGTGTGAATCAAATGAGCTTTATTTCATTAAAATATCTGCACAACTTTTGATTTTGTCAACAATTTACTGAGATAACTAAATTTACAAAAATCACGATTTCCATACAAAAATAACATTTATTAATATGTTTGTGAAAGTGTAACTCGAGCAAACCTTAACGGATCGTTATGAAAATTTATCAGTATTAATATTTTTCGAAACGAACTTATGGGATTGTAAATGGGCGGAATAGCCCCACCCCTTCTGGTACCTCCCATACAAAATTACCTATTTTTGGATAATTAATATATTTTCGATAGCTTCTAAACAGACTACCGGAGGATATTGAAATTTGGTCAGTTTATTTATCTTGCAAAACTAGACAAACCCTAGAAAAACCGAAAGCGTTGCCATACCCCTTCTGGTACCTCCCATACAAATGACCGAACTCACCCCAATAGTCTTACATACATATCTTTTTTGTAAGTACACTGAATTCAGTCAAACTATGCGGAAGTTTTACGGTTATGAAAATATAAATCAGGAATGAATTTGCACTATATCGGATCACCCCTTCTGGTACCTCCCATACAAAATTACCTATTTTTGGAAAATTAATATTTCTTCCTTAACTTCCAAATTGAAACCTGCCGATTAATTAAATTTGGTCTGTTAATTAATATTGTAATAGGAGGCAAAACTATAATTTAAACTATAAATAAATTTGCAAATTTGTCATGATTTTTAAAAATACAAAATTTTAATTTTTTTTGGTAGAAACAAAAAATTGCGAAAAATCTGTTATCACCGAACTTAGCATAACTCATTCAATTTTCAATCGATTATTATGTACATACATGTTTTAGAAAGCTATCTTAATATGATATTCAATAAAGCTAATAAAAATAACAATTTGCCCCCAACCGATTAACTTTCAGCGTGAAGAAAATTAAAAGGTGTAATTTTTTGTGTATTTTTTTTTTTGAATAAAACAGCCCTTACTCAGTCATTTTTTTTTTTGTAATATTAAAAAATTTGATTTTTTTCGAAGGTAACAACGATATCTTTAAAAAAAAAAAAATTTTAAAATCCGGCTTGTGAAAAAAAGTTATGATTTTTTGAACTATAATTTTTTGGGAAAAAGTCGAAAATACGATTAGTAGCTGTAACTTAAAAATTAGAGCTGATGGAGAAAAATGGAGATTAGATTTGAAATCAGCGACCCCAAATTAGTAAAAAACAGCTATCGAATTCCAAACAACACTCAAAAAGTTCAATTTTGTTCCCTTGTGTTATCGGAAAAAATTAAAGGTGGATTTTTTTTTGAAAAAATGGGTTTTAGTTTTTATTTAAAATATTAAAAAAAATATTACTCTTTATTTTACCAAATATCAATATCGGATAGAAGACCCAAAATTTGTGTGTGATCGCTTCCCATGGAATTTCACATATAAATAATTTGATACGATAACAAGTCTAAGGCTTTAAAGGAGACGTGTTAGACCCGAATAAGTTTAGGTTAAGGTTAGGTTAATTCGACAGCCACGTTCAACACAGCTCACATGGGTCCTAGTATGAGTTTTGTTGTGATGCCATTTCTAAATTTTTGCACCAAATATAACTATTCTGTTCGGTCAACGTCGCTATCAAGCCATTTCGTTGCTCTGATGAAGGCATGGATGTTCCGCAAATCGCTTACTGATAGACAGTTTTTGCCAATAAGTGTCCGATGACCAAGCTTTTCACAGGTCGCTAAAAGCAGGGCAGTTGCATAGAAGATGCTCCGTGGTCTCTTCTTCTTCTTGCAGCTTCTACAAAAGTCGTTGTAGAGAAGCTTGAACCTCTTAGCGTGTTTACCAACCGGCCAGTGACTGGTAAACGCAGCTAGGATGTTCCTCAGATGGACTCTGTCGTGTCCTCTGTTTATCCATTGTAGGAAAAATTTGTTTGGTCGCCGTGCAAGTGGTTTCTCTCACACATCTCACTTTAGCAAGAAGTTCAGTTTCCCCGCAATTAGCTGTTTCCCCCTTGCGAGTGAGACACCAATGAGACCGTAAACTTCGCCCGAGTTCACGGTTGTGGCGGCCCTTGCTAATGCATCGGCTCTTTGGTTTCCATATATGTCCCCATGTCTTGGAACCCATGTGAGGGTAACCGTCGAATGTCTCGCTATATCCTCAAGAGACGACCGGCATTCTCGAACATTTCTCGAAGTGGTGTACCCGTTATTCAGGGATCTGATAGCCGTTTTACTAGCAGTAAGAATATGAAGATTGCCACCCAATATGCGATAATACTGTGTGAATGACTGATGGGCAGGATAACTGGGGTAAAACTTAACTGATCCTTACGAAAATTATCAGTATTAATATTTTTTCAAAATGAAGTAATAAGACTGTAAAACGGCAGAATGCCTCAAAAAAAAAAATATATCAAAAATAACATTTCTTTAATAACATCGAAACTTTTTTTAATGGCACCAACAACAGAAATTTTTTCATTAGCCGCACATAAAAAGTATTCCAAACGCTTCGGTCTTTTGCGCTCCTTAAATAGATCGTCATCAAATTCATCATTTAGTTGGGTGTCAGACAAAAGTGCAATGACCTCAGAAGGTAAAGTAGAACGCTTGGTTTTTGGGGGCAAACGTAAACTTGCAATCAAAGGGTCTGACGTGATAAGCAACCTATGCAATAAATCTATGTTGGTGTCAACTCGGGACGTTTTTCTTGTGAACAGTTCCTATGGGAAGAATGCATGAAGATATTAACTCTTTGCATTTCCGTTTTTGTGTACTCGAAGCACTTTCAGCAAACTCTTTTTCTCGCTTTCCGCGTTGCGGTATTTGTTTTGAAGTTGATGGTGCGTGATCAAGAGCAAAATCAACAGCAGAAATTTTTGAACTTAGCCAAATGGCATTGTCATGCATAAATCTTGCTTTATCACGGTGAGATTTGCTCCATCGCGATTGAAATTGGAAGCAAAGCTTTTTTATACGATCTTTAATTTTGATATCGTCAACATCTGGTCCAAAAATTGATATAACGTGCTTTTCGACCGCTTCTGTTTTTACTATTTTCACCTTGCTCAACCAAATCCAAAATAGCTCCTCTCGCGATATTTCACTCATACTAAAAAAAGGCAAAAAATGGGCAGGATTTTATTTTTTAAATTTGTTTTGGGCACATTAACAAAGATTCTGTTGGCATTCCCATCACGGAACTCCGTGGGACTTGGAAGTTCTAGTCTATCAAAGATTTGAAAGCTTTAAAATTTCTCTTACCTTTTAGGTGGTTATAAAACAATTTTTTCAAAATACTTGAGTGCAAAAATAAATATTGAATAAAACAAAAATTTTAAGTTAAAGTAATAACCTTCAATACAAAAAATATTTTAGGCTAAAAAAAACACTCACAACTTCGACCTGATCACTCAAACTTTTGTGATCAATTCAAGCTTGAAAAATCAATTGTTGCATGCTATGAAATTGCTGGTGTTTGATAGCTGTTATCACGCCAATAAAATTTTTTTATTCTCTTTTGTGTTTGTTTTCGTAACAATTGGGGTCTCTTCTCACGAAAAAAAAAATATGAGCGAGTTACGAAAACATTTTTTTTTTTAATTTCGAGATGCCAGATTGATTAAATCTCACAGTGTGCGGTCGTTGCGACGGAATTCTTAATATTCTGATACTGTGTTCAGGGACCATCAGAATGAAAGGGGTTTGTTTGCAGTAATTGAGAGAGTTGATTAAAGTAGGCATTGGCTATGTCGGTGGTTTGCAGTTTTGTGGTGCCTAGCTTCCTTTGCGTTTGGTTACGAGCGTTTTTAGCACTACTTAACCGCGTATTTGCCTTTTGGTTGCTACTACGGTGATCGTAGTCAAGCGTCCCTAACGCTTGAGACGTGCCTTCCATCAATTACCACGTGATCAACCTGGTTTTTTGTTTTTTAATCAGGGGATATACAGGCTGCCTTGTGGATATCTTTATGCGTGGATCTGGTTCCACTCAGTACCATGATTCTTGCTGATGCGAAGATAACCAGTCTGTCTACCGTGTTAATACATTATATTTGAGTACCAAATATCTTCTTTTTATATCAATCCAATATAATAACGTTAAATAAATGTTCTCGCATATAAAGTTTATCTCTCATATCATCCTAGATTTTGACCTCAAACCCTTTCCATTTTCCCCTATTTTACTTTGGTGCTTTGCGCCTCATTTATCATTTTAGACACTCTCCAACAAAAATATTTAATAAATCAAAATTTACAAAACCTTCTACCAACCCCACCTGCTGAAACCTCTAATGTAAACTCTTCGTTCATAACGAAAAAAAAAATAAATTATTGTCGCTGTCAAAATGCTTTTGCAAAATACCCCTGTGTAATGCCTTCTTAAATTATTTTGTTTTCTCTACACACCGCACTAACTTTTATTCACTAGTAGTAGAAAAATCCTTCCTTGTCCTTGTCCTCTGTACTTGCCACATATTGCATTTATCTACTTGCTATTGGTAGCGGTAACCACCACCAAAAACTGTAATGTGCTAACTTTTGCACTCAACGCGAAACAGTGAATTTCACAGTTAGTATATTCAGTCCAGCGTTAAAAGTTTTGCTTTACAAATCCTTGCGACAGAACAATGTCAATCAAAACAAAGCGAAACGAAACGAAGCGAAGCGAACACAACAAATGCTTTATACAGCAAATTGTATATTTGCAAATATTTCCTAAAAACAACAATAAAAACCAATAAAACTTTATCCAGCCGAAAAAAACGTTTAAAAAATGACTAACACTTGAGGCCATCCATATGCAATAAGAGTGGCAAAAATAATAAAAGGATAGAAGGATGTCATTCATATTCAAATTGAACTCATACTCCATAACAATTTCCTGAAACAAATATTTTGCAACACCCACACACATAAACATAATGAAAATCCTTTTTGTTGTGGCAAAAGGACGAAAAAGGATTTTGGGTCTTAGTAAACGAGATTATCGTCTCAAAAGAACCATCCCTTAGAATTACGATTCACCAGATGTATGGTGGTGTTTGTATGTATAAGACCTAGGATTTCCTTTGCTATTTAATTAACAAAAACAAAAACCCATTTCGTCAAAGTGTTGCCGACGACGCTTGCTCGCAAAGTGGACGAGGGCTTTGGGGAAACCTTTTGGGACTTTAGTGTTAGCTTAGCGCGTATGATGGAACTGATGTTGTCCACCAGAGTAAGCTGAGCTGTGCGTTGGTTGTAAATTAAGTTTTTCTCAAGTCATGTCTCAAGTTGCTTTAATTTATTATCCGGCATCATTTACTTGTTTGGTGTTTTTTTTTAGACTCACTTTTATGGGCTGGTATTCTTCTATGGTGTCCAAGCTGAAAACTGGTATTGTGGTGATTGTGTGTGTGTGTTTGTGTTTTTTGTAAAAACATTGTTTTCAAGGTTAATTTAATTCATATTATTTTTGGATTCTTTTATTATTTGGTTTTGTGTGTGCGAATTCACATGGTGTTGTTGGTGGCTTAGATTAATTTTCGAGATGAAAAGATGAATATGAGCAACTGAAGACAAAGTGATCTAAAGATAAGTGGGCTCAGCTTGTGCAAAAAAAGGCGGTCGCTGCTAAAGGGTGATAGGAAAGGGAAGGGAAGAAAAGTCGTTGCCGTCGAGTTACCGAAGAATATTTTTATAGCTTAGAGAGAATTTTATAAAATATTTATATTGCAGAATATTTTTCCATAAATTAAAAAAAAAGTAAATTACCGTCGAGTTTACTTTTTTTTAATGTAAGCGTCTCTTAAAAATTCGGAGATAATATTTATACTCTCACCCTTCGGGTTCCGCCTACTTTTGAAATCGAGTAATAATATCAATACACATAATGGCATCGTGGCCAAATTCCATATTTAGTAAAGCTATGACAGGATAAAGTTTTGGAAAAAACTGGTAGTCTAGCCACGCCCCTTGTGGTACCTCCCATACAAATCTACCATTCCGCCCACTTTAGAAATGTAATAATAATATCAAAACACCTAATGGGTGAGGGTATTAATCAGTCATTTCACCTGACAGAAAATTCTGTTTATGCATCTTTTTTACCCCAAAAAAGGTTATTTTGTATGGGAGTAGTCTTTGTATGATTTTGTTCATCTTAGAACTTAACCTCCGCTTAAAGGAAATAAGCCTGTATAACAAATTTCAGTCCGAAGGCTCCTAAATTAAGGCTGTAATCACGGGGACAGACAGACGGAAACACAGAAAAAGAGGGAGTTTGTATGGGAGGTGGGAGTAGTCTTGTCCGATCTTTGCTAATCGTAGAACTAAACCTCCATTTCAGGGGTAGAAGCTTGGATGCCAAATTTAAGCTCGATAGCTCTTAGACTACGGCTGCCAGAATAGCAAGGACAGACAGACGGTCACCCCCAAAAAGGGGTAGTTTGTATGGTAGGTGTAGTTTTTGTCCATTCTTGCATATTTTAGAACTTGACCTTCGCCTAGATTATAGTAGCTTGCATACAAATTTCAGTTCGATAGCTCGCAAACTACGGCTGTAATCGGGGGTCAGACAGACGGACACCCCCAAAATGAACGTACGTACGAGAGGTAGAAGTATTTTTCCTCCGATCGTGCTCATCTTGGAACTTAACATGCCCTTTATAGCATACGAGCCAGCAAATCAAATTTTAGCTGGATATTTTTTAAACTACGGCTGTAATCGCAGGGACAGATACACAAACAGCCCCCAAGAAGGGGAAAATTTAATGGGAGTAGTATTTGTCCGATCTTGCCCATCTTAGACCTTAACCTCCGCTTAGAGGAAAGAAGATTACATACTCAATTTCAACATGATATTATTACTTCCTGGCTCCAGTCATCTTAAAAAAAAAATTGTTCTTTCATTGTCGGCTCCCCTCGAATGTTGTTGACAGCAACTTCGCAGTATTAAGTGTCGAGTCAATCGGCGTGTCTAGTAAGAGCTTCTCAAACAGTGATGTTCGCATTCGTCGATAAACAAGTAGGTGCCGTTAGTTGTGAATCTAAAAATAGAAAGCGTGTTAATTCACAACAACGCGAGAAGCTATCCCATACCTCATTCATGGGGTGCAAAGGGAAATTAAGTTTTAAGTTTTATTATTACTTCCCTACGACTTAAATAGCGGCGTATACCCGCAGAAAGGGAAATTTGCGACCGATCTTGTTCATCTTAGAAAAAATCTAAAAAATCTAAGGGACAGATGCTTTTAACTACCACTGTAATGGGAGGAACCGGCCGTGGCATAGTGGTTAGAACACGCGACTACCATGCGGAAGATCACAGGTTAAACTCATGGCTCCAGTCATCTTAAAAAATAAATTTTCTTTCATTGTCGGCTCCCCTCGAAGGTTGTCGACAGCAACTTCGCAGTATTAGTGTCCAGTCAATCGGCATATCTAGTAAGAGCTTCTCAAACAGTGACGTTCGCATTCGTCGATAAGCAAGTAGGTGCCGTTAGTTGTGAATCTCAAAATAGAAAGCTTGTTAATTCACAACAACGCGAGAAGCTATCCCATACCTCATTCATGGGGTGTAAAGGGAAATTAAGTTTTTAAGTAATCGCAGGACAGACCCCCAATAAAGGGCAGTCTGTATGAGAAGTAGAAGAAATTTTGAACAGATCTTGCTCATATTAGAAAAAAAGTTCCGACTAAAGGACAAAAGCTTGTTTAAAGGTGGGAGTAGTTTTTGACCGATCTTACTTATCACCGAACGTAATCTTAGCAGAGAAAAGAAGCTTGGTTTCTAAATTTCAGCTTTATATCTCTTTAACTACGACTGCAATCGCGGGGACATCTTTAATTCGTCTCTAGCCATTTAAGTGTTGCTATAAAGAGGTCAAAGGTCAAATCTCTATATGTTTGAAAATGATTTTGTAATTTTTAAGTTTCACAGAATGAAGCTGAGATGTCTGTGGTGAAATTAGTATACTTTAATTTTTCATATGTCAAGTGGGCGTGGCCCAGCCCGATGGACCCTATTTTAGAAACGGCAAAATCTAGAAAACTGTTTCTCCAATCGCCATGAAAATATGTGTGGATGCATTTGGCCGAAATGTTCGTAATCCAACAAAATATGGGCGGGATCGGATCAGTGGGCGTGGTATAAAACTTGACATTTTAAAACGCTGAATCTCATGAACTTTAGGAGGTATAAAGCTGATATGTGGTATGTATTGTTGGTAGAGTATGTATTGCAGTCTGGATGGAAGTGGACTGTGCCACGCCCCATTTAAAAGAAACCGTTAAAACAGCCATAATAATAATTTTATTCGAGAACGATACTCGCCAGCGAGCGGTAGAAATCCACCTTTCTTCTCGAATCGTAAAAGCAATTCGTTTACGAATTTAAAAGGCACATCTATTACGAATCTTTGCAAGTTGCAAAATCTATAAATCATGCTTATTTTTAAGTTAATCTTTCTTTTCTTATTCTCTTCTGAGGTATTGATAGGGTGTTCAAAACCGAAATCGAAAACCGCCTAACCGGTTTTTTTCTCCGAAACCGTACGCCGGTTTCCTCAAAAATGCTGTTTTCGAATACCCGGTTTAACCGGTTTTTTAATGTCGGTTAACCGGTTTTTCCAAAAAGGTGTATTTCAACAGAACATTATTAAGTTAGTTCTAGGCAAGTCGGCATAAAGATTGTTTATACTCATCTGATATTCTTGGGCAAATTTCAGAGAAATCTGTTTGCAAAATGCTGCTAGATGACTGTTTGCTCTCACCTTTAATTGTGTGGGAAGCAGTCTGTATTCGTATAAAAAACATTCATTTGTCGATATCTCCTGAACTAAGTACCCAATCGCAAAAAAGAGCTTAATTTGTGATAATTATACAAAAGTTGTAAAATCAATAAAATATAGTTGGGATCTCATCTTACAATGGCTGGGAAGCCGTCGATACTCATGTGAAAACGTTCAAACTATGTGTCCGATCGCAAATAGAACCATAATTTATGATCATCTTAAAAAAGGTTGGAAACTCAACTTGAAATGGTTGGAGAGCGTGTTGATATTAATATGAAAAACTTTAAGTGCAGTTATCTATTAAACACGGTGTCAAATCGCAAATAGATGTTTAAAAATCACTTCAATACAGTTGAAATTAATCAGGATCTCACATTGAAATGGGTGGGAAGTTGTCGACATTCACATGAAATCATTTTAGTGCCTTTATCTCCTATACTAAGCGTCCATTTGAAAAAAGAAGTCTAATTTTGGATAAAATCGATACCTTAATTCTAAACCATGCAAAGTTTAAAATCTAAGTTTTACAGGAAACGCGATTAAAGATTTTGAGTAATAAAGATTGCACTTATATGTTAAGTTTAAATATCTTTATAACTTCAGTTTGAATGAACTGATCATCCTGAGATTTATATAAAACATAAATTGAAGAAAATTTAATTAAAAAAATATTAATTGCAAACATGCTGTTGACTTGGCATACTTTAGAATTAAGGTATCGATATTCATATTTATTTTATATTTGGATTTATTTTACAATTTCCGAAACCGAACTAAACCGGTTAACTCGGTTTTTTACTTAATCAGGAACTCGAAAACCGAATTTTTGGAAAAAAATATTTTTCGAATAAACCGGAAACCGGTTTTCTGATAAATTCAAGTACTATTTGAACACTATAGGTATTGATTAGAACTATTTCATTTTATTAAGTTTTTTTATATTTGTGTACGACAAAATTCGGGTTTCAGTCTAAAAAACATTTATAAAAAATTTGATATAATATAATTTTCAGAGACTAGCTGATTGAAACCAATTTTACTCCAAACACACGCCCGATGATGTATATTAGACCGGGTCGGTCCCCATACAAAATTTTTTTTTCTCTAAAGTCGAGGGCAAATTTTAAAGATCACCTCGAGACAACTTCAAAAAAATTTTTTTTTCCTCACCCACCCCCGGAAAAACAGCCAAAATCGTTTTTTTATCACTCCTTTTTTGTTTGTGGCTCATTCGTTAAATCAAAGGCATCGGTGTATAGGTCTCGACGAGTACTACATTTGTCCTATAGATGTCGCTGACATACGACATCATCTTGTAATGATGGCCTCATTTAGAGCAATTTCTACCCCTAAAATTTAAAAATATTTTTTCTCAGAATTAAAGTCCTTTAAAAACCAAGAACATTTTGCTTTTGAAGTATACAGTTTTATTCAAAAACAAAAAAGTTACGTATGAAAAGATGTATTTACAGCATCAACACTAATATTTTTCCTGTTGTTTGTATTATTACAGAAAACTATTGCATACTTCTTAGCGCTGATACAAAATGTTTATAAAAATGATTCTATACTTTGTAGCTCAAATTGTTGCATAAGTCTTAACGACATCGAAAAAAAATTAAAAATTTTCTCGAGACAATTCATTGTTAATCTAGTTACCGACGAAATATAATTTTTATTACAAATAAAATCCCAAAAAGAGCAAAGATATGTATGTAATTACAGCAAATATTGGCGCGACTCAAGGTCCGTTCACTACTTTCTAGTTTGGCAATAATTTTTAATTTTGATTAGTCATTCCAAGCGCTGATTTACTTAAATTTCGCACAAATGATCAGTGTTGCAAATTGCATGGGAAGAATACAAGTGCATATTAATGTCTATATTTTATTATTAATATTTCCATTTTCCACCAGATATCTTTATAATTTCGTTGCTTGAATATTGGTGACGCTGAATAACTTCATCCGCATGTATGAAAACACTGTTTGCGCTAAAAAGTATGCAATAACTTGTATTTCATTTTTTTTCAAACGCTAAGAAGTATGCAATAGTTTTCTGTAATAATGCAAACAACAGGAAAAAATATTAGTGTTGATGCTGTAAATACATCTTTTCATACGTAACTTTTTTGTTTTTGAATAAAACTGTATACTTCCAAAGCAAAATGTTCTTGGTTTTTAAAGGACTTTAATTCTGAGAAAAAATATTATTGAATTTTAGGGGTAGAAATTGCTCTAAATGAGGCCATCATTACAAGATGATGTCGTATGTAAGCGACATCTATAGGACAAATGTAGTACTCGTCGAGACCTATACACTGATGCCTTTGATTTAACGATTAAGCCACAAACAAAAAAGGAGTGATAAAAAAACGATTTTGGCTGTTTTTCCGGGGGTGGGGGAGGAAAAAACATATTTTTTTAAGTTGTCTCGAGGTGATTTTTAATATTTGCCCTCGACTTTGGAAATTTTTTTTCGCGACCCGGTCTAATGTATATACCCAAACTTTTAATGGTTTTGAAATAGATTCAACTTTTTTGTATTCAACTGTTGTCACACGTAGTTAAAGTTTTTAAAATTAAAGTTATAGAAGATCGGTATTGCATATCATTGACTTTCAAATTAAATGTTAAAAAACTTTTGCTCTGCATGCCAAAAAGTAGACCAAAAATTGTTAAGAATTTACCAATTACTTATTTAAATGAAAAAAGTGTAATTATCGAATTTTTATCGCTTAAACGAATGGTAACGCTTTTATGACACGTTTAAAATGTTCACCAGCGATTCGATAATGTTATAATTTTCGAAAGTTATTTAGAATTCTATCGCATTTTTATCGGTTTTACGATTAGTATACAAATTGCTTTTACGATTCGTTTGCGAATGGTCACCAGTGATTCTATAATGTTATCATTTTCGAATTTGTTTTAGAATCGCTTTAGCGAATTGTCAACGAATCGTTAGCGAATCACCCCTCGACAAATGGTTTGTCGGGATATTTCAATTTTAATTTTAATTAAAATTTTTTTTTTTAAATTTTTTACTTGTTAACCAAAAATCTTACACCTCAAAGCGTTTCGTATTGGGAATAGTACTGAAAAAATTACCACTATTGTATAATATATACTTACTAAAAAAAAATCTTTACTTTCTCCTTCAAGAATTCAATCAACCGCTACAAAGAAAACGTGCGGTACTTTTTTCACAGATATTTTTTTTTCTTCTAACAAATTCAATTTAAACGCTAGAATTGAACAAATTGTATAGAAATAAATAAATTAAAGGCACAACAGCAATATGAACATAGAAAAGTTTCACTTTCTTTGCAAATCGAAGACATTCATCAGTCACACACGTCGTCCCGTCTTCTCTTACTTCACAATCTATTAAATGATGATCATCATCATCAATGGCTACACTAGAGAGGCACAGTCACCATCATCAGTATCGTTCACAGCCGTGCTCACGTTGAAACAATTGTTATTAACCATTAACCACCACAACAATAGCGGTTATTTTTGGCCGTGAAGCTTAGACTATTAATACCGATCTATCGACTGTTTTGTTAAGAAATCACTCGAACTTCACAAAAGAACTTTCATTTTCTGCCAACTTGGGCCAACATCTAAATTTGCGAATCATTTTCTTTATTCATTCAGATCTTTCTTTTCGTCATTCTTGTTATGGCTTAAATATATTGTTAAGACTTTTTGGTTGGTTTGTTTTTGTGCTGCTAGAGTTTTATCGATTAATATAGGTTCGTTCTGTTGCCTGTTTCAACTATACATATTTCTTACTTTTTCTCTTTTGTAGGAATGTGTAATAAGTGCAATATAATAATATATATATTATTCGTATTGTATAACTTTCCTTTAGGTTTCAATATTTTTAAGCAAACAACTTCTATTTGTTGTTGTTTTTGTTTGCTGTTTGTTTGTAGGTCAGGCACGTTTTTGCGATCTTTGGCGTATTTTCTGTTTTGTTAGTTGTTTCCATTGCTATGGTTGTTGTTGTTATTATTGCTTTATTGGTTTTGGTAATGCTCCAATTATTGAAATTTAAGAATTCCCATTCACTTCACTTGAATTTTCTTTTGTTGGCTTGAAAAAAATGAAATGAAAGTGTTTTGTTGTTTGCGAATATTTGCTATGGAATTTAAATTCGACATTCGAAGTCAGTGAGTGAAATTTTGCAAATTTGTTAAGCAAGTAAAAACTTTCAATTTTTTTTTTTTGGTTGGAGGATATTCCAGTAAGAGCAGAGAGAGAGTGAGAGTAATTTCAAGGTAATTAACTGGGGAAAATGTATATATACATACATTTATACTAATTAACTGTTGTTTTTGCATAATAACAAATTAATTTATGTATATACTATTTATTTTTGTGAATGCTTGGTATAATATATATGTATTACATGTTCGAATTTTTAATATATAACATAGTTTTGGAAATATAGGACTAACAACCAAATTGTTGTTAGTCAATTCTGTTAATATGATTTTGTTATATATCACAGTACAACATTTTTCAGCTGATTGATTTGGGACTCAATGCCAATCAAAAGCGCCTTAAACGTGTCAAATTCCCCTATACGATACTTACTAACTTCAAATCGATATTATATCATTATGGCATGTAGCTTGACAAAACAAATGATGCGGAACTTCTTCTTTTTGGGGCTACTTTCACATTCAGTTCTCAGAATTGAGTCCCAAAATCATGTGTTGTACTGTGTATTTAAAAAAATTGAAAACTAAAGAAAAGTTATTTTTAAATATTTAACTGATTTCAATTAATTCGTTTTAATTTAAAGTTAAGTTGAAATTCTTAACATATATCCCTTTTATACATTTTATTTATTAATTTTTAGTTTCCTTAAGTTTAAAATTTAATCCCCAACATGTAATATTTAAACCAGTTTCCTTTGATCGCTGTCCAATTCATAGTTGGGTAACTGCATCTTTCTATGTTCTTAATCGAAACTCTTTGTATACCAATAATTGACTAAACAATTGAAGAACTTGTCTATATTTAGAAGGAAAAAAAACAGAGAAAATCTTAAATAAAGCCTAATAGAAACTTCAAAGCTAATTGACAAATATAATCAACCGAACTTCTATACTTTTGTCCGAGAGCGATGGAGTCTCAAATCCCCTATGCCATATGATTGACTTGGGTCAAACTAATTGAAATATGAAAAGACTAACGCTAACGCTTTAGCACTACCTCTCTCTCTCTCATTCTCTCCTCATCCAGTAGCCACCTACAAACTCTTGTATTGTCAATAGGAAAAATTATTATGATTTTCAGCTTACACATTGTATGTGGTTAAATAGTTTTTAGTTTTTTGTTGTTGTTGCCTGTTTTATGACACGATTCGAGTATTGAATTCAAATCGAATTAAATAAAGTCATAGAAAACTGTGCCTTTGTTCCTTAGACTGTGTGTGGATTGTGGCATTGTTTGATTTGTATTTTTTAAATCGCATTCAGAAAATATGCACTAAAAATATGCAGCAGTAGCAGCTGCTTGACTGGGTGGAAAAGGGTAATCAAAGAAATTTTTGCAATCGCTATCAAATTCTTAGTAATAGGTAGTTAATTTAATTTTAACGATAGCGTCGTATTTGTTTTTTTTGTGACAAGTTTGTATGGGTGCCTACTATAAACTATTGTTGTAGTCACCATTAATCATCGATAAGTGGACAAAAGCTGTGCGACTTAATGAAAGGTAATGGGTTGGGTGGGGAGATAGCAATTCGAGTGGTAGGTTTAAATTTTAAACTTATGGAAGGGGAAAAGCAGCTGCAATTTAAATTTCTAATTGGAAAATTTTGTCCTTCAAAGTTATAAATTGCTTGCACAAATGCAGGTGTATTTAGTTATTTATGCAGTCTAATAATTTAATCGATATAGAACCGCAAGTAGGTATTGGTAAAAGAAACGGAAATTTGATTAATTGCCAAACCAATACACTACAAAACGCTACAACTATTGCATACTATAACACATCTAAATGTTATGAAACATGTTCAAAATAGTATAAAAACATTGAAAATGTTAACAATATTTAAAATACAAAAAATATTACAAATATTAAAAAATATTTGAAATATATTAAAAATATTAAAAAAATTAAAAATATAAAAAATATTAATAATATTAAAAATATTAACAATTTTAAAAATATTAAAAATATTAAAAATATTAAAAATATTAAAAATATTAAAAATATTAAAAAAATTAATAATATTAAAAATATTAAATATTAAAAATATTGAAAATATTAAAAATATTAAAAATTCTCTTATTTGTTATTGTCGATCTGTACAGAAATATGAATATGTTTTTCATTGTTCGGTTTGAGATCTATTTTCTATTATCGCTAATAGAATTTACAAGAGTTGTGTGGAATGTATTATGTTGACAGCTGGCAGGGAATTAAATTAAAAATATACAAATATTAATATATTAAAAAAATTAACAATATTAAAAATATTAAAAGTATTAAAAATATTAAAAATATTAAAAATATTAAAAATATTAAAATTATAAAAAATATTAAAAATATTAAAAATATTAAAATTAAAAAAAATATTAAAAATATTAAAAATATTAAAAATATTAAAAATAATAAAAATATTAAAAATATTAAAAATATAAAAAATATTAAAAATATTAAAAGTGCTAAAAATATTAAAATTATTAAAAATATTAAAAATATTAAAAATATTAAAAATATTAAAATTATTAAAAATATTAAAAATATTAAAAATATTAAAAATATTAAAAATATTAAAAATATTAAAAATATTAAAAATATTAAAAATATTAAAAATATTAAAAATATTAAAAATATTAAAAATATTAAAAATAATTAAAATAATCAAAATATTAAAAATATTTAAAATATTTAAAATATAAAAGTATTACAAATTTAAAAATATTAGAAATATGAAAAATATAAAACATTAAAAAAATAAACAAGTATTACAAATACTAAAACTGTTACAAATATTAAAAATATTAAAAATATTAAAAATATTAAAAATATTTAAAATATTAAAAATATTAAAAATATTAAAAATATTAAAAATATTAAAAATATTAAAAATATTTAAAAATTACAAATATTACAAATATTAAAAGTATTAAAAATGTTAAATATATTAAGAAAATTAAATATATTGAAAATATTAAAATTACTAGAATTATTAAAAATATTAATAATATCAAAAATATTAAAAATATTAAAAATATTAAAAATATTAAAAATATTACAAATATTAAAAATATTAAAAATATTAAAAATCTTAAAAATATTAAAATGATTAAAAATATTAAAAATATTAAAAATATTACAAATAATAAAATTATTAGAAATATTAAAAATAAAAAAATTATTAAAAATATTAGAAAAAATATTAAAACTATTTAAATTATAAAAAATATTGAAAATATTAAAAATATTTTAAATGTTAAAAATATCAAAAATATAAAAATATTACAAATATTAAACATATTAAAAAATTAAAAACATTAAAAATATTAAAATTATTAAAAAAATTAAAAAAATTAAAAATATTAAAAATATTAAAATTGTTAAATATATTAAAAACATTAAAAATATTAAAAATATTAACAATTTTAAAAATATTAAAAATATTAAAAATATTAAAAATATTTAAAATATTAAAAATATTTAAATTATAAAAAATATTGAAAATATTAAAAATATGGTAAATATTGGGATTTGGTTCGGCTATAGGGTCTGAATTTAAAGACAATTTTTATGTTGTACTTTTATTCCATTTATATATTTCCGATATTTCGACTAACATCGTTAGTCATCATCAGGGTTATCTATTATTCACAAAGATACAAAAATGTTACAAATTAACACACAAATAAACATATTTTTACATTGACAGAAATTCTTACAAAAATCGGCAGCTACAATGATACTGTCTTGAGTCAGCTTCTGTAAACTACTAGCTATTTGGTCGTCTGTACTTGTCAATAAGATGTCTATACATCTGAGAGCAATTTGATGTATCGCTCTTATAATTTAGTCTCTGGTCCAACGGTGTATCAATTATGTGCAGCATTTCTAAAGAATATCTCTGGGAGTAATTCCTCTCTTCCACAAGTATCTCTACGTCGTCAAAATTTGGTATATGTCCTGTTAGAGTATTGTGGGCTGCAAGAGCAGTTTTTTGTTCTAATGGTTTTCCAGTCGCTTTCTGGTCAGTTTTGTGCGAAGCCAATCTCGCTTTTAGTTTTGTCCTTGTTGTTCCAACATATACCTTTGGGCATATGTCGGATCCGTCACCATTGTATTTAATCTTATAATCTCTAAGATTATAATCTTATAATCTAACTATAACTATAGCCGAACCAAATCCCAATATTATAATTAAGAGGTCAACAATCAAAAACATATATTGTAAATGTTAAAAATATCAAAAATGATAAAAATATAAAAATATTACAAATATTAAACATATTAAAAAATTAAAAACATTAAAAATATTAAAAGTATTAAAAAGAAAAAAAAATATATAAAAAGTATTAAAAATATTATTAAATATTAAAAATATTATTAAATGTTAACTATAAAAAATATTTGAAATATTACAAATATTACAAATATTTCACATATTAAATATATTAAAAATATTAAGAACACAAAAAATATAAAAAAAAATATTCATATTATTATTATTTTAATGCAGTTATAATGACATTTTGCAGTTTTGAGTACCAATTAGTAGTAATAAGCCTTTGCTGTTTGGATCACCCACGTCTTTGTCGCATTCACAGAATCAACTTTCAATTCTCAAGTGTGTGTGTGTGTTAAAATTACAGAAAACGACTCTAAGATGCCTTTCAACCTTTCAAACTCATTCATTAATCATTCCAATCGATGGTTCGATTCTTTATGTAAATTAAATTACAATTGAACGTAGTTTAAGTAAACAAAACAGCTGAGTTCATATTGAAGTGCACGAAGTGAGCAGAACAGGAAATTCATTGAAAATTCTTTTAGTGAATTAAACAACAACAACAACGGCAGCAGCAGAAGGAATTGTGCAGCATGTTTATTGTTTATATACACCCGACTGTTTGTTGTTTTTGTTTACTACTGCGAGTACTACAATGTGTACTACAATTCTACTATTTGTGGAAGTCTATACAAGTAGTAAACTAAAGCTATAGCTGTGCCCTTCCCCCCTTTCATTGCATTTACGAGCAGAGAGAACAAAAACTACTAGCATAGCAGTAACTGCTATCGAGGCAGCTACTTGGTTACATTTGTCAAGTAGCCTAAGCAAAAAAAGGTTAATTGCAAATTTCTATTGTTTTGCATGTGTTTTGTGCCTTGTCAACAATATTCGCTAGTATTTTGGTAAATGATAATTGGTATGGATGACTAAGCGGCGGGAATCATTGGGCATTAATTCAGTTGGATTTTGAGCATTCTATTGTGTTTGAATTAATGAACTTTGGGTTTAGATTGTGCCCTGTTGAGTTTACAGAAAAACGAAATAAAATTCAATTGTCGGGTTTGACTATTGAACTGATATTTTTGAAATGTTATTTGGTATAAAGTTTTTTTTTTTTACTTAAAAAAAAAGACAGTCCTTTGCACCCATTTATCTTTCTTGTTATCTAACTTCTGTGGTTTTTCGCAACATTTGTGGTTGTTATCTTTAATGAATTATTTTTATTTCGATATTAATGGTTTGTTATTTTTTATAAATTTAAAAAATAAAAATGTGTACATGTTATCATTATCAGTGTGGACAAAGCATACATTTAAGCCATAAAGTTCAAATGTACATATACGAAACGACGATATCGTTCATTATCGAAATGTACATAAACATATTAGTAATGCGGTTTATTGTTATTATTATTATAACCTACTTCCACCGAGCACTTAATTTTATGAATTGATAAAATTAAAGCCTGGGAATGACAAAGTAGACCCTGACTATTTTTTGCAAGAGGGAAAACCTAATGTCTTCAGAAATAAAGAGAGCTCAAAGGAGTTACTAGCGTGATAGAAAATAATTTGTGGCGTTAGTATCGACGTACCACTTATTAAATATTGAATAAAATTATGTCAGTCAATAGCAATAATCATAGAGAAAAATTTGAAGCATAATAGATAAAATATTTAACATTTTTAATATTGGTAATATTTTTGGTAATAAGTAATGTTTTTAGTATTTTTAATATTTTAAATACTTTTAATATTTTTTATAATTTTAATATTTTTAATATTTTTAATATTCTTTATTATTTTAATATTTTTATTTTTTTTAATATTTTTAATCTATATATGATGAATTTCATATCAAAACCGATATTCATTGAACCCGACCCTCTCAGATTTTAATGAAATTTTGCATACAGGTATATTTTACCTACAGAAACATAACCTCATTTTGAGAAATTGCATTTTTGAAAATATGTGGGCGTGGCAAGGTATCGAAATATTTAAAAAATGACGGTAATAGGTACATTTAAACTGCAATTACTATGGAACGACTTAGCCGATTTAAAAGATCTTGGTGTCATTAGAAAGGTATATGAGTCAGTTTTCGAAAACATACACTGTAAAAATTTTATATAACACTGAAAAAATTTTTTTTGCCAAAAATTAACGTTTAAACTTAGAAAACACTTCGAAGATCAAGCCTTTTTTTGCAAAAAAAAAATATTTTTAGATAGGCCTATTTAATATATATAACATATCTGAAAACAAAAATGGCGTTTTTCTTAGTTTGTTTTTAAAAAAATTTTAAGTAAAGTCTCTCTTGTTAACTTCCTTATTTTTTGATATTTTTGTGTGACAAACTGCAATTACTATGGAACGACTCAGCCGATTTGAAAGATCTTGATGTCATTAGAAAGGTATATAAGTCAGCTTTCGAAAACATACACTGTAAACATTTTATATTACACTGAAAAAAATTTTTTCCCAAAAATTAAAGTTTAAACTTGGAAAACACTTCGAAGATCAAGCCTTTTTTTGCAGCAAAAATTATTTTTAGATAGGCTTATTGAATATATATATAACATATCTAAAAACTAAAATAGGGTTTGTCTTAGTTTTTTTTTAAATAATTTTTAAGTAGACATCTCTTGTTAACTTCCTTATTTTTTGATAAAATTTTGTGTGAAAAAAAAGAATAAAGTAGCTAAACTTTGGAAGTTATGCAGATTTTTTTTGGGTTATCTTATAGATTAAAACAAGAATCCCATTATAAATTTTTAGACACCCCCAAAAAATATGGACTAAACCTTGATATTTTTTTTATATAACTTCCAAAGTTTAGCTACTTTATTCTTTTTTTTCACACAAAAATATCAAAAAATAAGGAAGTTAACAAGAGATGTCTACTTAAAAATTATTTAAAAAAAAACTAAGACAAATCCCATTTTAGTTTTTAGATATGTTATATATATGTTCGAAGAGTTTTCTAAGTTTAAACTTTAATTTTTGGCAAACAAATTTTTTCAGTGTAATATAAAATTTTTACAGTGTATTTTTTCGAAAGCTGACTCATATACCTTTCTAATGACACCAAGATCTTTTAAATCGGCTAAGTCGTTCCATAGTAATTGCAGTTTAAATGTACCTATTACCGTCATTTTTTAAATATTTCAATACCTTGCCACGCCCACATATTTTCAAAAATGCAATTTCTAAAAATGAGGTTATGTTTCTGTAGGTAAAATATACCTGTATGCAAAATTTCATTAAAATCTGGGAGGGTCGGGTTCAAAATGTCCCTTTTTTTATAGGTTTTGATATGAAATTCATCATATATATAAAAATGAAATGGTCCACGTATGTAAACCCATCACTTGAGAACGGCTGGATTGATTTGGCTGATTTTTTCTTCATTCGATTCCATAATTCCAGTAGATGGTTTGTAAATAAAAAAATCTACTTCAGGTGGCGCTAGGGTGGATTTATAACGAAAATTTGAATGCATGTTTCAATTCGACTGAAATTTAGAATAGATATTCGTTTGATCATGAGAAAACATTTTATGTTCAAATGGACCCGGTAGATGGCGCTGGGATGTATTTATAATCAAAATTTTAACGAATGGACCAAATGGATGCGGTAAATGGCGCTGGTGTGTATTTATATCGCAAATTCTAATGAATGGACCAATTTTACTGAAATTCAGAATAGATATTCTTGTGATCATGAGAAAACATTTTATGTACAAATGGACCCGGTAGGTGGCGTTTGGGTGCATTTTTAATCAAAATTTTAACGAATGGACCAATTTGACTGAAATTTAGTATGTATATTTGTGCGATCATAAGAAAAAAGCTCTTTGTATAAATGAAACGGGTAGGTGCCGCTAGGGTGGAATTATAATGAAAATGTTAACGAATCAACAATTTGTCTAAAATTAAGAGAAATAATATAATGACAAATTTTATATTGAAATATTTCTGAGGTCAAAGGAATAAATAATAATAATAAATTTGAAGGCAGGACGAAGTCTGCCGGGCCAGTTAGTATTTTTAATATTTTAAATATTTTTATTGTTTTTAATATTTTTAATATTTTTAATAATTTAAATATTTTTAATATTTTTAATATTTTTATATTTTTAATATTTTTTATATTTTTAATATTTTTAATATTTTTAACATTTTTAATATTTTTAACATTTTTAATATTTTTTTAATGTTTTTATTTCTTTCATTCTGACATGCAAAGTTATTCTTACTTAAATTAGAAATTTCTCTTGCTTGCAACTCAGAGAACATCCAACATAGCCCCCTTGGTAAAGTCTTCAGGGAAATATACCACATTTTCAATACTCAACTTAGTTGCTACCACTGCGTCCTCTTCATTAATTAAATGCATTGCTGCTGTATTACAGCGAACTTCTTCTTACTAAAGCACCACTGCGAAGGAAGTCCTGAAACCATTAATCATTTAGTTTCAACCATCGCGTATCTCTTCGAAGTTCCATCTCCCTTCTATCTTTCACTCTCTCTCGCTGTGTGTGTTCTCTGCAAACCGTCAAAACATTGCAACAAATTATTAATCCACTACATTTAAAAATTTCCTGTACTAAAGTAAAATGCTAAGAAGGAGCACAAGAAAACGAATACAGAACAAATGAAATAAACTATAACACAAAGTGGCATTAAGAAGGGGATAACTAACTAACTAACAATGTATTCATGTACAATATTCAATATTTCTATAGTAACCACCACATGGGGTTAAGACGGACAACGAGTATTAGTCAGCACCACCACCATCACCACTCTAGAGAGAGTAGTCAGGCAGACCAACCGACTCACTTAGTAATACCCAGAAACCACAGAGACGGACACATACGTGGAGTTAGGTTAGGCTAAAGGGACAAAGAAAACCAATTCGTAAGAAGGAAACACACACTCACACCCTTCTCTCAAATAAATGAAGTGGTGTACAACTTCGAAGTAAGAGAAGACAAAAACATAAGGAAACTAAATATAAACGTTTTCGATTGTGATTCTATTAGAAATCTCCTGCTATTGCTAATAAATTTTATTACTTTATTGAGTAGATGACAAGGAGAGAGAACTTCTCTTTGTTGTAAGTAACAAAAAAAAGGCGCCGTAAAGGTTTAATTGACGACGACAGCGCATTATGTTGATGGTGTCTAGAGTCTAGACTGAGACTTTTTTTTGGAAGCCTTAAGGAAGCGATGACGAAGCTGTTTTTGGTGAGCATAAGGAACAGTCGCTACGAAACAAAAAAAGAGTTGTAATGGGTTTCTGTCATGAGGTGTTAATTGGAAATATGTTAATTTTATGCTTAAAGAAAAAAGGATAGGAAGGGAAGTTCAAGTAATGCAGTAGCATACGAGACTTGTACGGAAATTAGAGAAATGTTGAAAATTAATTAATTTGTAACTGTTTATTTTTAATTTTTAATTTTTATTTTTTAATTTTTAATTTTTAATTTTTAATTTTTAATTTTTAATTTTTAATTTTTAATTTTTAATTTTTAATTTTTAATTTTTAATTTTTAATTTTTAATTTTTAATTTTTAATTTTTAATTTTTAATTTTTAATTTTTAATTTTTAATTTTTAATTTTTAATTTTTAATTTTTAATTTTTAATTTTTAATTTTTAATTTTTAATTTTTAATTTTTAATTTTTAATTTTTAATTTTTAATTTTTAATTTTTAATTTTTAATTTTTAATTTTTAATTTTTAATTTTTAATTTTTAATTTTTAATTTTTAATTTTTAATTTTTAATTTTTAATTTTTAATTTTTAATTTTTAATTTTTAATTTTTAATTTTTAGTTTTTAATTTTTAATTTTTAATTTTTAATTTTTAATTTTTAATTTTTAATTTTTAATTTTTAATTTTTAATTTTTAATTTTTAATTTTTAATTTTTAATTTTTAATTTTTAATTTTTAATTTTTAATTTTTAATTTTTAATTTTTAATTTTTAATTTTTAATTTTTAATTTTTAATTTTTAATTTTTAATTTTTAATTTTTAATTTTTAATTTTTAATTTTTAATTTTTAATTTTTAATTTTTAATTTTTAATTTTTAATTTTTAATTTTTAATTTTTAATTTTTAATTTTTAATTTTTAATTTTTAATTTTTAATTTTTAATTTTTAATTTTTAATTTTTAATTTTTAATTTTTAATTTTTAATTTTTAATTTTTAATTTTTAATTTTTAATTTTTAATTTTTAATTTTTAATTTTTAATTTTTAATTTTTAATTTTTAATTTTTAATTTTTAATTTTTAATTTTTAATTTTTAATTTTTAATTTTTAATTTTTAATTTTTAATTTTTAATTTTTAATTTTTAATTTTTAATTTTTAATTTTTAATTTTTAATTTTTAATTTTTAATTTTTAATTTTTAATTTTTAATTTTTAATTTTTAATTTTTAATTTTTAATTTTTAATTTTTAATTTTTAATTTTTAATTTTTAATTTTTAATTTTTAATTTTTAATTTTTAATTTTAAATTTTTAATTTTTAATTTTTAATTTTTAATTTTTAATTTTTAATTTTTAATTTTTAATTTTTAATTTTTAATTTTTAATTTTTAATTTTTAATTTTTAATTTTTAATTTTTAATTTTTAATTTTTAATTTTTAATTTTTAATTTTTAATTTTTAATTTTTAATTTTTAATTTTTAATTTTTAATTTTTAATTTTTAATTTTTAATTTTTAATTTTTAATTTTTAATTTTTAATTTTTAATTTTTAATTTTTAATTTTTAATTTTTAATTTTTAATTTTTAATTTTTAATTTTTAATTTTTAATTTTTAATTTTTAATTTTTAATTTTTAATTTTTAATTTTTAATTTTTAATTTTTAATTTTTAATTTTTAATTTTTAATTTTTAATTTTTAATTTTTAATTTTTAATTTTTAGTTTTTAATTTTTAATTTTTAATTTTTAATTTTTAATTTTTAATTTTTAATTTTTAATTTTTAATTTTTAATTTTTAATTTTTAATTTTTAATTTTTAATTTTTAATTTTTAATTTTTAATTTTTAATTTTTAATTTTTAATTTTTAATTTTTAATTTTTAATTTTTAATTTTTAATTTTTAATTTTTAATTTTTAATTTTTAATTTTTAATTTTTAATTTTTAATTTTTAATTTTTAGTTTTTAGTTTTATAAAATTAAAAATTAAATTTAATTTTTAAAAAATTTTGAATTAAAAACAAAATTTAATTTATAAAAAATTTCAAATTAATTTAATTTTTTATTTAAAAATTTAATATTTAATTTGAATAAACTTTTTATAAATTAAATTTAATTTTTATAAAATTAAAAATTTAATTTAATTTTAATAAAATTTTTAATTAAAAACTAAAAATTTAATATTTAATTTAAATTAATTAAAAACAAAAATTAATTTTTATAAAAAATAAATATTAAATTTTTAGTTTTTAATTTAAAATTTTTTTATTTATTAAATTAAAAATTTAATTTAATTTAATTTATAAAAAGTTTAGAATTAATTTTAATTTTTATTTTAAATTAATTTTAATATTTGATTTAATTTTGAAAAAATAAAAGAAATAAAAAATTATAACTTGAAAATTAATTAAAATTTTTGATTTTAATAATAATTTTGACCCACTGTGCACTTTAGGAAATAAATAGAAATGCAAAAACTATTTGTCGAATTCCGCCTTATTTGTAACGTCTGCCAACCTTTCCCATAACTTAGTTTATTATATTTAATTTAACATTTATAAACATACTAATAACAATAAACAACTGCCACCCAACAGCGTTGCCAGATTAAACGCTGATTTATTATTGTGTAACAAACAACCACAAAATATTCGACCTAAAAACACCATCAACTTTATGTGGAAGCCACAGCACCGCAATACCCGGCGCAAGAGGGATGTGGGGTGTGGATATGCACGAAAGGCTGTGTCTACAAAATGCATTTTATAAACCCCAATACCAGACATGAATATAAATAAACTATCTGTATATGGGTCTGTGAGCTTTTGCGCTTATATATGTATGTATAGTAAAGAAAAAGTAGAAAAACTTAGCTTTTGTTTTATAGGTGCGTCATTTTCTCAGCCAAAACTTTTCACATGAACTACAACAATTATAACACAGCATGGTCACAACATTTCCTTTTACCATTTTCATACTTGAGTGAATTTTTTCAAATGACTATAACACACCACCTAAAGAACAACGTTTCTCCTCTCTTGACAGATTTCCCCATCATTATTTACCATATGTTTATGGTTCTTCTTGTTTATTATTGATTAATCAAAATATTATTTACTTTTCGAAATGTTTACAATCGATGAGTTCAATCATCTCACGTCCGTCTCGTCTCGGTGTACCCGTTGCGTTGCGCCTTTGTTTGGGGTGCGTGAGAGTTTGCCGTAGCATAATTTTCTTTTCAGTTACCATCAATTCAACGCAATTGAGTGCATTTTCTTTTATTCCGCTTTGTTTCGAGTGGTGCGCCACAGCGTCTTGTCGAATCGTACACGTTGTTGCACGTATTTGGGCGTTTGCCCGTACTTGGGGTTGGGTTGAGGGGCACGCGGTCGCATTCTTGAAGTTGTCAATTAGATTTTGATCGAGTGGTTGCGTTCTGCACGGGAATAAGTGTTTGTTTGCTTATGGACAAATAGTTGAATTGGGAATTAATTCCTCTTGACGAATTGTTGGTATTATTACGTTGCATAGCCAAAGAAGTGAAGTACTTCCTGGAAATTCGCCGTGTGGCAACAAAGGTGAGGCGTAGTAGACTCATAACCTTTTGTATTGAGAATTGAATAGGAAAACTATAAGAATCTGGGAACTAGGGTGATCGAAAACATTTTTGTAAATGGCAATGTGTATACACAATTAAGTTTAGATGAAAAAGCGAATGGGAATAGTGATTGAGTGGATGAGGGGGGAACATTTTTATAGTTAGACCAAAAAAATGACAGTGGCCTAAAGCGATCCTGTAAAATTACACACTTTGTTCCGATAGTTTTTGAGTATACAATTTCTCAAAATCTTTCCATGCTGTGTTGTCTAGAGTGTTTCTGAAGGTCAACACATAGAATCTTTAAGTGACTTCGGCAGCCCCAAAAAACTGGGATAGGGCCGTTGGCCTAATGAGCAGCCATTTTTAAACAAAACCATTATAATGAGTATACAAAAAAAGAAAAAAAGAACCTCCGAAATGTTGACAACCCTAGCTAAAGTTATAAGGATCATGATTGTATATCCTTCAATCATGATCCTTATAACTTTAGTTAGGGTTGTCAACATTGAAATGTCCAAACTCTATACATAGATGGTACATCTATCCAATTGTCGAATGTCATCGACAAAGACAAGGCTGACATCACCGCCACACAGGGGATGCAATATTTTTACATCGCGCTGATTTGTGTACACGCCCCGACGGAAGACAAAAACGAGGACATTAAATATGCATTTTATGAGTGCCTGGAGGAAATATATGACCGCAGCCCTGTCCATGAACCTAAAATTGTTCTGGCGGATGTTAATGTTAAAATAGGAACTTGTTTCAGCAGTCGGAAAATACCGTCTACACAACAACAAAACATCGATAACGGATTCAGACTGCTTAGCTTTGCGTCGGCAAGAAACATGGTTGTGAGTGGAACCCGATTCCCGCATAAAGATATCAACAAGATAACTTGGATATTTCCTGATCAAAAGATAAGAATCCAGATTGAACGCGTGGTAAACGATGGAAGGCATGTCTCAAGTGTTATGGGCGTGCGTTGTGCGTTATGAATCGGATCGCTCGTAATCAAACCCGAAGTAAGCTCGACATCACAAAGCTTCATACCACCGAGATAGCCAATGCCTATTCCAACATACAAAATACAACTAACTTCAAACTACAACAGCAAGACATCAAAGAAGTCCAGTCATTTTGCTATCTGGGATGCATCATTACATCATCCGGAAGCTCTAAAAAGAACGTCATAAACAACAAAGCCAGACAAGCCTATGGTCAACTAAATCATGTTTTATGAAATTTTATCTCGAGACGTACCAAGTTGAACATATTTAACAGCTGTGTGAAGTCAGTCACCCTATATGAATGTGAATTATGGAGTTTTGATCTCAGAGCACTTCAAGTTTTCATTAACCGATGCCTTCGTCGAATCCTTATAATATTCTGGTCAAACACAATTATCAACACTCAGCTCTGGGCTGAAACTATTCAAATCCCAGTCGAAACTGAGATCGGAAGACGAAAATGAAGACGGATTGGACATGCCTTGCGAAGACCACATTCCGACATAACTCGAAATGCCATTGAATGAAATCCTCAGGGCAGTCACGTGAGAGGACGTCCAAGTCACACTTGGCGACGGCAGCTGGGCATTAAAATAGCAAAATTAAAAAAGGTTGGAACGAGCTGGAACCTCTCGCATCGGCCAAAAGAGAATGGAACGCCATAGTTGAGGCCCTATGCTCCATATAGGAACAACAGGAATTTATATATGTATATATATTTTCCAAACAACTCTCTCAATTACTTAAAAAAACCCCCTTATTCTGATTTTCACGACACCCATAAAAAACCACGCTCAGACAATACCTGGTACGATGATGAATGTTGCGCAATATCTGAGGAAAAGGACGCGGCAAGGCAAAACTGCAGTCAATGGCAACGCGTGCGGTGACGGAACTATAGGGAGTTAAAACTCCTCTACAAGCGGAAAATGCGTCTATGAAAGAAAAGTGAGAGTCAGGAGCTGGTAAAACGACAAGTGACCAGATATACACACTTCGGAAAGTTCTGAAAGTTGCCCGATACGAGAAAGTTACTCGAAACCTTGGCTGATGTCTGTGGTCCAGCGAATATGCTATGCCTTTGCGAAATGAGGCTGACTGACACAAAGTCTTCAGTAAAGATTGGCAAGGACCTTACGGAGATATTATATACCAGGCGAAGCCATAAACAAATCGACGACCTCTCGTGTGACTTCTTTAACATAATGATGGAGATGATAATGATAAAGCTGCAGTATACAAGAGCGGCACGATATTCAACAAGAGCCACATGCTACTTGCGTACGCTGATGTCGCAGACATCAACGGCCGAACCTTCTCAGGTATACAGAAGGAATCAGCGACTACTGTCGCATGTGAGCAAACGCAGCATCCATCGATCATGTTTAAAAGCTCATTTGAAATGTCATTTAACCGCTCAGTTGCGATGCATACTTGCTTAATTACTTAGCTGGCTCTACTTTGCAATTGTATATTATGATTGAAAAGTATTATATGCGCATCGATCCTATGCGCATCTTCTCCAGTTGTATTGCATTCTCGATTGCAATAATCCTTTAATTGAGTTAGCAACTGCTATCCCATTCAACATATTCTCCATATTCAGCACGTTGTGTTTGACTATATTCGGTTTTTAAACTTGTAGTGAAGAGGTACGTACTTGCACCTTCTTCATTTATCGTTTTAAAATAAAAATATATTATAATTTAGAGATTACTTGGTTAAATGCAAATAGTAATAGTATTCGGCAAATACCCCTAATCGTTCTCGTTATAAGATAAACACAACCAAACTGCCTATCATTCTTTCGTACGCTTAGCCTTTTACTCTCTCTCTCTACTTATTTTCTCACTCTTATGGACATCCTGTCAAAATATTATTGTTTGCATGACAGCAGCAAAAATATCACCCATCCTATATGAAAGGATATATAGGAAGCACATAAATCAGGGTAAGGGAAAACCCCCTGAATGCAACTATCATTTATTTTCTGCTGTTGTTTTTTTTGGTGTTTTTGTCTACATTATATTATTGTTTTCCATTTAAACAATATAATACAGTAATAACAAGTAATAATCAACACACGAAGCCAAGAATTTTTGTTGTTTGCTGATAAAGTTGTTTACCTTGAAAACTCAATTAGAACATTTATTGTGTGCCACATATCCTCCACCACCATCATGTGAGAGCTATGCACTGCAACAAAGAAACAGAGCGAGCAGCAGCAGCAGCAAAGTTCATATACAATACATGAAATGTTAAAAGATTTTAGATTTGAGTTGAGCAAAAACATGAAATAAATCAAATATTAAAGCAAATACGTAATATAGCTATAGTTATTATTCTGTATATGTGACGTATGTCGTATAGTGCAGTGCAGTGTATGTGTTCTTTTTTTGGGAGCAAAACAACAAAGACACATCATTATATGTCTCTAATAGAATGTTATAAAACAAGCGTCGCGATGACACGTGTTCTCTAATAGAACACGTTCCAGTCATTACAAATACACGATACAACACACGATACATGTTGTTACAACGTAACGTAATTTTTCCTTATTTCACATCCGTGATATTTTTGGCCTGACAAAATGATTCTCTGAGTGTCGTTGATGAAATATGACTATAGCACGCGTTTCAATTTGATTCTAGTGAATAGTGTTCTTTAGATTTATAGTATACGTACAGAGTATCCTTTTTTGTGTTTTCTCTGCTTCTCTTTCTCTCTTACACTGCCGTGGATGGTGGTGGCAGAATCCTTTTGCCATTTGTTAACTTAGACTTATTCAATACCTTTTTGTATGTGTGTTTGTGTGCGATGAAACAATAGGAAATGTTAGCGCATAGTGTTGCAAGTCCTTAGTATATAATCAGGCTAAGGTTAATAGATATAGAGGTTTATGACCTTTGACTTTTACGAGATTGTAATTGTAATGAGCCACCGCCTTTGGGGTGCCGCCACTGTAGTTGTAATATGTTGTGAAGGGTGAGTTTTGCACAACAAACAGATGATGATGGTTTCTCGTTTAATGCGGAAATCTGTTACAATTTGTCATTATAGAGACAAATTAGTTTTTTCCGGCATCTTGATAATCCAATGATTTATTGAATTTTGTATATAATTAAGAAATCTTATAATGGCACAGTTGCAGATGATTCATATGGACACTGTTATATTTTGTTTAGATGTGATGGAGAGAAGTGTTAATTCTGTTCAGTGTCATGCCGCAAAGTCGTATCATCATCGCGGTAATGACAAATTCAGCCATAGCATCAAATAGTTGCTGTCACATCGGACTGTCGAATGCAGCTTTAGAATCGATAAACAGATTGTAGGTATCGATCTGCAGTTCTTGGGTCTTCTCCAGGATCTGTTGTAGTGTGATCGTACGTGGATTTACCTAGCTCTAAAGCCACACTGATAAGGTTTAAACGAGTTCGCTAGGCTGGACCTTAGTATTTCGCATAACAGACTATAAAGGACCTTGTATGCGAAGGATAAAAGGATGATCCCGCGATAGTTGTTACACCCGTTTGGATCGCCTTTCTGAATCACAGGCCATAGAACACTCATCCGGCATCGTTCCTTGAGGCCAATCATGCTTATGAGCTGGTGCTAGTGGCAAAGTGGTGGACAATCTACTCCGTCGTCATGATTGGCGTAATTTCGTCACTTGTGCTGGCAGGTATCCTTGTTCTAAATCCCTTGCCTTTCACCTTTTGTTGGAACTTTCGGGCTTCACCTCTATCCCTGTAATTTTTGATATTCTAACTCTCTCGGTGATTTAATCACTTATGCTGCCTTCGGAAACGAGAAGAGAACGAATGTGTTTCTTCCACATTTGCGGCACACTCTGAATTTCCATTGCCAGATTTCCGTCTCTGTTCTTACAGGTGGGGATCCGTGTTCCAAAACCTTCGCTTTTTACCATTTGGTAGATCTATCGAGCTTCACCCCTATCCCTGTAATTTTCGATATTCTGGCTCCCTGCGGTTTCTTCCATAGACGCTTATTCCGTCTGAAGAGTCATCTCATCTCCCTCCTCTTCTCTTTATATCGTTCAGTTACCGCACGCGTTGCCATTGGCTGCAGGTTTGGCCTGTATGCAGTATCCTTTTTCTCTGATATTTCGCGACATTTCTTGTCGTACCAGGGCTGGTTGCAGCAGTGATCACAGAATTCGCAATATGCTGCCACTATGAGTCGGGAACATCAGAATAAGGGGCTTAGAAAGGGGCATCGGCTATCTCGGTGGTGTCTAAATTACACTTAATCGCCTGCGTATCTGGGCTGAAACTAGGTGGAGATCCGAGTCAATATTTGCGATGCGCTTTACACGCACGTTCATAACGCTTGAGACATGTCTTCCATCGATTAGCACGTGATCAATCTGGTTTCTTGGCTTTTGATCAGAGGATATAATGGTTGCATTGAGGATATGTTAATGCGCGAATTTGATAACACTCACTACCAAGTTTCTTGCCGACGCAAAGCTAATTAGTCCGAATTCGTTATCGCAGGTTTTGTCGAGTAGACGAAATTTTCGACTGCTAAACCAAGAGCGTATTCCTTTCCTATTTTAGCATTAAAATCTTCCAAAAATATTTTAATGTCATGATCTGGACAGCGGTCATATATTTCCTCCAGGCGCTCATAGAATGCCACTTGAATGTCCTCGTCTTTGTCTTCCGTCGTGGCGAGTACACAAATCAGCGTAATGTAAAAATATTTCGCCTTGATGCGAATAGTGGCTATTCGGTCAAAATCTTGCCGTCTATGAAACCACATCCAGATTCATGTCTTCCTGCATGACAGCTTAAGTAGATGTCACAGTTTTTACGTCCCGTCTATCACATTCCCTTTATGGCGGTGATGTCAGCCTTTTAGATAGAGGCACCATCTCTCTATAGAGTTCGGACATTCCACGTTTAAACTTGGAATTGGCAAATGGTTTAGATTAGAATACCTGACAAACTTTTTATACTTCTAGAGAATTTCATACCCAAACCGGCATTATGATTTGCCCATTTAACCATTTTTATATTCATTCGCTTTTTTATGGCTTTATAATATACCTCAATAGTGTGTTTGCCAGAATTTTTGTTAACTACACAAATAACGCAACTTATCTGCAGATCTTAAAACACTCATTCATGACTAATACCAAATTGGCCATCTGTTTGCCTTCACCAACTACGGATGTTTTTGTTTTTTTATTTTTGCACAACCATTTTAGTTTCGCATGACCACTAAATTTCCTGCAAAAACGACACACAAAAACCCATTGAAATTCACCAAACCCTAAATCCGCAAACATGACTCATTCGCTGGATGAAAAGGAAGTTGGATTTCACTTCCAACATAGCCCAGCCTCGAATCCCTTCGACATCATAGGGTGTACCCCCAACACCAAAGTGCACTTTGTATATGTTACGATTGAGTAAACAAAATAAATGGAAATGCTTTAATTTTCCCAATGAAAAGAAAATAAACTCACAGGTGAATAAACTGAAATGAAAAAATACGACAAACAAAAAAAAAACTGCATAACAGAGAGGGAACAATTGTTAATGAACATTAATGAACATTGGTGCAGGTGGTAGTGGTGGTGGTGATGGTGGCAACAGCGACACGACGAACACGAGCGCTTAAATGTAACAGCAATTTACCTTATATACATGTGCGTAGTAGCATGAAACAAATGTGAAACCTCAAACCCTGAATACCTGTTACACTAACTTGATTTTCATTAGAGGAGGAGGAGGAAGGAACAAAAGAAAAACTACCGCAATCAAGTGTTGCATGCTTTGACGCTTACACTTGGATAAGATATATGTTACACATGTGTCTGTCTGTCTATTTAGTTAGCAACTTTAGGTAGTACGCAAGATACGATTACTGGCTGTAAGTTAGTGAGTGAGTGCAGTATTGTGTAACTACTTACGAATCGGTGTTAGACAGTACTATAATCATTGGTTCGCACGCCTTGAGGTTTTTTTGCCGTAGCGACAAGGAAAATCACAAATGTGACATTATGAGGCGGCAATTTTTCTCTTGGTTAGTGGGTAACGTTAATGGGATACCACAAAAAGGCAAGCGATGATGTTCGTGAAGATAGTGGGACAATGAAATGTGATATATGTAGTTGCATCAATTGGTGATGTGATAGTGTTGGAAAGCGTTAGAAAACCGTCTTAGCAGTTAGTATGTAGTTAAGTAATGAAATTCAGGAAGTTTTGCAACACATCGCAGTTTTTCAATTCATTTTAACAAATTTGTAGATTTTTCTGTCTGTTGAACTGACTGCAAAGATAAAAACAAGTTTCTTAAGAGCCAAGTGTCCACCTCACAGGTTTTTACGCAGAGACGTGTAGGGAAGTTTATATGAACTCACTATGAACTCTTCGAAAGAGTACCTACTTACTTACCTGGCACTGCTTTCCAATCGTATATTGTGATTATATGCCGCACGTAGAAAAGTATTATATACGCTTCCATCGGGTTCAATGTCGAAAACTTTTCAAGCTGAAGCATTTTCATCAATGCATACAACATGACATTGGTAACGCAACCGCTTCACCTTAATGCGTTCGATCACATTAATGTAGGTAAACAGCTCGTAAAGCTCATAATTCATACGACGCTCAGTGGATGCGACGCAATCAGAAGATGCCGGGTTCGATTCCCGGCTAAATCAACATTGATAAAAAATTGTTTTTCAAATACCCACTTTCGAGTTATCTTGCCAAAAAAACTCATCCTAGATGCTTCCACTACAGAAATTGTGATTGGGCAACGACCAAGGAAAAAGGAAATAATTTATCAACATCGCAAAATAATTTAACAAAAACCAGCTGGCGCCATCTTTGGAGGAATTTGGCGGTTAAAACTCCCAACAACACCTAACAATCTCTTGACACAAACCTTGTTACCTCAAAGGAAAAAACAGAGTTGCCAACAATAATTGTATGTTAATCGGATTACATGCCTGATCGAGTGCCGATAAATTCAAATCGGCATTGAAATAAAGAGTTATCAATCTTCTTTCTCCAGCTGTTACAACAACAACAATCATTTCCCGATGGTAGAGCCATATATTTTACGGAGTATTTTCCTCTCGAATTCTGCCCGATTCTAATCATCCACTTGTTTCATAACCCAGGATTTCGAACCAACATCAAGACAAGTAGAACCGATATCTGGTGTAGCGGAATTTTCGATCGCTGAAAATTTTTTGCTTAGTCCTTAGTCCTGCCTTCTCTATACCTGAGTAGGCTGCAGTCACATACCCCAGTTTTCGGCCGTACGTAGCATGTGGCTTTTGCTGATTATCGTGCCACAAGTGTTTACTGCAGCTTCCCTCATTATCGCCCTATCACTATGTTGAAGAAATCACACCATAGGCCGCCGTTCACCATTACACTTATTTTTGCTGATTCCTTCTGTATACCTGAGAAGGCTGCAGTCACGTTCTACAGTTTTCGACCAATAACGTCATAAGCATACCCAAGAAGTACTTTTGTTGAAGATCGTGCCACTCGTGTTTACTGCAGCTTTTCTCATTATCTTCTGCATCACTATGTTAAGGAAGTCACACGACAGGCCGTCGGCTTGCTGATTCCTTCTGTATACCTGAGAATGATACAGTCACATCCTGCAGTTTTCGCCCGATGATGTGTACGTCATCAGCGTACGCATGTGGCTTTTGTTGAATATCGTGCCCCTCGTGTTTACTGCAGGCTTCTCTTATTATCCAATTCATCACTATGATGATGAGGACACACGATAGGCCGTGGTTCACCATTAGACCCATTTTTGCTGATTCCTTCTGTATACCTGTTTTCGACCGATGAGGTCTACGTCATGAACATACGCAAGAAGTATTTTTGTTGAATATCGTACCACTCGTGTTTACTGCAGCTGTCGTCATTATTATCTTCATCATTATGTTGAAGAGCTCATACGATAGACTGTCGCCTTGTTTTAGCCTTTATTGGCTGACATATAATTGCTCTGCAAGGTACTGGCCAATCTTCACTGAAGACTTCGTGTCAGTCAGGGTCATTTCTCAAACGGCGTATCAGCTTCGCTAGAATACCAATCTCAGCCATGGTCTCGAGTAATTTCTTCGGCCAGTCTAAGACAGCTTTATAGTCAACGGAAAAATGATATGCGACGATCTATTTTTCGTGGGTCTTTTCAGTTGCTGGTTTACCAAGTCTTAGGCCACACTTATAAGCCCCATCACATGAGTAACACTGGATTTAGTCTTTCGCATAGCACACTCGACATGATTTTATATGCGACAGGTAAAAAGCAAATCCCGCAGTAGTTGAAACACTCTCTGGGATCACCTTGAAGACAGGGCAGGACATAACACGATGAGATTCCAATCATCGGCCATACATTCCTTAAGTGAAATCATATTTTTCACCTGGTGCATGCACTTTGCCGGCTCATCGCCGCCAGCCTTGAAAAACTTTGCTGGCAGTACATCAGCACTCGCAGCTTAATTGCTTTTAAGTCGTGCAATTGCCATGCTCACGTTTTTGTTGGCTATGAGGTTGACAATCTACTCCGCCGTCGATGATTGGCGTGATTTTGTCTCTTCTGTTGCCTTCGTAAATGAGATGAGAACGAAATTGTTCCCTCCAAATTTGCAACACACTCGGAGTGTACGCGACCAGATTTCCATCTTTGTCGTTACAGGTGGGGATCCCTGTTCCAACATACACTAATTTGGAGGGTTTGTTTGAAGTAATCGAAAGAGTTGGTTGCAATAGGCATTGGCTTTCTCGGTGGTATATAGTTTTGTGCTGTCCATTGATGTCATTGATTTTGGCTCTGTGGTTGGCAATCTACTCCGTCGTCGATGATTGGGGTGGTTTCGTCACTTATGTTGCCTTCGGGAACGAGAAGAGAACAAAAGTGTTCCCTCCAAATTTGCACACTCGGAATGACCGTGACCAGATTTCCATCTATTTCCTTACAGGTGGGGATACCTGTTCCAACATCAGAATCGAAAGTACTCGAGAGAGTTGGTTGGAATGGACATTGGCTATCTCGGTGACATGTAGCTCTGTGATGTCTAGATTCCAATTATGTCCTCTTGGCTCTGTGGTTGACGATGTACTCCGTCGTCGATGACAGGCGTGATTCGTCACTTATGTTGCCTTCTGAGAGGACGGAAGAGAACGGAAAGTGTTCCCTTCAAATTTGCAACACACTCGGGCCAGATTTCCGTCTATGTCCTTACAGGTCGGGATCCTTGTTGCAACATCCAACAATTTGGAGGATTTGTTTGAAGTAGTCGAGAGAGCTGTTTAAAATAGGCTTTGGCTTTGTATGTAGATTTGTGATGTCTCGATTCCATTGCGTTAAGTAACGAGCGATCCGAGTCAATATTTGCAACGCGCATAACACGCACGTACCATAACTCTTGAGATATGCCTTTCATCGATTAAAACATGATCAATTTGATTTCTGGTCTCATGATCTTGGTACTCAATTCTGAGAACTGCGCGTGAAAGTAGCCGCAAAAAGAAGAAGTTTTGCATCATTCGTTTTGTCAAGTTACATGCCATAATAATTTAATATCGATTTGCAGTTAGTAATTGTTATTATGGCATGTATATTTACAAGATGAATGATGCAAAACTTCTTCCTTTTGGGGCTACTTTCACGTGCAGTTCTGAGAATGGAGTCCCAAATCAATGAGCTGAAATATATTGTACTATGTAATGGACATTTGTCTTAAGACATACAATAAAGCCCATTTCAATCGTGAAAAATTGATTTTAAATTTGAAATTTGTAAAACTACAACGCTAACTTTCAATCCAGGTTAATATCATAGAATCCAGCAGTCTCTGCTTCTTACACGTGAATGCTGTAGGTTTCACTCGCATTCATTCAACATCTGTTCCGCTTTATAATAAACATAGTTTGAACATATTTTTTCCTACAAAAGGTCGCAAGGTACCACCCCACCTTCTCTAGTATGGATGGCCATTACCTCTCCTAAAGATTAAATCATTAAACAAATGGATGGCTCTACTTTAAGACTTTATCTTCGAGGAGAACAAAACTAATCCGGTTCTCTTATCTGAAATTAAAAATTGGTAAATCTTTTAATTTGATTCGTCCCCCTCTTTTTCTTTTATCTCCAATGACTTTTGATTTTCTTGACCTTCAATGTCATAGAAGAGTTGAAGAGGAACAAGACAAGAACTCTTCTCTCACCCGTCTTCTCCAACACACATAGAGAGGGGTCGTCGGTCTGCTCATCACTTTTAATTAGTTGGATTTGTTAGGGAATTGCGCCGACAATGGCTGGTTGGCAGTGGTATAGTGTTGGTGGATTTCATCTCTTCAAGCTTGAGGGTCAGCATTATTACTCAAGTTTGTTTGTTTGTAAAAATAAACAAAATTATTATCTTTACGAAATGTGTTGAATAAAGCAGTGCATACAGAAGAAATATGGAAAATAAAATAAAAGCAAGGGCTGACTGTTTAATCATATACAAAACACTACATAATGAAGTGGGCAATGGTAAACGGTCATCGCGGACAATGCGGCAGACACATAGTGACTTAGGCCGACTGTTGGAGATTTGAACTATTTGCTGCATGCGAGTGTGTGTGTGTATGTGGAGAATGATCTTCTTGTGGGCTTCTTCATGGCTTATTTAGTTGGAATCACAAATGTACATTGTACAATAACAAATCCGTTCGTCATGTATTTGCCGGCGTTATCTTCTAAAGAAAAGATCTTGAGTAATGTTTATGAAACTTAAGAAGATTGAACATAAGAATAAAATGCAATTGAAGACAATGCGGAGAAGATTTGGAAGACGTAGATGCTCACACACACATTGTGCATTTTGTTTTCAGTCACTGACTGGCACTTCAAAAGTTTATCAATTAAATTATTTAAGAAAAAGGCAAAATGAAAAAAAAGAATCAGAAAATGCATATCAAACTGATTTGGTTCGCTGCCTTTGCCTTTGTGCAGCAGAATAAACACAAAATGTTAAATGTTGCTGAGTTAACGAATAAACACAAAATGTAAGGATTATCGTTTAAAAAAGAATCTGTGATAGGAATCAACATAGTCATCATCTTCTTAAGCTATTTTATTGATACTGCTGCAGTTTCTATGTTAATGAAACAACAACTAACGAATTTTTCAGTTTTACGGTCAATGGCTTTCTTAAGGTAGGAGATTCCAGTGGCGTCCGCCTTTCACCACTGGGCAAACACACCGGTACACTAATTCAATTCACTCAGTCGGTCGGTCAATAAATCTATTACCATAAGGTAAAGATACCTATGCAAAAGGGTCTCCACACAGTGTGTGTGGTTTCTCTACTTTATGACGCCATAGCCCAAAAAAAACAGTAGTCGGAAGTCCACCGCTGCCGTCTCTGTTTGATTTACCCAAGTGTAATGAAAATTTTAAATGTTACTTAGCCGGTTTTCCGTTTTTGTTCTTCTGTGTTTTTATATACTTTCCCTATACTAACCTTTCCATTTCCATTTGTCAATGGGCCATGTTAAGTCATTGTGTTGTTACGTGTGTTAATTGTTTAGTTTCATTTCATTCTAAGTTTTACTTTCAGTGCTAATGACGATGCTTCCTAATTTGAAAATGTTTTCACTTAATACTTGTAAATATTTGTAAACGCGCTTTTGTTTGCCATTAGGAACCATGAAAAGACAAAGATTATGGTAGTTTGTAAAATAACTTTGTCCAATATTCTAATTAATTGGGTAAACTTAACTTTAAACTCTGTTGTTATTTTCCTTTTTTTGAAGATTTTTAATTAGCAAACACTTGAAATTGTTGACTTGTTCAGTTAGTGTCTTGTTTAGTGTCAGTATTTACTATTCATCGGTTGAGTCACTTTGACAGGATGGTTTTGTAATTGTTTATTTCAACTTAAAGCAATTTTTGAGTATGAATTTGAAAAAGGGATGTTTTTGCTGCAATTAAGAGTAATATAGAAGGTCTCCTGTGTCATTTCTATACTATTGTGGCAATATGACCAATTTTCATTATTTTACGATTTAAGACATTAGGACATATCAGCTTTTTATATAGCCATTAGAGTGTTTAAAACCGAAAACCTTCCAACCGGTTCCTTTCTCCGAAACCGTATGCCGGTTTCTTTAAAAATTACAATTTCGAATGCCCGGTGTAACCGGGTTTTTGATGTCGGTTAACCGATTTTCAAAATGGAGTGTTTTCACAGAACTTTGCTAGGTTAATTATAGGCAAATCAGCCAAGAAGGCTGGGAAGTCGTCGATATTGATATAAACAACTTTAAATACAGTTATCTCCTAAACTAAGTGTCCGATCACCAAAAGGAGCTTAATTTAAGATCAACATAGAAAAGTTGGGGAAACACCAAGATACAGTTGGGATCTCATGTTGAAATAGATGACGACTTCAAATCGAAATAAGTGGTAAGCTGATATTTTTATGAACAATGTGTTCCTTTATTTTCTATACTAAGCGCCCATTGTTAAAAAGGAGGTTAATTAATGATTAAAACGATACCTTAATTCTAAACCATGCTAAGTGTAAAATGGAAGTTTCACAGGAAACGGGTTCAATGTTTGTGAGTAATATAGATTGCACTTATATGTTAAGTTAAAATTTCCCAATAACTTCAGTTTGGAAGAACAGGATATAAATTGAGGCAAACTGAATTTAAAAGGTTAGATTAGTTTAAAGGATTAAGGTAGTGATATTCATATTATTATATTTTTATTGAGTATTTGGTGATGTTTTAAAATTTCCGAAAAATATACCGAAACCGGTTTACCCGTTTTTTTACTAAATCATATATTCGAAAACCATATTGTTAGAAAAACATATTTTTCGAATAACCTGGAAACCGATGATATAAATGATATAACCATCCTTGAATAATAATTATGGGAAAATTATGGTATGTGCATAAATCTGTACAATTACACAGTACAACACATGATTTTGGGACTCAATTCTGAGAACTGCACGCGATAGTAGCCCCAAAAAGAAGAAGTTCTTCATCATTCGTTTTGTCAAGTTACATGCCATATTGATTTAATATCGATTTGAAGTTAGTAAGTATCGTATAGGAGAATTTTTTCACGTTTTAGTCTCTTTTGTTTGACATTACTCGAGAACCACTAAACCGATTTAGCTGCAACGAATTTTTGAAAACAATTAAGAATTACAATAACTTTAATCTGTTCGTATGAAGTTTCCCTACATAGGCAACAGTTTCACTTTTCCATTCATCAAATGATTTTGAACTGGGTTTATTTTGTAGCAGTTACAATAAAAATGTTGTACTCCGTCAATGTTGTATCATACGCCACCAATTAACAATAAAACAAAAGAGCCTAAAACGTGACAAATTCTCCTATACTATACTTACTATCTTCAAAATATTGTTATGCATTTTTAAGCCCCAAAGAGAGGAGTTTGTTTAAGAGGATGATATAGTTTTTGTCCGATATTGTTATAGGAGTTATAGTTGATAGGAGCTTTCATTTCGAATTTCTGTTCAAATTTCGACACCCTCAAAAAAGTGGGGTTTGTATGGAAGGTAGATGTTGTCTGATTTTGCTCATCGAAGAGCATAACCTCTGCGTATATGATAGGAGCGTACATAACAAATTTCAACTCGAAAGCTCTTAAACTGCGACTGAGATCGCAGGGACAGATCCTTAAAAAGGGGTAACTTGTATGGGAGGTGGAAATAGTTTTTGACCGATCTTGATCGACTAAGAACATAAACTCCGCTAATGGCATAGAAGCTTGCATACCAAATTTCGACTGGAAATGCTCTTAAACAGTTGCTGTAATCACAGGGACTGACTCTATAAAGGGGGAAATTGTATGGGAGGTGGGAGTATTTTTTGACGGATCAGGCTTATCTAAGAACTTAATCTCTCCTTTGAGGATATTAGTTTGTTCTAAATTTCAGCTTCAAATCTTTTAAACTGCAGCTTTAATCGCCGGGACAGACAGACGGTCACCTTTAAATCGACTCAGATATGATAAGTCTTTGCAAAATTGAAAAAATTTAATTTGTATTTTTTAGGCAATTTATTTTTATAAATTTATTTACTGCTTTATTAACTGCTTTACTGTTGATTATGCAGAGAAATAATATTTTAATTCTGAAATTTCGGATTTGTTATTAGCAAGATTGGACAAGTCGTTCTTGAGTTATGCCTCCCAAACCTAAAAACTTTAAGCCCAAAGCGGCAAGAACCATTATACTTTTTGGTACAAAAAAGTACTTTTTTAAAGCCCAAAAGTCATATTTGGTATAAAAAAGTACTTTATTTTACAAAAAAAGAAAAAAAAATTTGGTATAATAAAATATGTTTTTGGTACAATAAAACTTCTTGTGCTCCTTTTTATCCTCAAAAAGTATAAATTTCAAAAAAAATCCATTTGTGTCGCACAATTACTTCACAAGATGGACTGGTACCGCAATATTTGTGATTGTAGGTTTAGCCATTGGTTCTTGATGTTGATACCACTATTGTTCCATTTTATACCTAAAAGTACGAAAATTTCTAATTGTACAACTACTCTTATTAGGTAAACGGCTGCTGCAAATGTAGTGATTGTAGCTTAAGCTTTTTGCTCTGGGATATAGTACAAATTCGATCGTTTTTTAGCAATAAAAGTATAATTTTCGAAAAATTCATTCGTATTGCACTACATTTTTATAATGTCAATGTGTATCCGAATTTATATAAGAAGCATTCCAAGTCTTTCAGAAGCATTTCTTCCTCAATTTTCCTATCTTAAGCCATTTGGTTGAATTTTACCATTATCTCCCTTTATTACCCCTACAAGTACAAATTTCGAAAAATACCTTTATATAAAAAATTAACCCTAATAGAAAAATGAACACCTCCATTTTAGCGACACTAGCTTCAGCCGTTTGGTCTGGGCTGTGATCAGGCAATCAGCAAGGCAACAATTTTATACATATATCTATTTTGGTTTTCTTTATTAAAATTACATTTTTCGTCACATTAAAGACAATCAAGTAGCTGCGCGACAAACAAAAAACTACTTAAAAAGGTGTAACTAATTGAGATAAATTTCAAACGCCAAACGGCATTCCCATATTATAAATAATGAGAAGAGAGACACCTGAAATATCTTTAGTGGTCGATTTAATTTTTCCGTATACGAGTATCACTATGTTACTATTCCATTCAAATACGATAAACTGCTATTACTTTTTTAGTTTTCGGTTTTCAACAAGTATTACTTTAATCGCTAATTTCCTCGAGTGTGTCAAGCAACAAGTCTAATATAAAAATATCTTGTCAACAAAGTGGAATTTTATTTGTACACCACAAAATAACAAACAACAAGATTCCATAAAAACAAACACAACAACAATATATATTACAAACTATAATGCAAATATTTCCAGCGTAAAGCTAATTAAAAAAAAACAAGTTTCATATGCCCGTAATGAAAATGAAAGTGATTACAATTTATCACATGATATAATACAACATATTTACTCATGGAACTCTTCACTGCATACCGGATTTAAAGACCAGTCGTTGGGTCTCAACAGGCCCGGCATGTAATATCACGACGGGAGCCACATTTTGCATGAGATAACTGAATCTAACTGAGCAGAGCACTCAATACAGTAGTATGTAGTAAGTGAGTAGGAAAGCAGACGGACGGACGGCAGTAGGCAACAACGTATGGCGCTCGCACAACTTCTAGTGATTAAAGCTTACACACTCGCATAATGCTGCACTTCCGGCGGAAAAACAGGGAATCTATAGTATTGTTACTATATCCACTATTCGATAGCTATAGCGTTATTGCATGATAATTTTTGTATATTGAAAGCTGCTGCCTCTGCCGCTGCTGCTTTTCATTATTTATTAACACGGAAAAGGGAAGTAAAGCAGTGGCCATTATACAGCAGTGGATAAGTAGGCAAGCATCTTAAACATTAATAGCAAAGCTTTCTTGCTTGTATGTGAGGGATTATGACTAAATCAGTGAGGAGGGAAGGGTAGTCAGTATGTATAAAGTGATATAAACTATAACGATAAATTATTGTCATAGCTTGACATGTAATATCCTTTATCTTCATTGGGCAGAGGTAATAACATTTATCATAAAATCTATTTTGCTGCCTTGCTTGCTGGTGTATTAATGTATGACACAAAGCATATATTTAATTAATTTAAGGAAACATAGTGCTACAACTGGCTGGGGAGGAGTGATATTCATAATAATAATCCACATGGTTGTTTAAATGACTCATCAAAATTTGTTAAGCTTTTCCCAGTTAGCCCTGTTAAGCACCCAAAAATTACTATTGTTTTTCCCCCCTCATCTTTTGGGTTCTTAGTAAGTTCTTCATTTATTCACTCATTCATTTTCATGATAATTTAATTTCACTGTCTGTTTCAGCTGTTTCTTTTGTATATGTATTATAATTTCTATGGAAGTTTAACTAAAGTTTTGCCTATAGCTACTTTGTTGTGTTTATTTTTTTTTTGGGTTGCATGTTACCTTTCAATTTGGGGTTTTTGTTATTTGTCAACAGCTCATAGTATGAGATAATAGCAAAAAAGGTATAAGTCGTAAAGCTAAAGTAATTTTTGAAACTGAAATTAAATCATGTTTTTCAAGAAACATTTTTTAAGCAAAAAATATTGAAATAGTCTTGATATTTTTAATACAGGATGGACCAAAAGTCTTTTTACTTTTCAAGTGATGATACTAAAAAACTATATATACGATATAAATGAGATTAAAATTTATTTGGTAACAAAGTACACAATTAGGGGTTCGAATTTGTATATACTGCGAAGTTGTTGTTGACAACGTAGAAGGGGCCGCCGACGAAAGAAATGTAGATGTCTGAGACTGGAATCGATCCCTGTGTCTCCCGCATGATAGTTATGTTTTCTAACCAACATGCTACGACCGACTTTAAGCAAATTACCTCAATATCTCACATTTTTCTTGTTTACATGCCTACTTTGGTATAAGTGTGACTCATCTGAGAAATAAATTGTTGGCAAAGCTGGCGAACCTTTCTAGCATTTCGTTAGCAAAGTGGAAAACTTTTTGTACTCCTGTTTTAATTTGTGTGAATGTTAATCTTTGCAAAGAATGGGGATTACACAGTACAAAATTTTTCAGCTCATTGATTTGGGATTCAATTTTGAGAAATGCACGTCAAAGTAGCCCCAAAAAGAAGAAGTTTTGCATCATTCGTTTTGTCAAGTTACATGCCATAATAATTTAATATCGATTTGAAGTTAGTAAGTATCGTATAGGGGAATTTGTCAAAATCATCAAATGATTTTGAACTAGGTTTATACTCCGTTGTGCTGTTGTACTCCGTGGCGTATGATTACGTGGAATATTTCTTATGATAATCATACGCCACCATATATTATTTATGTTATGTCAAACAAAAGAGCCTAAAACGTGACAAATTCCCCTTCCCCAAATCGATATAAAATTATTATGGCATGTAACTTGTCAAAACTAATGATGCAGAAATTCTTTTTTTTAGGGCAACTTTCACGTGCAGCTCTCAGAATTAAGTCCCAAAATCATGTGTAAGACTTATTTCGAGTAGACTTTAACAGATGCTCTTACGCCATGTATGTTTCGAGACTCCTTGAAATTCTACTTCGGCCGAAACTAATCTAATTGAATCAATGGCCGAAAAGTTATTAATCCAATTGTACACCCGTACGCAGAACTCTCGTTGTGCTCTGCTGAATGATGCCAAGGCACTTATCCAGCGGTAAATGAAACGAAGTACCTATTTAGTAATCCACATCAGTATGACATTGTAAGCGAGGGATCTTAGTACTTAAAATGTCACGCATGTGTTATGTAAAAAATATCGTCCATTTTTTATGACTCTGATTGAAATGACACCTGCAGACATCGTCACTTACTTCGTAATCAAGCGTGTTATCAAGTTTGCTTAAAACTCCGCTTAGAAAGTAATTGCAACTAAAATGACACTTACTTTGTAAGCGAGAGCGCACTGATTAAACGGCCTATGCCACTCCTATGCCAAATTTAAGGGGGAATATAAGCGAGAGAATCATCACTGATTGCTAACATCAGCGATTAAGAAATGGGTATTTTTACCGCTGGGTAGTTACCATTCGCTGCTCTGGAATTTTATAACCTACTGTGATTGCTCGTCGCACCTACAGATTCGGCTTTACCGGCTCGTGTTGCTCTGCCGCTAATTTCAAGTGATCATTTTTATTGGTCTGGTCAGTGAGACCAGTTACGCCCTTTTTATTCATAACAATTTTTCTGATTGCACGTACCTTTATCTTGTTGGTCTGAGCTACAGTAATACTTTTTCCCGCTCCCATTTTAAAAAGTTCCTTCGTATCCCACAACTGCTCTTAATATTCACGCCAATTTTTGTGCTTGTATCTTTAGCCGTTTAGTCTGGGTGATGGATCGCTTGTTTTCTTCCTTATCTCTAAAATTACGAATTCCAAAAGATCCCATAACATTCCACATTTTCGCCATTAAAAAAATATCACCCTAATTTTTGGGATTCTAGCTTTAGTCGTTTGGTCTAGGTAACAGTACCAGTTTTATCCCCCTAAAAAACGAAATTCGATAATTCCCTTCATTTTGCAATAAGTATTAAACCTAATTTTTGCGTTTCTACCTTCAGCCATTTAGTCTAGGTGATGGTACCAATTTTATCCCTTTTTCGGCCTTTTCCTCCCTAAAAGTATGAAATTCGAAATATCTCATCCAATCGCACAATTACTCCATAAAATAAGTATTAAACGTAATTTTCGCGTTATAGCTTGAGTCGTTTGGTCCGGCTGATGGTACCAGTTTTTTTTTCCGTTTTGGGCCTATTGTTATTCATAAAAGTAAGAATTTAAAAAAAAAATACTTCGTGCAGCTCTCTAATTCCATAAGAATTAGAGGTAATAGCTTTAGCCCTACGGTCTGGGTGATGGTACCAGTTTTATCCCTTTTTGTGCATTTTTTATCCCTAAAAGTACGAATTGTGAAAAATCTCTTCGTGCACCTCAATACTTTAATAGGGAGAAAGCCCATATGGATTTTCGCGATTATTACTGTAGCGGTCTAGCCTAGGCCGTGGCATAGTGGTTAGAACACGTGACTACCATGCGGGAGATCGCAGGTTCAAACCTGGCTCCAGTCATCTTAAAAAAAAAAAAAAAAAAAAAATTTCTTTCATTGCCGGCTCCCCTCGAATGTTGTTGACAGCAACTTCGCAGTATTTAAGCGTCGATTCAATCGTCGTGTCTAGTAAGAGCTTCTCAAACAGTGACGTTCGCATTCGATAAACAAGTAGGTGCCGTTAGTTAGTTAGTTAGTTAGTTAGTTAGTTAGTTAGTTAGTTAGTTAGTTAGTTAGTTAGTTAGTTAGTTAGTTAGTTAGTTAGTTAGTTAGTTAGTTAGTTAGTTGGTACCAATGTTACCCCTTTTTGTGCTTTTTGACCCCTAAGGCACGAATTTCGAAAAATCCCTTCGTGAAGCTCACTTATTCGATGGAGAGAATCACCATATAGATTTTCGCGATTATAGCTTTAGCAGTTTGATATCAGTTTATCCTTTTTTGGGCCTTTTTATTCCTTAAAATACGCAATTTAAAAAATCCCTTCTTATAGATCACCTACTATATAAGAGGAATGTATCAATTTTCGTGATTAAAGGTTAAGCCGTTTGGACTGGGCAATGTTCAGTCAGTCTTTCTATCAGTAACGCAACAATTGTATGTATACAGATACATTTATATTTTAATACTTTAATATTTTAATATTTTTATATTATTATATTTTTATATTTTTATATTTTTATATTTTTATATTTTTATATTTTTATATTTTTATATTTTTATATTTTTATATTTTTATATTTTTATATTTTTATATTTTTATATTTTTATATTTTTATATTTTTATATTTTTATATTTTTATATTTTTATATTTTTATATTTTTATATTTTTATCTATATATATAAAAAATTGTTGCAAGTGTGTTGTGACTTCATAACTCACGAACGGCTGGACCGATTTGCGCAAATTTTGTATACGTTTGGGTGGCGCCCCGGGTGGTTTATATTTACAATTCGGTCTAATTGGACAAGGGAGCGTGGCACCGCCCATACAACTTGAAAATCAAAAGGGCTGTATCTCATGAACTATCAGAGGTATGAAGATGAGATTTGGTATATATGTTGTTGGAGCAGTATTTATTACAACCAAGGTCGAAGTGGGCGGCGCCACGCCCCCTTTTTAAAAATTGCTCTAACGGCTTTTCTAATAGACCGATTGATACGAAAATTTTACCAAATGGTACTGTTGACCTGTTGATAGTCCCTGGCTATAATAGATTGTGATTGGATAAAGGGGCGTGGCACCGCTGATACAACTTGAAAATCAAAAGGGCTATATCTCATGAACTATCAGAGGTATGAAGATGCGATTTGGTATATATGTTGTTGTTGCAGTATAAATTACAGTAAGAGTGGATGTAGGCTTTACCCCACCCCTTTTAAAATAAACAGTTGTAACTGTCAAAATTCCACAGTATATTGCTGTTCGCCTAAAGATATGAACAGTAAGATGGGCCAATTCTTTTATTCGCGAAAATCGTAACCAAAATCTACGATGAATTTTAAGAACATTTCACCAATAAACTTTGTGCCTATAATCAATTCCTAGCTCGCGTTGGAAAGCATGAAGATTTCAAATAAAGATTTTTTTTGTTTTTAAATGAGCACAAACCGAAAACTTCAGATATATATTTTTTGAGACCTTCTGCGTAAAACTGACCTCCCAACAAACTAAATGATTTATTACAGAAGCAAATCTATGTATTTGTTAAGAAGTTAGCCTCTGAGAGTTGGCATACAGAAATTAAGTTTTAAAAAATCATTTTTCAGAATATTGGGCGGGATCCCAATAAAAAATTCAAAATATACCATTCTTTTCGTCGTGGTCTCCAAACATCGGAAAGGTAGGTAAAAATTAGAGCCGGGGCCCATAGGTCTGAAGTAACTGAATAATTGCTCATTGCTAAAAAAAATATCTTTACCTGGAATCTTCATGCTTCTCAGCGCGAACTAGGAATTGATTTTAGACATATAGTTTCTAAGTGAAATTTTCTAAGAATTCATCGTACATTTCGATACTGGTATACGATTACCATTTTTTTTTAGACGCGAACAAATTGTTCCGCCCTCATGATCAGGCTATTTCAAACTAAATAAGTTAAAAGTGCCGAGGCGCTGCCTACGCTCTTCAATAGTTAACTTTTTAACTGTATCAAATAATGTTCCGTACACCAGGCAGAATAGGATGCGTAAACTAAAATAGTGATTTTTTTTAATTTACTTTACAGTTATGTATTTTTCTTATTACTTTTCAGGAGAGCGAATCGGTAATAAATCATATAGATAAAATTAAGCAATATTCATTGTAGTTATACTACAATGGTTAAATTTGTATAGTATATCAGAGGTAACATTAGCAAACAATTGTAAATAATCTATGCATGGGGTATTTTTCTTGACATATAGAACTTCTGATAGGTATAAGTGTAAATCTAGCTGTCATACTAATGAAGTGTGATAGACTTTATTTTAGTTTAGATCCATCTGAGCAGCTAATAGAAGCCATCGACGCTGTAGACATTAGTGTGACAGGGGACTCGAATTTATCGAACCGACGTCTTTCTCAGAAACTCGGTCGCTGCAAATGCTGAGGAAAGATCTTGGCCTACATTCATTTAAAATCCAACTGGTAGAAGAACTAGAGCCATTGGTCGATCAATAAATTTTTTTTATTTATCATGTCATTACACATTATTTGAAGGAGAAATGACGGTGTAACATGCCATACAGCGCGTGAGACCTTCAGTTCGTTTAGCCAAACGTTGGTGACCGAATTATCTCAAAAAATGGTAATTCGAGTTCAATACAAAAATATTATTCCGGATTATTCTTGATCCGTGTGAAAAGAAAAAATTACAAAAGAAGTTTTTATTGCCTTTAGGCATAGCTTCAAACGGAATTTTCATTTGCGGTCAATAGGAAAAGGCATAACAAAAAATGTTTTTTTATGACCAAAGAGATAGTTAGTATACAGATGGTTCTACGGATCAAAATAAATAACTTTGATCTTTAGTGGAATGTCTGTTTTCGATTTGTGGAAAAAGTGGTTTTTCGCCCAACATACAGAAAAAACTTTATCTACATGTCGGCACTATAGATATGACTTTGCTAATGAACTTTTTATTAGCATTTACAACAATAAAACTAAATTGGTTAACTTTAATGTTAAGGAGTTACTTTAAATAAGTTACATAAGTAAATAAACTCAACATATTATTGTCGAGCTTAAGCATCGTTCTCAAAGTACTTTGTAGACCTAAATGTGAAATATATTACAAGTTAATATGCAATAGCGAAGCATTGCCGGGCCCACTAGTATTTTTATATTTTTATATTTTTATATTTTTATATTTTTGTATTTTTATATTGTTTTGTTTTTATATTTTTAATATTTTTATATATTTATTTTTTTATATGTAATTAAATGTTTTGATATTTTTGCCCCTGAAGTTAGACTTAACGCTAGTCTTAATGCATTGCACTATCACATATTCCTATAAGATACAGTTACTTCTTTATCTAAATGTATGTTGTAAACAAAATATGCGACTTAGTCTACTCTTAATAAATTGTTAAATAAAATATGAGCAGATGCCAGCCACATATCGCAACTAAATGCATACTCGTACGTAAATTATAGAGTTGTGTCATTATTTTCCCGTTTAAATAAAAAAGTCAAACAACAACAGAAAATGTGTTTTGTGTGTTGTGTTTTTTATCACAAAATAAACTTACGGTTCAGTGAACCAGATCATTACTCTACAGAGAGTTGTAATTATACAAATTTTTACCGTAGGAGAAAGACCGTTAAGGGGTGGGTAGGGAGGAGGGTTTGTGGAATCATAAAATAATTTACACACAGGTGTAAAAGATGAAAAACATCTGATCAGAATGAATATGATGAAGAAGTGTAGGAAAAATTCTTGTCAGCATTAACGGTATATACCTATGGACGTAACCGATAATTTTGTAATAATATGAAATGATTTGGTGTGGGGTGTAACCGCGACCAATTTCATTCAACTTGCTAATCGAGGGTTCAGCATTTAATTAATAGTGCAAACACAAGTGCCTGTCGATAACTTACTGAAGATGTAGAGATTGAAAATCTGTTATAATTGCTACGTTTGAATAAATTTATGTAAGATTTGGTAAGATTTGAATAAATCATCAATTTCCAACGTCATCAGGTCTGGAATGTAAGGTAAACTAATACTCTTAATTGTGTAAATTGAATGACAATTTTGTAATTATCAATGGTATTCCTTGAATTTCAATAAGAAAAATTAATTTGCATTTGTTAACTTTTGGATGACAAATTGTTAAACATTTTAGCAAATGCGTGAATCATCGACTGACATATAAACATCACGTTTAAAGCCGGAAATATAAACTTTTACAAGAGATGGGTAGGGTTGGGTTATATATACATTTATAGGGCAACACCCCAAATAAATTGACTATACTTGAAAATATGATCGCAAATTAAAAATTATAAATTAAAAATTAAATATTAAAAATTAAAAATTAAAAATTAAAAATTAAAAATTAAAAATTAAAAATTAAAAATTAAAAATTAAAAATTAAAAATTAAAAATTAAAAATTAAAAATTAAAAATTAAAAATTAAAAATTCAAAATTAAAAATTAAAAATTAAAAATTAAAAATTAAAAATTAAAAATTAAAAATTAAAAATTAAAAATTAAAAATTAAAAATTAAAAATTAAAAATTAAAAATTAAAAATTAAAAATTAAAAATTAAAAATTAAAAATTAAAAATTAAAAATTAAAAATTAAAAATTAAAAATTAAAAATTAAAAATTAAAAATTAAAAATTAAAAATTAAAAATTAAAAATTAAAAATAAAAAATTAAAAATTAAAAATTAAAAATTAAAAATTAAAAATTAAAAATTAAAAATTAAAAATTAAAAATTAAAAATTAAAAATTAAAAATTAAAAATTAAAAATTAAAAATTAAAAATTAAAAATTAAAAATTAAAAATTAAAAATTAAAAATTAAAAATTAAAAATTAAAAATTAAAAATTAAAAATTAAAAATTAAAAATTAAAAATTAAAAATTAAAAATTAAAAATTAAAAATTAAAAATTAAAAATTAAAAATTAAAAATTAAAAATTAAAAATTAAAAATTAAAAATTAAAAATTAAAAATTAAAAATTAAAAATTAAAAATTAAAAATTAAAAATTAAAAATTAAAAATTAAAAATTAAAAATTAAAAATTAAAAATTAAAAATTAAAAATTAAAAATTAAAAATTAAAAATTAAAAATTAAAAATTAAAAATTAAAAATTAAAAATTAAAAATTAAAAATTAAAAATTAAAAATTAAAAATTAAAAATTAAAAATTAAAAATTAAAAATTAAAAATTAAAAATTAAAAATTAAAAATTAAAAATTAAAAATTAAAAATTAAAAATTAAAAATTAAAAATTAAAAATTAAAAATTAAAAATTAAAAATTAAAAATTAAAAATTAAAAATTAAAAATTAAAAATTAAAAATTAAAAATTAAAAATTAAAAATTAGATATTTAAACTTTTAATACATTTTACTATATTAATAAATTGTGTACCACTGAAAAAAGGGGAGTTCGTTCGAGACGTCGACGTTACCTATCAGATACATTTTTGTCAGTATATTTTTTTAAATATCACATAATGAGCTTCAATTCAATTAAAAATTTAAACTTTTAATACAGTTTACTAAATTAATAAATTGTGTACCACTGAAAATAGGGGAGTTCGTAAGAGGCGTCGACGTTACTTTTAGCCGATCAGATCCATTTTTTGTCAGTATATTTTTTTACATCAAATACTGAGCTTCAATTGTTTATGTGAGCTGCGAATATTTTAATGAATAAAAAAAGTTTCTCGCAGCACCTCCCGCCCTCTGGTCGAAAATAAAATGTTTGTCTTCATATGAGTAGCTGTAGTACCCTTCCTCCCACTTATCGAAATAAAATATGTTGTATGTTTATTAATATTTTTAAATTCTGAAAATAAATAGTTTTAGACAGTTTCTCAACTAAAAACATTATCGCCAAGAACAATCTGCCTACTAATCGAAAAATAAATTTCGTCAGAAAATTTTAACCTTTAGTGCCAATTACTATCAGTATACCAAATTGTATCTCTCAGGGGTTAAATACAGTTTGGCCACGCTCACTCTGCCTACTGATCGAAATTTTTTTTTATCTATATATCAAGTTTTATCTTTATAGAGCTAAAATATAGTTTTGCCACACTTCTCTGGCCGGTGATTGAAAATAAAAATGTCGTCTTCAAATTTCAACCAGTCCTGCCGAGTACTATCTATGTATCAAATCGTAAATCTCTAGGGCTAAAAAATAGTTTTGCCATACCCCCAAAAATTAAAATTTCGTCTGCATATTCCTAATTGTGTTTCAGAGTACTATCTAGTATATCAAATTTTTTCCCTCTAGGACTTAAATGCAGTTTGGTCACCCCTCCTTCGCCCACTGACAATAAAAAATAATTACGTCTGCAAATTTGAACCTGTATTGCCGAGTCCTATCTGTGTACCAAATTTTATCACTCTAGAGATAAAATACAGTTTTGACACGCCCACTCTGCCCATTGAATCAAAAATGTTAAAAATTTTACTATAAAAAGAATTACTATAAAAGAATTTTACTATAAAGAAATTTTTTGCTATTTTTTTTGTACATTGTTTTATTGTAAATATGAATTTCAGATATAATGAAAAAAGTGGGCGTTAAAATAGGCGTGGACAAATTTTTTGTAACTAAAAGTTTTCAAAAGTTTTCAATTTAAAATTACAAATTTGATATTTATTTACTGTTTTATGGCACTTCTACAGACATTTTGCTGTGAGTGAAACTCATATGTACATATACCTCTCTCTCACATAATTTTACTACAGTGAAATCATTAAAGCTAGAAATTAAAACAACATAAATGCCGAAAATGCTGTCATATCAGACAATTATAGTTTGATGACCGACCAGCTGTTGTACAATAGTAATTACAATGAATATAAAATACATAAATGGGAATTATATCACTTTGTAGCAAAACGAGGAAATTTGTAGCTGTTAATTAGTGCAAACAAAATGAAAACGAGTTAAAGCATATAAATTTCTTATATGGGGAAATGAAAGCTTTTAGAAATAAGCAATGATTTTCTTTGGTAAAAAATTGTATGAAAAACTTATTATGTTACATAAGAATTCCTTGAAATTATTCTGTATGAATTGTTTTTCAATGGTGCATATTAAATATTTTTTTGTTGTTGTTTAAATATGTACACTTTGTTTTCACCCCCCTCGAAATCGAGGATATTTGTTTCTTATTATAATTGATTACTCATAGATTTATTCATTTATTTTGTTTTGTTTTCTTTTCTTTTTTCTATTCTTATTGAAATATCTTAACGATTTTGTCATTTGTTGAATAGAGAATCCACTTCAATGCATACTTAATTTTTATCAATGAAATTTCATCAAGAATTCAATTCAACGCTACAAATGATGGAGATGATGACGATTGAAAGACAATAATGATGATAACGATGAATATAAGAACAATCATAATCAATAAAAAGTGCCCATTCATACGAGTATCTCTGGCATACAATCTATATTATGGATTGTATAATAACAAAAAAAAAAGAGAATGAATTGTGCAGTTCACCCCTCACAAAAAAGGGATGCCAGCAATTTTTGTGATCTTCACACAAACACACATCCAGAGCCATTGAATATTCCTTATAAAGCAAAGAAACCTTTGTCATAGTTATTTGTTATTGAATACTTACACTAAGAAATGATAAGAGCAGCATTTGACTGACATCATAACACATATTCATATAACCATAACCATGCGACATGGTTCACTAACCCCAACTTCAATCACTTGTTTGTGTGAATCTTTTACTAGAGTCAGATTTTTCCCACGCAAAATATCTGCAAACGAAATCTAATAGGAAAAGCGTAAGGAGAGATAGAGAGAGAGCGAGACTCCAGTATTAGACATCATCATTAGTTGGACAAACAAATGGAGCGTCAATGCAATAAAAAGTGCCATAAATGAACTGGATGAAAAATCAAATGTATTTATTCTATAGTCTAGACATACTCTAACAGATGTTGTTGTAATGTATAAAGTAGATAGGTATGTACCTCTAATATTATTAGCTTTATTCCTAATTGGCTATAAAGAAGAACGATGAAGATAATGATGATGCTGTCAGGTAATGATGTGACTGATTGGGTTACTTAAGTCGGCATCATCTGGAAGTTTAATACAAGTGGGAATCAATACTGAAATACAAATGTGTGAAATTTATGAAATGCTTTGGTGGTACTCTATAGGCGGCATAGGTATTTATTGGATATGCATATAATTTGTTAGGTCATACAAAAAATTGATACTTAACTGCAATTTTCTCGTTATGCCTGTTAATTTTTCACATTTCAATATAAAGTTATTACCAACATTTTTTTAAGTTTATTACTAAAGAAACTTAAAAAAAATTGTTGCGCAAAACATTTCCAACTTTAGCTGCTGCATTGTACAACAGGTTCGTGACCAAGCAAACCAACTCGAATCAAGAATTTCTACATCCCTGACTAAAAAGCAGCAGCAGCAGCAGCCTTAGCACGCTTCATTTACTGCAACAAACTTAAGTCATGAGCGATTGATTGTTAGAATCAATGCAAACGCATATTATGGTCATTCCCATTGAGAGCAAAATCAGAAAAACATAAACACATATATATTTCTTTTCATATTCTCACACAACAAACGAGTAATGAAATTTATTACAAATCTTTTGTTTCAAAACCATGAAAAAGAACGAATGCTATAAATGAAATAAAGAAATAGAAAAAAAAAATAGAACACACATCCGTCACGTTCTATATGAACAACAAAAACCATAATAATGCAACAGAAATCATAGAAAATAATACGAATGCATTTGAAATTGAGTTAAACACAAGTTGAAAAGTTCGTATTGAAAAACAATCTTCTAATGCTGCTAAGCTTTTTAGTTCCTGGTTTTGATTTTTGCTCTTATAATACAATTGAATGATTTTGATTTAAGAATTTTCGAAATCAATCATTTATGTTTTTGTTGCTTTGTTGCTGAGACGAGATAAATATCATCGTACTGTCTTTTAAAATATTGAATGCCACTGAATGTAAAGGAGTGCAAAAGGGCGTAGAGGCAATAAATTGATAGCGGCTTGATTGATGGATGAGATTGCATTGTTTTGTAAGGTGGGGGAAATTTTGCTCTCCTTACGAAATTTCACTGTTGTTTTGTAAATGGAAATTATTGGAAAACCCAATTTCAAAAGTGTAATTTTTGGAATTGACAGTGATGAAATTCCAGATGATTTTGTAATATACATATAACAAGAGATTAAATCTATATGGGTATTTCCTGCGGAAGGACGGACGATTTCATAGTAAAAAATTACTACATTTTCCACTTTTTGTTTTTGTAATCATATAATGATTTTGTTGAAATTTAAAAAAATAAATCGTGGGGAAAACTTTAAGATGAGATGAGAAACTTTAAATAAATCTTTAAAACTTAATTTCCCTTTGCACCCCATTAATGAGGTATGGGATAGCTTCTCGCGTTGTTGTGAATTAACACGCTTTATATTTTTAGATTCACAACTAACGGCACCTACTTGTTTATCGACGAATGCGAACGTCACTGTTTTGAGAAGCTTTTACTAGACACGCCGATTGAATCGACACTTATACTGCGAAGTTGCTGTCAACAACATTAGAGTGGAGCCGACAGTTTTTTAAGATGAATGGAGCCAGTTTTGAACCTGTGATCTCCCGCATGGTAGTCGCGTGTTCTAACCACTATGACACGGCCGGTCCCGACTTTAAATAGGTTCATATTTATCCGCGTTATTGGCTTATGAGTGCGTAAAAGTACGAAAACCCAGGTTTTTACCCGTAACTCAAGATTTGCGGAGTTTTGTGAAATTTAAAAACAGATTCTTTTAGTGCTCAGCAGCACCTACCAGAAAAATAGTATAATTTTCCGGGTATTGTTTTTTTTGTCGCTCTGTGTTATTCGTAGAACAATGCGTGTGTCCCCAACGCACATTTATTTAGATTGAGCTGCATAAAATTATTTTAAATGTGAAGTAAAAAATAAAAAATAAAATTTTCTTTCATTGCCGGCTCCCATCGATGTTGTCGACAGCAACTTCGCAGTATAGGTGTCGAGTGCATGTCTAGTAAAAAGCTTCTCGAACAGTGACGTTTGCATTCGTCAATAAGCAAGTAGGTGCCGTGTAGCGTGTTAATTCACAACAACGCGAGAAGCTATCCCATACCTCATTCATGGGGTGTAAAGGGAAATTGATTTTTTTTTAAAAGCCCATATAACGTTTTTAGAATAAGACAAATTGTCCACGGCTAATTCTACGCTCACTTTTATCAATATCTCTAAAATTCCCATTTACACTAAAACGCTCTATGAAAAAAAGTATGTCAAAAAAATTTTAATTTCCTTATAGTTTCCCCTCCATAACGCGCTATATATGGAAATTATGATAGGGTTTTCATTTAGTAAATTGTTGAGCCATTGAGGTAAGAAAAAAAATAATTGGTACACATATAGTACTCGGCAACACTATTATGAATATTCAGATGAATTTGAATTTTTGATCAGTGGAGGGACGTGGCAAAATCATATTTCAGTGTTAGAGAGACAAAATTTGGTACACCGATAGTTACCGGCCAATTAGGTCCAATTAGGTCCAATTTTGCAGACGAAATTTTTATATTTGTTTAGTGGTGGGAGCGGCTGTAAAAACTGTATTTTAGTCCTGGAGAGATAAAATTTGATATGCTGGTAGTACTCTGCTACACAGTTAGATATGAATATGCAGGCGAAATTTTAATTTTCGATCAGTGGGTGGTTGGTGCTAGCTATAGTATATTCTAGCCCTAGAGAGATACAATTTGGTAGAAATTTTGAAATTTTCACACGAAATTTACATTTTTATCAGTGGGTGGGTTTTATTTGCCAAAAGTTTAACGTTAGAGAAATAAACTGTCTACAGCTATACATATGAAGACGAACATTTTATTTTCATATAGTGGGCGAAGGGTATAATTAAGGGTTTTCCAATTAGAGGTGTTATTTTGGTATTCAAAGAAAAATTTGAGGTAAATGATCGGATGTTTATTTCATAATAAAGAGGAAGGTATGCCGTTAATAATGAAAAACAACATTAGCCAAATGGCCACAACGAACACGCTTACTGGACGATATCCTTTTCATGAAATTTTTCAAAACCAAATCGCAAAGTGGCTGCCCTATGTCCTCGATAGCCTCACGAATTTTATCTTTGGGGGGTCTCGAACCGACGCTGGGCTGTTGGCGTAGACCTTATCTTTCACGTGAACCTAAAGGAAGAAGTCGCAAGGTGTTAAATCACAAGATCTCGGTGGCCAATTGTGATCACCTCTTCGAGTGATAACACGGTCCGCAAAATTTTCCCGTAAAATATCAATGGTTTCCAGATCAATACCATCCAACTCCGACCATAAAAAATCTTTAATCATATCTCGATAGCGCAATTCATTCACCGTAACGGTTGATCCAACCTCATTTGCGAAAAATTAAGGTCCAATGACCCCGCCGGACCATAAACCGCACCAAACAGTCATACGTTGTGGATGGAGAGGATTCTCAACAATAACTCTTGGGTTTTTTGAGCCACAGATGCGACAATTTTGCTTGTTGCCGTAGCCACCGAGGTGGAAATGGGACTCATCAGTCTAAATGATTTTCGATGGAATTCCGGATCATTTTCATGCATTTCACGGGTCCAATCAACAAAGACACGACGTTGTTTATGATCGGCCGGCTTCAGTTATTGTGTTAACTGAACTTTATAAACCTTAAGACCCAAGTCTTTATGCAAAATACGGTGTAATGGCGTTTGTGAAATGCCCAATTCCAAAGAACGACGATGAATGGATAAACCTGGGTTTTCTTCAACACTTTGGGCTACAGCAGCAATATTCTCAGTTGTTCTAGAGCGACGTGCACAGGTTTTATTCTTCACATCACTAAATTGTCCCAAAAGCTCGAATTTTGCCACCAATTTCTGTATTGCGGTCCAACAAGGTGCTTCACGACGACCAAAAAATGCTTTAGTTTTGCGAACTGTGACTGCAAGATTTTCACCATTTTTGTAGTGAATTTTAATCATTTCAATGCATTGTTGAAGCGTGTATCGTTCCAGTTTTAGTAATGGCGCAGTATCAACTTGTCAAATGTCAAGAAATAAAAGCTTCAAAGGTGACAGCTACCGAAATAGCGGACCATTCACAATAACACCTCTCATTGGAAAACCCTTTATTTGATATACATATATACCACTGTAGGACAAATTTAAACTTTTGACCTCACCCATGAACAAACTGACCAGATTCTGAAAATATTGCTAAAATAAAAATAAACGTATCTCTCTCTAGATCAGCTCATTTAAGTTTTTACGAGCAATTCAATTTTTGGAGCAAAGCTCCCATACAACGACTTGAAAGTGACTTCTCCCTGTTCGCAGAACTCAGAGAGTTGTTAATAGATTTTGACGAATTTTTTTTAATGTATTTCAAATGGCCTGTATGTAGTTCTGACCGATCCAAAATTTAAAGTTTGTCATAAATTAAATTAGTCACAGACAAATTGTCAACAGGTTTTGATGATTTTTTTTTAAATATGTTTCAAATGGCCAGGGGCTGGTTCTAACAAAGTCCAAATTTATTATTTGTCAAAAATTAAAATTGTCACAATTTTTTTTTAAATGTTTTTCAAATGGCTAGGAGCTGGTTCGGACTAGGAAAATGTGTTGACAAATTACATTTTTGACAAAATTTGTGACAAATTTAATTTGGGACAAATTTTAAATTTTGGCTTCCTCAGAAGCACCCCCTGGCCTTTTGAAAAACAATAAAAAAAAAATTCATCAAAATCTGTTAACAACTTGCAGAGTTCTGCGAACAAGAAGAAGTCACTTTCAAGTCGGTGTATGGGAGCCTTGCTCCAAAAATTGAATTGCTCGTAAAAAACTTAAATGAGCTGATCTAGAAAAACTGGGAGATACGTATATTTTTATTTTAACTATATTTTCAGAATCTGGTCAGTTTGATCATGGGTGGAAAATCGTGTCGTACAGTGTACTCGGCAATACAGACATGAATAAACAGACAAAATATAATATTTCGGAAGGGGCGTGGCAAATGTTTTTAGCGCTAAATCTATTTTTTTAACAATTTAATACACTAATATTACTCGGCACTGAAGGCGAGCATTTTATGTTCGATCAGTGAGCGGAAGGTAACGTGGGGAAACTGGCTATATAATTTGCAAATATCGTTAATTTTCGTATTAATATTTTTAACATTTTTAATATTTTGAATATTTTGAATATTTTGAATATTTTGAATATTTTGAATATTTTGAATATTTTGAATATTTTGAATATTTTAAATATTTTGAATATTTTGAATATTTTGAATATTTTTAATATTTTTAATATTATTAGTATTATTAATATTTTTAATATTTTTAATATTTTTAATATTTTTAATATTTTTAATATTTTTAATATTTTAAATATTTCTAATATTTTGTAATATTTTTAGTATTTTTATATCTTTAATACTTATAATATTTTTGATATTTTAAATATTTTTAATGTTTTGATATTTTTAATATTTTAAATAATTTTAATATTTTAAATATTTTTAATGTTTTTGATATTTTTAATATTTTTGCATTATTTTTAGTAGTTTCGATATTTTTATTTTAAAGATTTTTAGTATTTCTTTAATATTTCATAATAATAATCGTTAAACAATTTTGTCTATTTCATAAACGTTTCCAACACTTTATTCTACTACACCTTCACTTCGTAGCCAACAATTCTGAGAAATGTTGTTGAAACATTTGTTTGTTTTCAATCTTAAATATATAATTATTGCTTCTCATGTATAATTAAAATAATTTGCCGGCTGGTTTTTTCTTTCTCCTAAACACAACAAAAGGAAACAACTGTGACTACAAACCTGTTGTTGTTTTTTTAATAACTTCCGTTTTTATGAATGAATGAAATATTTTTGTATAGACAATAAAAATGATTCATTGGAAAATTAGATGAAAAAGATTTTGTGCTGCATATGCGTTTTCGTTTAATACAAAAAAATATTCTCAGGAACAAAGTCCATCAGGAAAAATAATATACTTCAAGGGAAGATTTGCATAGAATTAACCTAATTTTGATCACGAGGTAATAAGGTGATAATCACATTATTTTCTGTAGTGTTTACAAAAAAGTTGCACATGTCGATAGTTTTTAAATGTTAAAATATAAGAAAAAAAAACAGATTTTAGTTTAGTATAGTGATTATAAAAGTTTCACATATCGAATTTATTTTTTAAATGTTATTATTTTAAAAAAAGTTTTTAATTTAGTACAGTGCCATTTGTTGAAATGTAGTCAGATTTTATGATGGGTGAAATATTGTGTATAAAATAACACTTAAACTGAATTTTCATATGCGCCGTTCATGCATGACCGTTATCTATATATATAAAAATGGTGGCAAAAATGTATAGTAATTCATCAATTGAGAGCGGCTGGGCCGATTTTGCTCAAACTATTTTTCAGTTGTTCGTTATTGCCAGGAGAAGGTTTATGTGAAAGAAAGTTTTGGGAAAATCTTCCGGAAAAGTCGGAAAATCGGAAAATTGGAAAAATCAAAAATTGCCTTTTTGTATGGAATTTTGTGTGCGATTGTTACAGAATGGCTTTTTAAATAGAAAAATGGAAAATTTTTGTTGAAAAATGCGGTAAAATTTAAATTTTTTTTTTCACGAAATTTTGCATATTATCGTGTGATAATATGTTATGTTTGGACGATATAACAGTGAAAAATTTCGGATAATTATTCCGAAATGATTTTCCGAATGGGAAAATAGAAAAATTCTCGGTGGAAAACTCGGAAAATTCAGGAAAAACTCGAAAAATTTGGATTTTTTCGGAAACATTTTGCACCGCTAATTGAATTTTTGTATTACATTTTGTGTGTAATTCCTTCGTTGTGGCTTTTCGGTTGGAAAAATAGAAAATTTTGGTAGGAAAATTATGGAAAAATTCCAAAAATTAAAATTTTTGTTCGACGAAATTTTACATTTTATTGTAAGTTTTGATCATTTTGAATGATGTAAATGTGAAAAATGCGGATAATTATTCCGAAATGGCTTTTCGAATGGAAAATTAGGAAATTCTTGGTGGAAAACTCGGAAAATTGCGGAAAAAAATCGACAATTTTTGATTTTTTCGACGAAATTTTTCATTGTATTGCTTGATTTGATGATTTTAGACGACGTAAAGATGAAATATTCGTTATGATGCTTGAAAAAAAGTGGTGATTGTTGCGGAGAATGTGGAATAACGCAATATTGTTCTCAAGCTTCGGGATGGTGGACAAGTTGGACGAGATGGCTGACGACATTTGCACAGAGTTCGCACGACAACTTCCAATTTCGATCTTGAAATTATCTTCTGATCATAGACATGTGCTTGCTAATATGTGGCAGTCTACTGTCGAAATTGGGAATACCAGCGCAAAATCGTTCAATGCATGTTGCATTCAATCGCGAATTGCAACAAGAACCAGACTTTGATCGAGTTGAGCTGACTGAAAGAGTCCGAAGAAATGTGGCGCTCTTAACTGCCGAGCAAACGAACGTGTATGATGAAAGTTGTTGACGATGGAACGGAAGCATTTACTTTCTCGATGATGTCGGTTGGACAGCCAAGGCATTCGTAATTTCTTTGATTCTGGCAACAATTCGGTCAAGATCGCAATTGAGTTAGCTGTTGCATCCTTTGGTATTGCTTTCACAATCGAACTGCACATTCCGCTTTCTTCTCACGGTTGACAACACAACGTGTAGCGAAATTGTTGCGAGAATGCTTAATCATTATTTAAAATTAATGCACGATGGCGCATAAACGAGCATTGGAGGCATATGACCGAACGATGAAAAATTTTCGTGGTCATTTAACGAGAATGAGGCGACCAACTATTCGACAGAATTTTTGAACTCTCTAGATGTGCCAGTTGTGCATAATTTGCATCTGAAGGTGGGATCGATCATGATCATTTTTTGCGTTGTTTGTTTGCGTGTTGGCAAACAGTCTTCATTGTTTGTTTTTACGCAACAGATCGGAAAACATTGTATATCAGATCGCTCTTCACAGATTTCGATTAAATTCAAGTAAATTAGATTAAAACTTGATCTATCTGTGTTTTACAATTATATAAAGGCGTTACCTTAGGAGCGAGACGAAGTTTGCCGGGTCCAAGGTTGTATGGCAGAACAACGTTTGCCGGGTCAGCTGGTTTTACATATAACTATTGATTACATTTTGAACATATGGTATGAACATATTGTGAACATGTTGAGTTTCTGTTAATAACATAAATAAATATGAGTGTAAAAAAACTTAAATAAATAAATATGTGTGGAATAACAAACTTTCTTATAACTAATTATTTTCATCGTTTTATGTTAAAATAATTATTTGCAATTTTATATAATTTTACAATTACGTACACAAAAGTTGATATTGCCAATTTAGTGTTAATGAACATTTCGCTTACACACACAGCAGTTATTAAGTAAAATAACTTTGTTCATTAATTTATTATTTTCCACACATGTTTCTGTGGTGTTTTTATAAATTAATGGGAAAATAACAAAATCGCCAAAGCAATAATGGAATTTGAATCGAAGTTGGGAAAAACTACTTTGCAGCAATGTTTGAAAGCAATACAATGTAATGGAATTAACAGTTAAGAAAATACACAATTTTTTTTAGTTTATTTGTCAAAGAAAAGAGCCTAAAGCGTGACAAATTCCCCTATACGATACTTACTAACTTTAAATCGATATTATATTATTATGGCATGTAACTTAACAAAACGAATTATGCAAAACATCTCCTTTTTGGTGCTACTTTCACGTGCAGTTCTCAGAATTGAGTCCCAAATCAATGAGCTGAAAAATGTTGTAATGTGTTATTATGTTAAGCAACATTAATAATTTCCCAAATTTATCTATAGTTTTTTTCTCGCTATGTAAAAAATTCTTAATGATCAATAATACCTTAATGATCAAATTTCTTTGAATGCCTGGCAAATACTGAGAATTTTCTCCCCCGGCAATAATCATTAATCAATAACTACATCTCCTCCACAAAGCAGACAAAGGAAGAAAAATATCTAAACGTCGACGTTAAGATACAAAGCCAAATGCGGTATAATAATAGATCAAACAACAACAACAACAAAATCAAAAGACTAAAAAAAGAAAAAAAATTAACATAAAGGTGTGAAAAATATGGTAACAAAAAAACAACACGAGAATAAACAACATTGACAGCTTCAAAGGTAGAATGAAAAATGTTGTGGCAAAGAAGCAGCCGATAGTAAAAAATCGCTTCAACTAACCATTAAGGGCATTTCCAGCGTCGTAAGGAAAAACAACATTTTGAGTCTTTAGAAACTGTCTACAATTATACTGACTATGTCAGTATATCACTATGTTTGTTGCTGAGAATTTTCTCTAACTGTTCTCCTCCCGCATTTACTATAATAGCCGTCTAATAAATTTACACATAATTTGTACTATGTGTCCATCATAAATCTTAAGATTTTTTGTAAAAAACAATTTAACAATTATTTTATTCCAACCTAAAAACTTTTGCCATTCTCTCTCGCGGCTATCATAGAAAATAATTTAGTTTAACTAAATAAACGACAACATCATAAGATGAGATCACTCTAACTAAACACTCTCACACATTTTTTTCATGTGGAGGATGCAAACGCTTAAAATTGGGGTTGAAACCCAGTGTGTGACATCAAGTCTGTGGCTGCCCAACCATCCATCAGTGTAATGTTTGCGTCTAAAGTCTACAAAATGATGATATGACAACATTTGCAATGCAATCTATGAGACTGTAGCAAGATATTTCTAGTAGTACAGCTATAGCATCATCCGCTTCGTGCGTAAAACTTTCGTTACAATTTTGTCATGTCTAGTTACAGGAAATCTTGTAAATTAGTTTTATATTGCCCGCAGCAGTAGCTGGGAATACACGAGTGCAAGTGCGACACTAAGAGAGTTCTAGTGTTTTGGTAGCAGTTTATTGTTATTTCTGTGGAAAATAAATTTAGTAGAGTTTTCCTAATAATGCTGCACGGTAGCATCATGGAATCGCAATAATATGATTGGTATCTTGTTGGTTCTATGCCACAATAATGATTGCGACAAAACACAACCATTCATCCACCCTCTTGAATTGATTTGCCCAGTGAGGAGTGATGGGAATGATATTTGTCCGGCTCCCATTACTGCTGCTACCTACTGTGGACATTGGATAGGAAGTTGGCGGTAATTTATGACAATGTATGTATGTGGAGTAGAGTAGGAATGTATGGAATAAGTGTATGTTGTCAATGGTAGGTATAAAGATGGGGTGTTGTTTCACAGGAGTGATGGTAATTTGGAAAGGAAATGACTTGTAAGGAAACAACTTTAGAGGCACATATTTTAGACTTATGCAAGTATACAAAAAACAAGTAAGAACGTTTCTGTCGGGTAAACTGACTTACATAAACCTCAGTTGTAATCCGAAGAGTGGTTGGCTTGGGCTTAAATAGTTCTCTTATATTGTATCCAGTTAAAGCACTACTTAATACAAAGTTCGAGTAAGATTTTCTTAGGCGTAGTTGTAGTATTACTCAAATTATAAAGTGGTTGGGATGAAACCCTTGTATGGAATGTATAAGAAGGGCCGTGGCTAGACTTTCAGTTTTTTCACCAGAACCTTATCCTGTTGTAGCTTAACATAATACAGAATTTGGGCACAATCGCGTTGGGTGTATTGATATTATTACTCGATTTCTAAAGAAGCCGGAATGATTCATTTGTATGGGTGGTACCACAAGGGGCGTGGCCATGTAGCCCATTTGTAATACCGGAAGTAGTTTTTTTGTTATTCACCCATGCAAAGTTTCAAAACAATTGGTTCTGGCTATCGAAAGTTATAATGCGTACCTGCCGGACAGACATACAGACAGACAGACGGACATGGCTCAAACGACTTAAAAAGTCATGAATCGAATTTGGTCCAAAGGAACCTAGGGTGGAAAGTGACTTCTTCTAAAGAGTGCCCAACAAGAGCGCAATTTTTAAATTTTAAATAAAACACAGATATTTAAAAAAAATTGTGAAACTTTATTATATCGTAAAGTAGACAGAATGAGGTTATGTATGGAACAATATATCGTGCAGATGGCCGCCGCGGCTTTGCTGGCATGCACGCGATCTTTTAATGAAATTTTCAATGACCGTTTCGCATAAATGCTGCGGTATTTCATTAATGCAGCGTCCAATTTCCTCTTTTAAGGCTTGAGTCGTCGTCGGCTTATTCGCGTAAACCATCGAATTCAAAAAAACCCAAAGAAAAAAATCTAATGGTGTTAAATCGCACGATCTAGGCGGCCAATTCTGATCTCCAAAACGCGAAATAACACTACCGGGAAATGACTGATGCAGCAATTGAATTGTTTCTCTGGCTGTATGACATGTGGCACCGTCTTGTTGGAACCTTGTTGGAACATGCCCTCCACATTCATTTCTTCAATTCGAGGCAAGATAAAACTGGTTATCATTTCACGATACCGAACGCCTTTGACAATTTCACAATGAGAATGCGTTGTTCATTCGTGTAGCGCTCCATTTTTACTAACCTCGTACCTTCTACTAGCAAACAATAACAATTGTTCAAATGCCAAACAATGACAAATCGAATGTTGCCAGATTTAAAAATTGCGTTTTTGTTGGGACACCCTTTATGTGTTACACTTTTGGGTCGTATCAAATAATATACTGGAGAGCGGAAAATTATACGCTCCACTGTATTTCGATGCAGATGTATGACTCCTTATCATAATCCAAAAACCGAATATGAGGAATGAAAGAGTATCAAAAACTACACTTTTACACCCAACAACAACAAAATTGTATATAGTTAAGTTTATGTTTTTTTTCTTTCTTTACATTAAGGAGTGATCATGAAATTAAACGCAGTGGTTTTTAATAAAGATATATAACTTTTTTATTAACACGAAAACCAAATTTAAAATAAAAAAATACTTTTTTTTAACGCGTATGACCTCTCTTATTTTGAAGTTCAAAAATGCATTTCGGGCATACAATTTTTCAGTGTTTTTGGGGTTTATCTATCTAAGGAGTCCCAAGCCTCTATTACTGCCGATTTTAGCTCTGCAACGCTATTGTATAGCCTGTTGTTGGAGTACATTTTGTAAACAAGTATGACCCATATATAATAGGGTCCATGTCATGGAAACACGCTGACCTTCTAAGACTTCAACGTTTTCAGACCGAACCCAACCTTTTGTTTCCTTACTGGAGTGAGTAGACACAATCTCTTGCTGATAAATGTAATTTATCTCCTGTTTTAGCTTCAAGATGGGCAAAAAATTCTGTTTCATTCAGTTTATACTCTTCGGAGTTCATGTGACAGCTTGGAAAAAAAAATAACTTTTTCTTGTACGACCAACATATGTATCAAACCTTGACTTTATGCCGATAATGGTTAATGAGATGCAGCCATTTAAATTTTCGAGCAGAATAGGGATGGGGATTTTTACCGTCTTGCAGTCCGAACTTCAAATAATATCTCCTTAGTACGCGCCAACGGCATAAAATATTCCAAATTTCAAGGTTCTACCTATTTCCGTTTGGGCTGGGGAGTCCTCAGTCAGTCACTCAAGCCTTTTATATATAGATTTTTACATTTATATTTTTGAATATTTTTTTATGTTTTTTATATTTTTATATTTTTATATTTTTATATTTTTATATATTTATATTTTTATATTTTTATATTTTTATATTTTTATATTTTTATATTTTTATATTTTTATATTTTTATATTTTTATATTTTTATATTTTTATATTTTTATATTTTTATATTTTTATATTTTTATATTTTTATATTTTTATATTTTTATATTTTTATATTTTTAAATTTTTATATTTTTATATTTTTATATTTTTATATTTTTAGATTTTTATATTTTTATATTTTTATATTTTTATATTTTTATATTTTTATATTTTTATATTTTTATATTTTTATATTTTTATATTTTTATATTTTTTTATATTTCTATATTTTTATATGTAATATGAGCGAACATTTGTTTTATGCTCACAATGCTTTACAAACACCCTATTCTCTTATCGCTGTGAATCACCACTCACTGGCCCCCGTCCAGTCATTATACAACCAAACACACTCCTCTACAATGTTGATTCTGCATCCACCTTCGCCTCACGTTAAATTGGCATAAAAATAATCTCTCTAATTTAAGGACAGACCAAAAACAAAAACACATCATACGAGTACAAAACACCACCAAGCCGCCACAGGTCATATGTGAGCAGGAGGAATTTCCATGCGACTCGAAACACACATGACTTAATAGCATACTTGTACCGAGGAGAGCATGCGAACATAGACAGCTAACAATATCAAACAAACAAGGAAAATGGTGGCGGTAAACCGCACCTCTTTACAAGCTAATTGTCTAAATAACCAAATTGATGGACTAGCCAACCAACCGATTGGGTGGATGGTTGCACGTCTATTCAACGAGGCTGATTGCTAGTTTAATTTTTGTCGTTCTCACTCTCCATATAATGAGAACAGGAGTTGTGGAAACAGAGGTATATAAGTACTAATGCTCGGGACAATGGGAATGATATGCTTATGAGTAGAACACATGGGTGGCCCTCTTGACTGAGCAACTCATACTACAGGTTAGTAGAGAAACTTCATAGCGATGGGTACACCGGTGTAGAACCATCACAGAAACGAAACCGAAAGGTAAATGAAATTTAATATATGCTTATGTAGTCCATTGTTTGACTTTTGTGAAAATAAAAACCAAATAAACACCAAATGTTTGTTCTATAAAAAACATACACACAAACGTACGTACACAAATAAAGCAAATATTGTTTAAAAAAAAATAACACATGTTTTAACAGAAGAAAAAGGACCTTAATCAATAGCCAATTTTCAAAAAGGGTTCGTATCAAGTGTTGGTTCTTATTTTCAAGGGGCTTCCACAGGGGGCTCATGTGACTGAAGTCGCTTTTGTGTTGTGACAACATTGTATGAGGGGAAGAGAAATCCAATTAAGCGGGTCCATTATTTTAAAAGCATTTCAAAAATAGATAACTATAAAGTGGTGGAATTAAGTGGTTTTATAAGTCAATCGCTGGAGAATACAACGAAATTGAAATAAAAGATAATTTGATCACATTTGTCAATGAGGGATTACCCTTCCCGCTGTGGTAGAGAATAGAGTCATTCAAAGGCCATATATTGGTGTTTGAAATGTGAACAAGTATGAGTTGTGATAAATAGCCCTTATAAAAACTATTTATTAAATTTGAATGTTATAAATCAATTGAATTGAACTCAATTGCCATTGTTTAGGTTGCTGACAGTGTTTTCCTGCACTTGACTTTGCTTCCGAATTCATTGGGCACAAAAGTTGGTACTGCAACCCAAGCCCCAAAAATCTGAAGTCGCAATAATATGAATAAAAATATGAAAATAAAAATATGAAAATAAAAATATAAAAATATAAAATAAAATAAAAATATATAAATATAAAATAAAAATATAAAATTATAATAACATTAAACATATAAAAATATAAAAATATAAATATATAAAAATATAAAAATATAAAAATATTAAAATATTAAAATATAAAAATATAAAAATATAAAAATATAAAAATATAAAAATATAAAAATATTAAAATATAAAAATATAAAAATATAAAAATATAAAAATATAAAAATATAAAAATATAAAAATATAAAAATATAAAAATATAAAAATATAAAAATATAAAAATATAAAAATATAAAAATATAAAAATATAAAAATATAAAAATATAAAAATATAAAAATATAAAAATATAAAAATATAAAAATATAAAAATATAAAAATATAAAAATATAAAAATATAAAAATATAAAAATATAAAAATATAAAAATATAAAAATATAAAAATATAAAAATATAAAAATATAAAAATATAAAAATATAAAAATATAAAAATATAAAAATATAAAAATATAAAAATATAAAAATATAAAAATATAAAAATATAAAAATATAAAAATATAAAAATATAAAAATATAAAAATATAAAAATATAAAAATATAAAAATATAAAAATATAAAAATATAAAAATATAAAAATATAAAAATATAAAAATATAAAAATATAAAAATATAAAAATATAAAAATATAAAAGTATAAATATATAAAAATATAAATAAATAAAAATATAAAAATATATTATTGTTTCAATTGAAAATCAAGCTCGAGGTCTCGTTTTTTTTTGTTTATTTATTTATTTTCAATATTTCGACCCTCGTGGAGGATCGTCTTCAGAGATGCTTGTTTTGTGTACTTATTTGTAGTTCAATTTTTCAATCGTATTTTTTCATATCGTATTTTTTGCTCTCCTGAAAAAATAGGATTTGATTGATAAGCGATTGCTTCTGAAGACCGCAGATACATATAAGGAATAGCAATCAGTCACCAAGGTTTTTTTGTATGCAGTATTATAAAAAAAATCATTACTTTGTCTCTTTAAAATTCTAATACGGTCTACTATGTCAAATAACACTTTGCTCGCCTAATATTATATGCGATAATTCTCATTGGCTTTGTAAATTTCAATTACCCACAAAGCTATTTAAAACATTTTCATTAGAATAAAAATATACACAGCAACAGTATCCTATAACAAATTTGTCTATTAGTCGCACTACAACTCATATGATATTTCCAACATCCATGACAAATTAACCTCAAAGATCTAATGCCACAGAGTGAGTGGTTGATGTATTTTAAGCGGTTGCCGCCTTAGATTACCACCAGAGATACACCCCACTCGGAATTACAATGTCGAGTTGTTTTTTGTTTTTGTTGCTCCACTCATTTCATTATTATTATTATTTATTCGTTTGTGGTTCATATTAAGACACAAAGTCAGGGTTATTTTGGGTGGATTTTTTTCTTGATGTTTTGTTGTTTCAAAATCATTATCATTGACATGTTGTCGGTTGGTTGGTTGGTTGCTCTGGTTACACTTTGCATACAACGACGACGACGAGTACACATGTAGGCATGATTTATTACAAAAGTACATAAGATGAAAAAAAATACCAAAAACAAAAACAAATTATGTATCATATGACTAAGTTGTTGTTTTATACACATATGTATGTATGGTACAAGTATGTTGGTCCAATCAGAGTGCATAAGAAAAGGAATGCGGCTGATAATGATTATTTGTTCGGTATGCAAAGTAACCTAGATTTGTTATGCACTTTAGTTCCGTAATATAATACAAGTTTTTTTAAAGATTTTAAATTTTATTTATTTTTTATTGGGAATTCTTTGGGAATCTGTCAGTTGGTTATCTGTGTAATCAAATTGGAATTCCAAGAGCAAAGAATTTATTTAAGTCATCATTTTTGTATTAAATTTTGATTAAGAAAAGCAACAATATGGTGGTTCCTATTTTGTTTAGATTAGTTTTTCTTTATTACTATCGCGTTCATATTTTATTCTGCATATACATTATGTTTTTTCTTATATACGTAATAAGCTTTATTTTGTTAACTAACTAATCATATGAATTGTTTCTGTTTATTTTCTTTTTAGGTACGAATCATCTTTAACGACTACTTTAGATCACAACTGTGATTCACTGATATCGTAAGTCCACTTTTTAGTTATAAATGTTGAGGTTACTGAGAGACAAAATATCTAGAAAGTATTGTGAACATTTTCTAACAACTCATATCTAATGACAACTGATCTTGAATCATAAGTTTGAAATGGTCTGTCAGATAAAATTAATATTTATTCAAATTCAGCAGATTTCTAATTGGAATGAGAGCAAAAGAAATGTACCATGTTCATGCAATTTTTTATAAGCCCTGGTCCTTTTTGTAACATAATGCAAAGCAAATTTTAGCTTGCGACACTAACACATTCTATAGTGGAATTTATTTAAATTGCTAGTGTTCCTGAATCTACACAGTGGCAACAGATTTCTAAAAACCAACAAAAACATCTACGAAACGTACTGTCAAAGTTTTATTGTAATCGTATAGATAATAAAGGAGCCTATACGTAACACACAGACAATATCTTATGCATTGGGTTTCTTCAATGGTCTCTCCTAGCGGTGAAATTTGCAAGGACTTCTACAAGCAGGCATGCAACAAGGCCTTTTGAGACATTCAGACGTAGTGGCATCAAGGCCTTGTTTGCACAGGCTTTTTCCTTCCTTTCTGAAATATCCCGAGCACAAAAAACCGGTGCGCTCTCAATAAAACTAAACAATTTGAGGGGGACCAACTGTATAGTTTTTGTAATTTTCAAGTCCTCCTTTTTTCATGTGCATGCAGGCCTTCCAATAGACAGCTGCAATTAGACCCCGTTAGACTATTATATATGGGACAAGTGAAACACGCAAATATATCCGACATCACAACGACCTAAAGACACAAAATTGACACTGTCGTTCACGAGATAGGAAATGAACTGAAAAATTGGGTAGGTCGAATGGGGTACATAAAACAAGTCGTGGAAGCAATTTGAACACTTTTTTTATACCCTTCATTACTCGCACCCGAAGTAAGTAGGCGTGGTAGATAGGACAAGTATACCAGAACGGGTCGACCGCATATAAAAACAAACTTCAAAGTTGTAAACAACTTGGACAAAAACAATTTTTCCTCTCCACGCCCCCCCAAACATCAGACAAAATCGTTTTTTCGTAGCTTTTTAGTTTGTGGCTAAATCGTAACATACAAGAGATCGTTGTATAAATCCCGAACCAGTACTATTTTTGTCCTATAGGTGTCGCTGAAGTATGCCATCATTTTGTAATGAAAGTGAAAATATTTGATATTGATATTTGCCCTTGACTTTGGAATTTTTTTTCGTGACCAGGTAGAATGTAATGTCTACATTTAAAAATTTTCAATCGGAATATTGTCTCACCTTATGTAAATAATACATGACGAAAATTTTAGATCGGACAACTATTTCCCGTGCCTCAAAGAGGTCAAAGATCAGGTTCTTAGTAAATCCTATGTTTTTACTAATGTTCGATTAAGGAATTGTATTTTTTCTCCCAAATTTGTAATAGTCAAATATTGACATGTGTGGGCGGCTCCTCCTTAGTTCCACATAGCCTGTTTATATCTCTTTAATATACTGTGAAATATTCACAACGATAAAACTATTGTAATGACTGTTATAACGGTGTCTTTTAAATGGGGCGTGGTACAGACCACTTTCACCTTGGCTGTAATTCATACTTCACCAACAACACAAACCAAATATCTGCTTAATACCTCTAGTTAGTTCATGAGATAAAGTCGTATAATGTTTCAATCTCACTGATTGGATCCCGCCCATTTTTTGTTGGCACCCGAACTTTGCTGCCAAATGCATCCAAACAAATTTTCAAGGTTATTGGAGAAACAGTCCTCCAGATATTGCGGGCGGTGCCAAGCCCACTAGATATATCAAGAATTAATTTACCCTTTTTCACAACCGACATATCAGCTACATTCTGTGAAAAAAGTTGAGTCAAGCCATTTTCGAGTCTATACGGTACTAAAAAATGCAAATAAATAAACATACTCATTTCCTTATATATAGATTTAACCTTTGACCTCTTTAAGGGCTTACAGTTTTCCGATTTTGTTCAAATTTTGACCATAGCCTTTCCAAAGTTGAATTTTCGCTGCCACCATAATGTAGATACAAATGATCCGCATCGAATTCTAAGTCGATTTTAAGATGACGGTCCGACTGCCACCGCGATTACAGCCGTAGGTTAAGAGGTATAAATATAATAATATAATATTTTATTTATAAATATTGAAAATATTAAACATTATGTTTTTGATTGTTGACCTCTTAATTATAATATTGGGCTTTAGTTCGGCTATAGGGTCTGAATTTAAAGACAATTTTTATGTTGTACTTTTATTCCATTTAATTTATTTTCGATATTTCGACTAACATCGTTAGTCATCATCAGGGTAATCTATTAATCACAAAAATACAAAAATGTTACAAATTAACACACAAATAAACATATTTATACAATGACAGAAATTCTTACAAAAATGGGCAGCTACAATAATACTGTCCTGAGTCAGCTTCTGTAAACTACTAGCTATTCGGTCGTCTGTATTTGTCAATAATATGTCTATACATCTGAGAGCAATTTGATGTGTCGCTCTTGTAATTTAATCTCTGGTCCAACGGTGTATCAATTATGTGCAGCATTTCTAGAGTATATCTTTGGGCGTAATTTCTCTCTTCCACAAGTATCTCTACGTCGTCAAAATTTGGTCTGTGTCCTGTTAGAGTACTGTGGGCTGCAAGTGCGGTTTTTTGTTCTATTGGTTTCCCCGTAGCTTTTTGATCGGTTTTATGCGATGCCAATCTTGATTTTAGTTTCGTCTTTGTTGTTCCAACATATACCTTTGCGCATATGTCGGATCCGTCCCCATTACATTTTATTTTATACACTAAGTTGGACTTATTTTCTTTTTCCACTTTAGCTTTCGTCTTGCTAAACAATTTGTGCGTCGTATTATGTGTTTTTTGAGCCATTTCTATTTTATTTTTGTCGTAAATATTCTTTGGTACCAAAAGAAAACTGCCTCAGGAAGAATTATTAACTTCTATTCCAAACATCCAAGACGTACGATAATAAACACGGCAATGAACTTCATAAAAAGAACATTAAAAATAAGTGACCAAGAATTTCACAATACTAACAAAAACAAAATTAGGACCATACTACAGATGAACAATTTTCCAAATAGGACAATTAAAGAATTACTGGGCAAGGCATGCCAAAGAAATAGCAATGTAAATGTTACCAAAGAGCCCAAAATATATAAATCTGTCACATATGTACCTGGATTTTCAGACAGATTAAAACATTCAAATATTTACGACAAAAATAAAATAGAAATGGCTCAAAAAACACATAATACGACGCACAAATTGTTTAGCAAGACGAAAGCTAAAGTGGAAAAAGAAAATAAGTCCAACTTAGTGTATAAAATAAAATGTAATGGGGACGGATCCGACATATGCGCAAAGGTATATGTTGGAACAACAAAGACGAAACTAAAATCAAGATTGGCATCGCATAAAACCGATCAAAAAGCTACGGGGAAACCAATAGAACAAAAAACCGCACTTGCAGCCCACAGTACTCTAACAGGACACAGACCAAATTTTGACGACGTAGAGATACTTGTGGAAGAGAGAAATTACGCCCAAAGATATACTCTAGAAATGCTGCACATAATTGATACACCGTTGGACCAGAGATTAAATTACAAGAGCGACACATCAAATTGCTCTCAGATGTATAGACATATTATTGACAAATACAGACGACCGAATAGCTAGTAGTTTACAGAAGCTGACTCAGGACAGTATTATTGTAGCTGCCCATTTTTGTAAGAATTTCTGTCATTGTAAAAATATGTTTATTTGTGTGTTAATTTGTAACATTTTTGTATTTTTGTGATTAATAGATTACCCTGATGATGACTAACGATGTTAGTCGAAATATCGAAAATAAATTAAATGGAATAAAAGTACAACATAAAAATTGTCTTTAAATTCAGACCCTATAGCCGAACTAAAGCCCAATAATATTAAACATTTTAAAATATTAAGAATTGTAAAATATTAAAAATTGTAAAAATATTAAAATTTTTAAAATATTTAGAGTATTACAACTATGGAAATATTAAAAATAAAAAAAATATTAAAAATAATCAAAATATTAAAAATATCAAAAATATTAAAAATATTAAAAATAATCAAAATATTAGAAATATCAAAAATATTAAAAATATAAAAAATATTAAAATATTTCACATATAAAATATATTAAAAATATTAAATATATTAAAAATATAAAACATATTAAAAATAAAAAACATATTAAAAATAACTAAAATTATTAAAAATATTAAAAAGACAAAATTATTAAAAATATAAATTTTTTTTCATCGTTCGGTTAAAGATCTACTATTTTATTGCTAATAGAGTTTTGTTTTACAGGAGCTGTTTGAAATGAATTATGCGACTGCTTGCAGGGCGGATAGCTATTTCGATAGTTGCGAAACTATCAGCATCATTTGCTGTGATTTCTTCACACATCATCACAACCTTAAGTGTTAAAGCTTTAAGAAGTCGTCGAGAAGCTCAAACACACCGGTGCGAAGATGGTATCAACGAAAACCACACGTCAACATAATCTACACACAATAATCCACTTTGTCTGGTGGACAAATGCATAGTCAAAAGCTTTTGTGGATTATGCTGACGTGTGGTTCCGTTGCGGTTTCAAAAAAAAAAAAAACAAAAAATTATACAGGTATATATTCATAAGGATTAATGAAGGTTTACTGGAGTTATCACGCCCACCAGCAGGCCAGCCAGCTAGACAGGCGGACATGGCTTAATCGTCTTAAAATGTCCTGAAACGAATTTGGACTTAAGATTCATGGGGACTTACACGTCTCCTTTTCTCGTATCTAATGATATATACCCTCATCCCTAAGGGTTAGTGCACAAAATTTTAAACAATTATTACCTAAAAGAGTATTTCCCTTCTTTGACTTTATTCTCTGATAAATACTTATACGAAACTCAATCAGCTTAGTCACCCATTTTGCCCTCGACATCGATGTTCACACATTTCCGTTTCGTTCGACTCATTCATATCGAGTTGAGTTCTACACCACCATTCCATTAATTAACAAAAATTAGATATTTTTTCGCTCTTAAATTCAATTATTCCACTTCCAAGTATTAAAAAAAAAATCAGCAAAAGCTGCCACAAATCATTAAATTAACCTTTAACTTTTTGCTAAACATTCATTCACTATTTGTTTTTTTTTTTTTATTCCACAAATATTACATTTTATGGAGCAAAGTTGTAAAAAACTCAACAAAAAACAATAACTATAATAATAAAATGAAATAAATCATTGATCTCCTACAAAGAAGACAATGATCAGCTTTTCTCTCGCCCTCTTAGTTCTTCTCTCTATATATAGACAGATACAAGTTGTAGCAAAAGGCTCTGGGGCCGACAACATATGGCGGCTCTTCATACGTAGTGATGATGGTGTTAAAGATGTTCTGCTGCTGAGGATAATGATCGCAGCGATGCTCACGTTATAGACTTTGTAATATATTGGCCATCTCATTGGCAAATGACAAAAACTTTGTGTTTTTTTTGACGTTTGGATGTCACCATCAAACCGGTGCGTCAAGCTTTTGTTGTTGTTGCTTTCTAACAAGCTTTTTTTTGTTGTTCCACCTCCATAAGATTTTTACAATTAAGTTTTAGCAGCTCAATATTTCTTTGTTGTTGACGACACACACTCGTTCATCGTTCACCTATGAATCACACAAAATTCCACAAAAGTTTTTATTAGTATTACGATTGTTTTTTTTTCTCCTGTTTAGCATCAATTATTTGTGTCTCATTTGGACTGTTGTCTCTGGCGATCGTCATTAGCATCCGTTTGTCAGCGTCGAAACCGTCCGTCTTCACTGGAGGGGATTCATATACCTACATACATATTTTTTTTTTGCGAAAATTTTAAAGATTTGTGATATATGAATTGACGGCTTGAATTTTAGCGTACTTCTCGCTGTGTAAATAGACGGAGGGCATTAAATAAGTTTGTTGTTGCAGACATGAGCGTTTGGCGATTTCAATAGAATACCAAAAAGTACTTATATTGGACTAATAAATACTTTTACTGTGCTACATAGTAATTTATTTTACCACATAGTACTTTTAAGTGTACCGCAAATAGTTACTTCTATCAAAAAGTACTTTCATTGTACCTAAAAGTAAGTTTGTTTTGCCATAAAGTACTTTTGTCTTACCAAAGCACACTTTCTTAAAGTACTTTAATTGTATCAAAAAGTACCTTTCTTTTACTCGAATGTAACTTTCAATGCACAAAAAGTACTTTCATTCATATCTTATAGTAAAAAAGTTATTTTTTGTACCCAAAAGTACTTTTATTGCCCGAAAACTTTTATTGTACAAAAAGTACTTTTCTTGTACTTGTTTGAGCAAAAAAGTACTTAATTTGTACCAAAAAGTACGTTTATTTTACCAAACAGAAATTTCATTGTTTATAAAAGTGTATTTGTTTTACTACAAAGTACTTTTAAGAGTACCGAAAAGTATTTTTTTTTGTACCTAATAGTACATTTGTTTTGTCAGAAAGTACTTTTGTTTTACCAAAGCAAACTTTTCCTTAAGTATTTTTATTGTACCAAAAAGTACATTTCTTGTAACCAAACGTAATTTTCAGTGCACTGAAAAGTACTTTTATTATACTAAAATATTATTTTGTAGTACCAAAAAAATATTTTTCTTGTATCAGTAAGTTATTTTATTGTACCAAAAAGTACTTTTTTGCAGTAAAATGTACTTTTACAAAAGTAGTTTTATGTTAGCAACGAACGTAAATGTCAGTTAACTAAACAGTACTTTTGTTGTACCACATAGTTATTTTATAGTACCAAAACATACGTTTATTGTACCAAAAATTCCTTTTTTGTGTCGAAATAGAAAAGAAGACAAAATCGTCATCTTGACTTAGTTAGCCTTATAAGCATGGTTCGTATTGGCTTGCGAGGTGCAGCAGCTCGCTCTTTTGGTACTTTTTAGTTCCAAAATGTACTAAATGTACAAAATGTACAAGAAAAAGTACTTTGTGCAACAGAAAAGTGCTTTTGTGGCAATTAAAGTACTTTTGGTACAAAAAAGTACTCTTGTTCAAAAAAAGTACTTTGTGCAACAGTAAAGTGCTGTCGTGCCAATAAAAGTACTTTTTTGTTCAAAAAGTACAGAGTACAAAAAAGTACTTTGATACAAAAAAAGTACTTTGCTCTGAAAAGGAAGTACTTTTTGGTATAAAAAAGTACTCTGGTAAAAAAAAATTGTGCAACAGAAAAGTGCTTTTGGGCCAATAAAAGTACTTTTTGGTACAAACAAAGTACTTTGTTCTGAAAAGTACATTGGAAGTACTCTTTGGTGCAAAAAAGTACCCTGGTACAAAAAAAAAGTTCTTTGTGCAACAGAAAAATGCTTTTGTGCCAACAAAAGTACTTTTTGGTGCAAAAAGTATTTTAGTAAAAAAGAAAGTACTTTGTATCAAAAATTAAATAAAAGTACTTTCCATCTTTTTCTAAAAATTGGCGCTTAGCTCGTGAGCCAAGAGGTACAAAATTTCAAATGAGCTCTCGTCTCTCGAGCCTTGGCCATGAGCTCATTTTTAAATTCTTTGGTACAAAAAATTACATAGTTCTAAAGAGTACATTAAATGTACTTTTTGGGCAAAAAGTACTCTTGTAAAAAAATAGTACTTTGTGCAAAAGAAAAGGGCTTTTGAGCCAAAAAAAAAGGTACTATTTGGTACTCTGGTACAAAAAAGTACTTTGGAGAACAGAAAAGTGCTTTTGGGCCAATAAAAGTAATTTTTGGTACAAAAATGTACTTTAGTCCAAAAGAAAGTACTTAAAACCAAAAAGTACAATAAAAGTACCTTCCATCTTTTTCTAAAAATTGGCTCTTAGCTCTCGAGCTACAAAATTTCAAATGAGCTCTCTGAACACCGCATGAAACTTATTAGCTTTCCTACTCGGACTGAGGAGAGAGACTCTAGGTCTTTTATATATCTTTTCCCTAAGTATCTTAGCCTACTACGGGCCAGAACGAGACAGCTACAAATAAGATGTTCGATTGTCTCGGACTCCTCCTCGTCCTTACACACACTGCAGTAATACTGTATGCATCTATCCCATTTGCCTGTCTGGTGCCTGATATTTTTAAAATTCCAATGTCTAGGCTTAGACCACCCATGCACAGGCCAACCATGTACGCCGATCGGGATCTGCTGTAATTGGGATCTGGAGATCCAATGTCTGCTGTCTGTTTTCCACACCCAATCCTAAAAACTAAGCCAAAATGATAACAATTGGGCGGATGAACATCTTCCAGAGAGTAATGATCAGGGATGGTGAAGCCTTCTCTAACCAATAGGTCTGCTAATTCGTTATCAGATTTCTAGCATTCTACTGGGACTTAGCAGAGGCTGACATCCTTACCAATAGTCTCGGCGGCTTACTGAATGGCCAGTACCTCAGGCTGAAAAACACTGACACTTTATTATGTACCCTGAAAGAGAGGACGGCTTCTCTTCAGTCGGCTAAAATACATTTTCTCTAAATCTTAGAACATATACAAAGTTTATATACAAACTTTTTACTAGTTTGAAATACAATAACTCAGTGCAGTTTTTTTGCGAATATATAACAAAAACACTTGAACAACCGGAGATATTGTGCGTTGGGTTACCTCTGGTCCAGATGATCTGTTTTTATTGACTTAACAAGAAAAAAAACTCTTGTGTATTCCTTAGACACCACCATCACCACTTGACGGTGCTGAACATTTCAGCAAGAGTGTTTGTGTGTGTGCGAGTTTATCTTACTATTTGAGATTCTTATTTATAGTTTCTGCTCATAGAGAGCAAATTCATCGTGTGCATGTGCCATAATTTATACTGATTGTAAACGACTTTTTGACCTAATTTAATTTAGAAAAATCATAACACCAATCTAGTCGTCGTCGTCGTACACACCACATGAGTCGTCATCATCATAATCATCATCAACTGCTGCAAAGTATGAACGGGGCAAGGGGCTTACTATTCTAACGAGTGTCTAATATAGTGTAATGGGGGTACAACAGAAGATAAATATACTCGTATGTGTTATCTTAACAAACCTAAACTAAACGACTGCCACTCAATCCAGTGTGTACGCCTGTAATATGAGAGGAGTCTAAATGTTTTATTATTGTGGGTATTCAAGTAAAACTTAAGACCAAGGATTTAAATAATTACACAGTTATTAGAATAATTAAAAGCAACTATATTGAGGTTACATTTAGTGGTCGTTTGTTATTTGTGAGTGAGATTTACTACATATAATAACAAAATAAATAGTTTGTTCCCATTTTTGGTTATTATTTAGATTTCCTTTGATTTTTCACAAAAGAAATCAAAGTTTGCAAATTGTGAGTGGCATAAAAATGTTCATAAATTGCAGCGCAAATGCCAAAACTATTTCTCATAGAAAAAAACTAACCGACCTTTGTTGGTTGCTTGGTTTTTTTTTCATTTCGTTGTTATACTCTACTTTGTCCAAATAGGACTTGAACTTTATGACGGTGTTTGTAAGTTGTGCTGGCCACGTCTGAGTCGAAATTTTGATGACCCAGTTGTATAATAAAGGTGTCGTCGGGTCTTTGCTGTCGTCACAAATGTTGGTGTATGTCTGTTAGCAACCTGGTCAAATTTGCAGAAATGCTTTGTAAAGTTAAGACCTTTCAGAATTTACTGGGAGTGTATATGTGTGTGTGTGTAATATGTATATGCTTCGGTGTTGCACATTTGTTAGGTGTTGTTGTTGTGACTGCGGCACAGTTTTTATCGTGTTCTTTAGTGTATTAATAACAATTAACACAGTTTGTCGCTATTTCGAGTTGTTGAGTGTCATAATGGTCTAATTAGTTGAATTATTGCATCCAAATTGTAGAGAAGTGAAATTTTTTACTGAAATTTTTTTCACATACAATTCTTAAATATTATCTATATAATGTAAATAATCTATAAAATCTGCATAATTTATATAATCTTTATTATCTATATAATCTATATAATCTATGTAATCTATATGATCTATATAATCTATATAATCTATTTAATCTATATAACCTATATAATCTATATAATGTATATAATGTATATAATATATATAATCTATATAATCTATAAAATCTATATAATCTATATAATCTATATTATCTTTATAATCTATTTACTCTATATAAAGTCATGTGGAATTGGCTGATCACTTTTCAGCCAAAACGGCTAAAGCTAGAGGCTTGACATTTGGTAAGCAGGTTACTTTTATTACGTAGGCTCGCACTCAGAGGGGATTTTCTCAGAAATGCGGTCTGCGAAGGGCTAAAAACAGCGTGACACCGCCCACACTACTCGAATTTTAAAATGACTGTGGTATTTCATAAAACATTATAGGAACGAAGTCTAGATTTGGTACATACGTTGGTCGTAAAAGAAAAATGTATTTTTTCGGAGGACAGAGTGCGATCGATGAAATAAATCGATCGATTGCTGTGTGGTACTGTTTGTAGGGCCTCTATCTAGGCTACATGGAAACATAATTAAACAAAGGTGGGCAAGGCACCGCCCACAAAAACCGACATTTCAATCGATTATATATTACGAGCTTTTAAAGGCACGAAGATGATTTTTGGTGCATATGTTACTGATACAAGGAGGATTACATCTCGCTGGTAAAGAACCACGCCCCTTTTGAAAAATTGTTTATATCAGCAAAATAACTGGACCGATTTCAATGGAATTTTCTCTATGTGGTATTGCCTGTAGGGTCTCTATCATAGGCTACATGGATACATACTTAAACAAAGGGGGCAAGGCACCGCTCACATAATTTAAAAAAAATCCCGAAAAGGGATAATTAATATACATTTAGTTTTTATAAATTCTTACTTTTAGGTGCCGTAAAGGGATAAAAATGGTACCGTCAGCCAGACCAAACAGCTAAAGCTACAATCGTTTATGGACATTAGGGGTGCGATAGTGTTGTATGAAGATCCTTAGTAACAGGATTTGGATACGAACCATCCGATAATTTAATTTAGTTGTTAAAAAAAATTCATAAGCCAAAATTTGGGGGAGGTGGGGTGTGGTTAAATGACAGAGCATCGCGGTAAAAGTTGTAGGGAAATGGGAAAAAATGCAAAGTCCCGCAAAAGCCTTGGAGTTGCATATAGAGGGGTAAAATGTATGACTGACCCCCAGTAAATTTTTCCTCCTAACATTTTCCGAAACATACCTACCACTATATCCACCCTCTATAGGGGCTCTCATGCAAAAATCAAATTTTTATAAATTTTACTCTCGCAGCTCTAACTGGCCCAAACGTGCCCTTAGAGGAGTCAAATGTAACAAAGACTGCCAATATATTTGCAACTCCAACAGTTTCTTAAAACATATACATATATCCTCCATCTCTAACCCTAAGGTTGTACCCATAATTTTTTTTTATTTTTTTATATTTTTTTAAGAAATCAGCTCCTGCCGTTCCCTTTGTGCCTCCTAAAGGAGTCAAATATATGACTGATTCTCAGTAATTTTTCCCTCCTAACATTTTTCTCAAACATTCCTACTCCACATCTTTACCCCCAAAGGGGTCTGCCATAAAAAAAATCAAATTTTTTTTAAATTTTTCTCCCACCGCTCTAACTTCCCAAACGTGCCTTTAGAGGAGTCAAATGTATGACCGACCCCCAACATTTTTGGAACTCCAACAGTTTCTTAGAACCTAACTACCCTCACCTTCAACCCTTAAGGTGATCCCTATAATTTTATTTTTATTTTTTAATATTTTTTTTTTTTATAAAAAATCAGGTCCTGCCGCTCCATTCATGCCTTCTAGAGGAGTAAAATATATGACCGACCCCCAGTAATTTTCCCTCCTAACATTTTTCTCAAACATACCTACCCCCAATCTTCACCCCCTATGGGGACTGCCATACAAAAATTTAACTTTTATAAATTTTGCTCCCACCGTCCTAGCTGCCCCAAACGTGCCCATAGAAAAGTCAAATATATGAGCGACCCCCAATATATGTGCAACTCCGAACTTATCATTCCTCCATCTCTTACCCTTAAGATGGTCCCAATATAATTATTTGGCATTTTCATAATTTTCCTTCCATTGCCGCTTCTTATAAGATGGCCTGCTGGAAGTCCAGGGTACACATAAAAAAAGGAAGAATTGATAGATAAAAAAAAATTGCTTGAAAATAAGAAAAAATATGCAGTTGATTACCCTTAGAAATCCAAGACATCATTATAACATTGAAGCGAGCGATCTAATTACTTGGAATGTCATTGGTGTGTAATGTAGAAATTATCGTCCACTCATTATAACTCCGGTTTGAAATGTCACCTACTGACATCGTCACTTACTTCGTAATCAAGCCTGTTATAACATTGAAGCGAGCGATCTAAATACTTGGAATGTCATGGGTGTGTAATGTAGAAATTATCGTCCACTCATTATAACTCCGGTTTGAAATGTCACCTACTGACATCGTCACTTACTTCGTAATCAAGCCTGTTATCAGGCTCGCTTAAAACTCCCCTCTTAACGTAATTGCAACTGAAATGACACTTACTGGCATCGTCGCTTACAGTGTAAGCGGGGGTGTACCGATTATACGGCCTATGACACTCCTATGCTAAATTTAAGGAGGAATATAAGCAGACATCAGCCATTACATAATGCGTATTTTTACCGCTGGGTATTTCTCACTTCTATATACTTCTCTCTTTACATACACTTTTTTGCAAACGACAGTATACCTGGCTGGAGCCGAAGATGCACTCAAATTGGGTGACTGAAAGTAATCATAAACTGTTTTAAGAAAAACACACGAACACCCTCTTCGTTGCCTTTTCTTGCCATGCCTTCAATTAGAAGGTATGCGGAATGCGGAATAACAAATCATCGAAAATGTTGATTCTCCCTACTCAACGAAGGCCTGTAGCAGTGGTATTTTTAAGAATAAAGTGAACATGTGTTTGGAATAGTTGAAAAAGGAACGAGAAGGTCTATTTTCAGGCATGTGAAAACAAGGCCTTGAAGACATGATATTTGAATATCTCAAAGGCCTTGGCGTATGCCTGCTATTTAGGGGACTTGCTAAAATGTATGTGACACTTGATATTACATAAACATAAAAGTATAAATTTCATAAAAATCCGTCCTTCCCCACTAAACCTTCCACACCACCCACTTTTAAATACGTCATATATGTATTTAAGCAACTGTAAGTAGATACTTAACCATGAAAGGCCAACATGAATGAATGCAGCGTCATGGAAAATTTGTTTACAAACCCACCATTTACAACCATCGACCCACCATTAATGAATGAATTCGACATTATTGCACTTGAAAAATTAATACATTTTGTAATTGAAAACACCCAGCCGGCATTGGTATCACATGAAACTATAACCCATTAATACAACCAACAACACATTATATTTATGCATGTGTCTTGACTCAAGTTACGCGACGATGATCTGTGCGGTATATGCATTTTGTGAACAAAATATCCATTAGAGCGTGAGGCGGTAAAGAAAGACTTAAATGTATTCATGAAATATTGTTCTATATCACAATAAATAATTGATACTGGAGGCTCCTTCCTCATCATTGTTGATTTATTTGTATAAAAAAGCCATTACATGTAATCGATATTTAGTTGTTATGTAGCACGTTTGTATATTCACAAAGCAAAAATTCCTTAGCAAGTGCCAAAATGTAGGTACGAGGAGAAGATGGGAAGTTTTTTTAGAAAATCGGTATGTAAGGAAATTATGATTGGTGATAAGTTCGTAGAAGTAAAATCTAGTCATATAATTGTATATAAGTAAGTAGTTGGGGTCGTAACATCACACATGTTACGTTATTTCGATAAACTACTTGTACAAAATATTTCTTCTCGTATCTCCGTATTTGACACCAATGCACCAGTACACAATTGGGTACTTAACAAGTTATTACATATTATGTGTAAAATCATTGTGGGCTTTCACATTGGCCTTGTTCAATGACAACAAACTTTGCGATGCGGCCCACGTAAGCGTACTTAAACAGAAAATGCATGTCAGAGAAAAAAAAACTAAAGCATTTTTCTCTTTACAAATTGTCTATAAGCAACATAATACTCGTAATGCCTCCATTCATCTTTTGTGATTTTTTTGTTGTTATTTTAGTTTTCTTGCTTCCAATTTGGGTCTTATGATACTACACACAGTATGTATTACAAAATTGGAAACTATAAACTAACGACGTTGTCAAGGTCGTCGGCCGTCATATTAACTAAAATATTCTGACAATATTGGAAAATATTACGATGCCAAATTTAAGTTACAAACTTGGTGAGATGAAGAGCGGTTATGGGTACAGCGCTAAATATATTGCAATTCGGGTCGGTCTAGGTTGAAACAACTTTTTCGTAATGAAGTGGTTTTATAGTAAAAACGAATATTTTGAGATTTAAACCAAAGTATGGTTAGGTTTCAAAGAAATTAGAAACATGAAATAAAAATAAACAATATAAAAAATATAAAAATATAAAAATATAAAAATATAAAAATATAAAAATATAAAAATATAAAAATATAAAAATATAAAAATATAAAAATATAAAAATATAAAAATATAAAAATATAAAAATATAAAAATATAAAAATATAAAAATATAAAAATATAAAAATATAAAAATATAAAAATATAAAAATATAAAAATATAAAAATATAAAAATATAAAAATATAAAAATATAAAAATATAAAAATATAAAAATATAAAAATATAAAAATATAAAAATATAAAAATATAAAAATATAAAAATATAAAAATATAAAAATATAAAAATATAAAAATATAAAAATATAAAAATATAAAAATATAAAAATATAAAAATATAAAAATATAAAAATATAAAAATATAAAAATATAAAAATATAAAAATATAAATATAAAAATATATAAAAATATAAAAATATAAAAATATAAAAATATAAAAATATAAAAATATAAAAATATAAAAATATAAAAATATAAAAATATAAAAATATAAAAATATAAAAATGTAAAAATGTAAAAATATAAAAATATAAAAATATAAAAATATAAAAATATAAAAATGTAAAAATGTAAAAATATAAAAATATAAAAATATAAAAATATAAAAATATAAAAATATAAAAATATAAAAATATAAAAATATAAAAATATAAAAATATAAAAATAAAAAAAAATAAAAATATAAAAATATAAAAATATAAAATTATAAAAATATAAAAATATAAAATTTTAAAAATATAACAAAAATTTAAAAATATAAAATATAAGAATATAAAAAAAGAAAAATATATAAATATAAAAATATAAAAATATAATAATATAAAAATATAAAAATATAAAAATTAAAATTATTGATACCAAACAATTCTAAGCTCCTTATAGAGCTTTATTCACATGTTACGTGTACTTTCATTATTAACTTACTTATACAAGGTGGCGCACAAGTAATCCTCCTATCAGAAAATGCTATAAATTTTGCGATTGGCCCCTAATGTCAGTTCTGTTTTGACATTTGTGTAGTAAACACATGCGAAATACACGTTAATAAACAATGTTACGCTACACTGCTCCAGAACGCGGAATATTGCTGACTATTTATTTGACCAATAATAAACTTTGGCACAACGTGAATTTCGTCGCAGATTTCCTGGCCGCCCAACGCCTACTGGTGAAACACTGCGACGTTTAGCCGCTCGCCTCGAAGAGACTGGCACAACATGAGATGCTGCCAGGCGTGGCAGACCCCGGAGTAGCCGTTCTGCAGAGAATATTGCTGCTGTAGCCGAGGATGTCATGGAAGCGCCGTCGAAATCGACCAGACGACGTGCCACGCAAATGGGTATCAGTCGACGGTCTTTACAGCGAATTTTGGTACAAGATTTGAAGGTGTTTCCGTACAAAGTCCAGACGGTGCATCAGCTGTTAGCTGCTGACCGCCAATTGCGTCTAACATACGTTCAAGCCATCCTTAATCACCACCAAGAGGAAGATGATTTTTCATCAAAAATAATCATGAGTGATGAGGCCCATATCCATATTAGCGGGTACGTAAATGAGCAAAATTTACGCTTCTGGGGCACTGAAAATCCGCGTGTAACCCACAAAGAGCCATTACACTCGCTCAAAGTCACTGTATGGTGTGCTGTTTTCGCTGGAGGAGTCATCGGACCTTTTTTCTTCGAAGACGTCGCGGGCCAAATGGTTACTGTGTATGGTGAGCGCTGCAGAGAAATGATCAACGAGTTATTTTTGCCGCAACTTGATGAATTGGGATTGGAAAACATGTGGTTACAACAGGACGGTGCAACGGCACACACTGCACGTGCCACAACCGATATGCTGAAGGATGCATTTTCCGGGCGCCTAATATCCCGTTTTGGCGATTTGCACTGGCCAGCAAGATCGCCTGATTTGACCGCTCCAGACTTCTTTTTGTGGGAATTTTTGAAGTCGCGGGTTTATGTCAACAAGCCTCAGACTCTTGCAGCTCTTAAAGACAATATCCGTCAAGAATGTGAGGACCTATCGCCGGAAGTTTTGGCCAAAGTGATGGAAAATGCCATAAAAAGGGCTCAAATGACAATCAACTGTGGCGGCGGCCATTTACATGACATCATATTCTCGACTTGATGTAAAAAAAATTAATAGACCAAATAAAAATAATCCACAAGAAGAATCTAAGTTTTTCATTTTTTTTTTTAATTACAGCCAAAAAACATCGGAAGTTTACTTTTGCGCCACTTTGTATAATTTTTACTCTTTTTTGTGTATTTTTATGGTAAGAATCTTCTAACCACAATATGCACATCTAAAGATGATGAACTTGAACTGAAATGATTAATCGAAGATTAATAAAAAACGGTGTTCATCCATATATAGAATTTTAAAGTTCATACCCTCCATTCCGTTTCAGCACCCTTATTTTACAGCGAGTGTATTAGCAAAGTCTACATACAGCCGTGCCATGTGTGTCCTAACCTTTTCTTCAGACGATTTGGAGCATAAATTTATCTTTGCTTTATATTGACACTGTGTGCCTATCTATCTTCAAGTTTGAGCATTGTGTTAAAGATATTACTGTTTTTTGGGTTTACAGACACTGGCACGAGACCATGACACAGAAGCACTAAAAACATCCTAGTATCCTTTTATATGTTTTTCCTTATATTACATTCTATCCACAGAATTTTTATATTTCCAAAAAAAATCTAATCACTTTGATTCTTTGCAATATTATGTTATCTATGACAGCCGATACTAAACACTTGGTTATATATTAGTGTGTTTATATTTGGCCATACGAGGAATAACTCAACATATATTATTATAGGCTAGTTGTGCGATATCTTACGATATCACCTGATACCTGTGATACAAACCTTCTAAATATAGCACTTTGAGAGCCTACAACGATATTGTCAACGGCACCAGCAGCAATGTTTTTTAATGTTTTACAAGCGAATACAAGCGCAAACAAATGCAAAAAAAATCAATATTTTTTGTATAGGCTATATGAAGAACATGAATTTTGTGCACAGTGGGCATAATGCGACAAACTGCGGAATAATTTTATACTTTGCAAAATATTCAAATTATTAAATATTGACTTAAAAGAAGTCAAAACTGGACCTATCAAACAATAAAACTCTATAAATAGTAATTCGTATTCCATCATTTGACAAATTTTGATGCACTTTGATATATGTATTGCAGCCATCAGGTATGACTGCCCTTAAGGCTTTAACGAAACATCGCATTTTAGTTTGCAGCAAGATTTCTGCCAAAGATTTACTTGCTCAAAGCAAACGTCTCGTTGTAAATCTTCAAAGTTTACCCCCAGACTAAATGTTTATTATTATAATATGTCCTATGCTCTGTACCAGGCCTACTACTTATGCAAATGCTGCATATGTACATACATACATATATGCACAAAAGACAACGTATGATTATGTACATATGTATAGAGAAGACATTTATGTAAATACTATTTTTGTTTTTCAGAACTGTTAAGCTTCCATCTTATAATGGTTTTCTTAGCTATTTTTTTTTGTTGTTGGTTTATTTTCTTCTTGTCGTTGCTTTTTTGTTAGTGACACCAGCAAATTTTCCATTTCATGTCGAAAAGAAAATATAGAATCTTGTGAAAACTGACGGAAAAACATTGACGTTATGCAAAAGTGCTGTTTTATATTTATTTAATGCTTTAAGGGTATGTGTGTGTGTGCATGAGTGTAGTTTACATACATATGTAAATTTCTATGCGCAAAAGTCTTATAAATATTCAGATATTATGAAAAGATGCGTAACGTAAAATATCTTAAATGTATGCGTTTGCATGTAACCCCATTCTTCTCTTAAGATGGGGACATTAGTCATTGTAGCAAGAAAAAAAGAAGAAAGAAAACAAAGAGATGTAATCACTGTAAAAGAAAATCTGTAAAAGATTCAAAGCTTTAAAACTATCGTTACTAACATCGATGAGAAATTAGATAAGTTGGGGAGAATATAGATGGTTTCTCTCAGGCTTGATATTTATTTACATAGTATGTGTGATTTTTTTGGTGATTAGAAATATTAGAAATAATTACAATTTAAAATTGTGTTAGATTTTTGTTATAACCTAAGAAAAAAGAGATAACCTAGTACTTAGTAGTAAAAAGGCTAAACTACTGATCCAGAAGAATTTCGGATTTGGGTGAATCACGAGAAGGATTTAACTTGTGGGGGTGGTTTGCACTTTATTGTAAGTAGTGCTAAAATCGGCTACAAACACGATACTAAGATGTTTTTCTAACTTGATTTACTGCATCAAGATTAGAATAACATTAATATTAACATTAACATTAACATTAACATTAACATTAACATTAACATTAACATTAACATTAACATTAACATTAACATTAACATTAACATTAACATTAACATTAACATTAACATTAACATTAACATTAACATTAACATTAACATTAACATTAACATTAACATTAACATTAACATTAACATTAACATTAACATTAACATTAACATTAACATTAACATTAACATTAACATTAACATTAACATTAACATTAACATTAACATTAACATTAACATTAACATTAACATTAACATTAACATTAACATTAACATTAACATTAACATTAACATTAACATTAACATTAACATTAACATTAACATTAACATTAACATTAACATTAACATTAACATTACTTACAATGCCCAATGTCCTTGACAAACATTTTGTTTTATACGTTTTATATTTACAAGAGATTTTAAAATAGGGGATTTTACAAAAACACTACATTTGTATTTGGATTACAATAACAGTTTATCCTGTTATAACTTTACTAAATACAGAATTTGGGCACGATCGCGTCGGTTGTATTGATATTATTACTCCATCAACTAAACTGTACTCCATGGTACATTTGTCCGGGAGGTACCAGAATTTTTCTTCAATACTTTATCTTGTTATATATTTACACAACACCGAATTTGGGCACTATAGCGTAGGGCGGAGTGGAACATTTGTATAGGAGGTACCAGAATGGCATGGCTAGACTTCCAATTTTTTTTTCCAAATTGTAACCTGCTATAGCTTTACTTAACATAGAATTTAGGCAAGATCGCGTTGGTTGTATTGATATTATTACTCAATTTCTAAAGTGGGCCGAAAGGTACATTTGTATGGGTGGTACCAGATGTGGCGTGACTAGACTTCTAGTTTTTTCTCAGAAATTTTTTTCTGGTGCTGTTTTACTAAATAGGGAATTTGGGCACGATCGCGTCGTGTGTATTGATATTATTACTTGACTTCTAAAGTGGGTGGTATGGTACATTTGTATTGGAGGTACCAGAAGGGATGTGGCATGTAACCCATTTCCAATACCGTAAGTAGTTTTGGAGAAATATTGACCTATGCTAAGTTTCAAAGCTATTAGTTAAGTCTTTCGAAAGTTATCGTGCATACCAGCCGGACAGACAGACGGACATGGCTTAAACGACTTGGTTCACCCTACTTGTAGGGTGAGGGTATAAAAAGTACAGTGCCTTAAAAATCGGCAAAATATTTTATCTAAATACTGGAGTACAAATAAGAAAGTTTAATTTATTGTAACAAAAAGTACATTTATTGTACAAAATGTACAAGAAATTATACCAAAAAGTTATTTAATAGTAATAAATAGTACAGAAAGTACTTTAATTGTACCAAAAGGTTCAATTTATTGTACCAATAAGTAAAGTTTATGGTACCAAAAAGTACAGTTTATGGTACCAAAAAGAAAAATTTATGGAACCAAAGAGTACATTTTATGGTATCAAAATGTACAATTTATTGAACCAAAAATTACACTATTGTGACAAAAAATGCAATTTATGGTACCAAAGAGCAAAATTTATGGTACTAAAAAGTACAGTTTATTCTACCAAAAAGGGCAATTTATGGTACCAAAATTTACAATTTATTGTACCTAAAAATACAATTATTCTACCAAAAAGTGAAATTTATGGTACCAAAAATACAATTTATGGTAACAAAAATTAAAATTTACTGTACCAAAAAGTAAAATTTATGGTAAGAAAAGGGAAATTTATTGTAACAAAAAATTCAATTGTTGGTATCAAAGAGTGCAATATATGGTACAAAACAGTACAATTTATTGTACCAAAATGTGCAATTTATGATACTTATTCAATATCTACAACTGTGCTTTAGACACAAAAGAGATATTCCATACGATATACCGAGACCGTGTTAAAGTATAGAAAAGTGCTAAAAATCCATCATGAGCTAAAAAATTCGTATGGTCATTAAATTATTACTGCAGCCAACATGACAAAACGAATGATGCAGAAGTCCTTCTTTTTGAGGCTACTTTCATATGGAATTCTCAGAATTTAGTCCCAAAATCATGTGTTGATGACTTGACTGACATTAAGAAAGTTTATCGATGTCTTATGCCAATTTGAATTGAAACTACGACCAAACACAACTTTAACTCCATTCAAGCGTATGCAGATTAAGAACACTAATTTATATTCTTTAAGCGTGTTGTGGTAAATGACAAATCTTCTTGCAAATCATCTTATGGATACATGCCAAAACGACGTTTCGCATTAATTTTGGTCTGTGTTCGAACACACAAATGGCAAAAAGAAACAAAAAAGGCAAAACGCGAAAAAATACAAGATTTAAAAAACACAAGAAAATCACTGAACTTCCTCCCACCATCTCACAACCAACATGGGCCATGCGGCCATGTGTCAACCCAAGAATATTAATGAGGTGATACCATTAAACAGACAAAAAATACCCCGTTGCCATAAGAAAATTAAAATCTAATTGAATGAATTTCAATGTTGAATGAAAAATTAATTATTCAATCAGTAAAGCATCAATTGCTATAACGAACGGAAACCCCAAAGAGACCAACAGCAATTGCCGGCCAACCTTTAAAAAAAAAACAAATTTAAGGAAAATGAAAGAATTCTTGGAACTCTATTTTCGGCTGACTTTAAAGAAGGAAATAGCAAGCAAGACCAAAACCAGCAAAAAAATGCTACATAGAAGCCTTTGAATGTACACAAATGTTTATGCAACATTCATTATATCGAAAAAGTTGTGTACAACAAAAATAGCATAGAAAAACGTAAAAAAAACTAAATTATTCTTATAACAGAAAAAACAAACTTCTACCAAAAGCAAGTGACAAAGTTTGGTGTCGGTACAAGGAATAAAAGAGAGAAAAAAAAAATACACATAAACATAGAGAACGAACGAAAAAAGGATTTTGTTTTTCTTGTGCGCACCGACATTATTCATAATGTTGTTGTGACCCAGTTTAAAATCCATAATTTTGCAACTTTTAGCTGCATCTGTTTTTTTTTTGCAGTTGTAGTTTTCGTTATATGTAAAAAGAAAATTAATTTCATCGTTAGTTTGTTGTTGCCACTCTTAGAAATAAAAGTTTTTGAGTTCAAACCATGAATAACCTCATGTACGAAGAGTTAGTGTATGTTAGAGTATATTTTATGTAGCTTGTTTAGTTGGTGCAGCATAACTTTATAACCACTCATTTGAGCATCTTGGCGTTGTCGTTGTTGCTGCGGTCGTCACTATGGTTGCTTTTAAAACTTGGCACAAAATTGTGCCAGGCCAGAAGTCATTCATAATTTTTAGTGTTTCCCGACAACTTTTTAGTTTAGTAATTGCCCTGAAGTCAACTGTGAGTGTATGCTCAGCGGCTCAAAGAAGCCAGAGGTTACAAAATTTATTTGTAATTTTTTGTTGTTTTTTTAAGTTAAAAAGTCGCTCTGTTTTGGTAAACAAGAAGAGGCAAGTACATATAAGGAAATGATTGCCTATTTAAGGCAAATGACTAGGGCAAGGAATTTATGAACTAAAAATAAAAATATGCGCATATAACATGCACTTAATATTTAAAAATATGCACTACAACACATAAAATATGCAATTAAAAAAATATTTTTAATTTTATTACAAATAAATTTTGCATGAATTTTGGCAAAAAAAAGACAAAAGAAAAATTTTTGTCGCGCCTATCGTCTTTTCATATAAAATTCTTGCTCCCTATAACCTTTGCATATCGGTGTAAAATTTTTGTGAATTTTTTTTTTTAATTCTGACGAATATTGTGAAACAAATTTTAAAGCAACTTTTGCTTAAAGATGTCCAACAAAAACCTAAAGGCGTTTTACTTTTTAAAGTTGATAATCAAAACAGCAAAGTTATGCAAAAAAAAATGCATTTATTATAAAGTTAGGTAAAATATATGCATAAATATGCAACAACACATATTTTTTCGGAATATATGCAATTTTAAAGTAAATTTCATTATTAGTAAAGATAGCTTAACCGTTTCTATTTTATGATGTCCTGAAAAAATATGCATTTACATAGAATTTCTGGGATCAATTCAAGTAAACAAATTGACTTTAATTAACCGTATTGGTTATAAACTTTGTAAAAAAAAATAAATTTTAATAATCATTTTCTTTTTTATTTTCTTTCAGGTATGTAACACTTCTGATGCAACTTTATATGAAATTTATTGAACAAATAACAGAACGTAAGTTTTTTTGAAAACCTAAAGAAAAGGTTATTTTACGATCACCAACGCTTTGGTATAAATATATCTTCTAATATAACAATTTACGTTAGTGTATCGTATGATACATCAAATTCGGCTAAAGATCAGAAAAATGTATTATATAAAATATAAATATATTATATATAAAAATTAATTTGTGTTTGTTTGATTGTGTTTGTATATGTACCATATTGACTCAAGAACGGCAGGACCGATCTTAATGAAATTTTTACAGAATGTACAAAGTGTGGTCGGTGATTACAGTGGGCGTGGCCCCGACCATTAAACCCAGACCCATTGGACGCAATATCTGGTGGACTGTTTCACCAATCGCTTTGTAAATTTGTGTGGTTGCATTTGATTCTAAAATTCGTGGTCCAACAAAAAATGGGCGGGATCGGATCAGTGGGCGTGGCTTACAGCTTGAAACTTTAAACATCTGTATCTCATGAACTATCAGAGGTATGAGGATGATATTTGGTATATATGTTGTATGCGCAGTGTTAAATACAACCAGAGTAGGAATGGGCGGTGCCACGCCTCATTTTCAAAAATCGCTCTGACGGATTTTCTAATAGAACGATTGATACTAACATTTTACAAAGTGGTACTGTTTACCCGTAGATAGTCCCTGGCTATACTTGGTTGTGATTTGTCATAGGGGCGTGGCACCTCCCATACAACTTGAAAATTAAAAAGGTTAAATCTCATGAATTATCAGAGAGATGAAGTTGAGATTTGGTATATATGTTGTTCTTGATGTTATAATTACAGTCAGGGCAGATGTGGATGGTGCCACGCCCCTATTCAAAATTGCACTGATGCCGTTTCTAATAGACCAATTGATACAAACATTTTTGAAAATTCAATATTTGGAGGAATGTTTCACTAATCGCCTTAAAAATTGCTGTGGAGGCATTTGACACCAAAATTCCACCAAAAAATAAGTGGGATCGGATTAGTGGGTGGGTGTCTTGAAACTTTAAACGTCTGTATCTTATGAACTATCAGAGGTAAGAATTACAGCCAAGGTGGAAGTGGGCGGTACCACGCCCTCTTTTCAAAAATCGCTCTTACAGATTTTCTAATAGATCGATTGATGCGAAAATTTTGCAAAGTGGTACTAATGACCTGTTGATGGTCCCTGGTTGTGATTGGGGCGTGGCATTGAACATACAACTTGAAAGTTAAAAAGGCTATATTTCATGAACTATCAGTGGTATGATGATGAGATTTGTTATATATGTTGCAGTATTAAATACAGTCAGGGCAGAAGTAATGACCTGTTAATAGTCCCAGTCCCTATACTTGGTTGTGATTGGAAAAAGAGCGTAGTATCGCCCATACAACTTGAAAGTAGAAAAGGCTAAATCTCATTAACTATCAGATATATGAATATGAGATTTGGTATATATGTTGTTCTTACAGCTATAATTACATCCAGGGCGAAAGTAGGCGGTGCCACGCCCTTTTTAAAAAATCGCTCGACGGATTTTCCAATTGACCGATTTATAAGAAAATTGTTTAGTGTTGATAGTCCCTGGTTATACTTGCTTGTGATTCGAAAAAGGGGCGTGGTACCGCCCATACAATTTGAAAGTAAAAAAGGGTATATCTCATGAACTATCAGAGGTATGAAGATGAGATTTGTTATATAAGTTATTGGTACAGTATTAATTAAGAACTAGAGCCAGCGGACGATCCCACCCTACTGGTAGGAGTTTATATATCATTTAGTATTACCCAAAATGGTAACACATAGAAGGAGTCACTTTAGACACTATGTTTCTTTGAGCCTAATTTGATTCATGACTTTTTAAGTCGTTTAATCCATATCCGTCTGTCTGTCCAGCTGGTATGCACGATAACTTTCGAAAGACAGTGACCATGCCCCTTCTGGTTCCTCCCATGCAAATGTACCACTTTAGAAATCAAGTAATAATTTCAATACACACAACACGATGCTGCTCAAATTCTGTTTATAGTAAAACTGTAGCAGGATAAAGTTTTGATAAAAAACCGGAAGTCTAGCCACGCCCCTTCTGGTAACTCAAATACAAATGTACCACTCCACCCACATTAGAAATCAAGTAATGATATCAATACACCCAACGTGATAGTGCAGAAATTATGTGTTTTGTTAAGCTAATATTATATTTTTACTGAGGGTGAGGGTATATGTATGACGGTTTACCCAACTGAAACTTTCTCACTTGTTTATTTCTCATTTCATTGCAAAGTTTGGAGGATTACTCGGCACTCATCAAAGAAAATTTTCAATTGGGATCAATGTCCTGGGAAGGCATAACAAAAGTGTTTTTTACACCCAAAAAATATTGTTAGTTAGTTAATATACAACAGCGAAGAATTGCCGGGTTACTAGTCAGTACATGTAAACTTTTAAATTTTTGGCACTATAAAATCCATCGACCATATCTTACAAAACATAATTATATTAACTGTACCATACCCGTTGGATATCTACACATGTAACTGCACTAAAACACCTCAAATTAATTCAATAAAAACTAAATCAACTAAAACGAATAGTGAAGTCCCTCCTGCATATCATAGTAGCAACAACTGTAGATAGCCGTTACAACTTCAAATTATAAAAGCAAAAATTTAAAAATTATACACATATTATCTATGTATATGTTTTTGCCAACATAAAAAAAACCTCACGCAAACCATTTCCTTACAATCCATAATTATATTAACTTATACCGTATATGGGACCCCTCTACATATTTCTCTACAAGATGGCGCGTGAATTCCTTTTTCGGTAACACAAATCAACAAAAAAAAGAAGCCAAAAATTAATTCACCCCAAAAAAGGTTCAACCATAATTACGCTAGCCTCAACTGACCGTCTAGCGGAAGCAAATTATTTTGTTACGCCTACCAATTTTACTAAACCAAAAATGGATGGTGAAAAAACATACACAATCGCATTTATTTTTCGCACACACTTTTTGTGTGGTCGAATCTCAGCTAATACAAAAGCCAAGAGAAAAAAAAACAGGAATAAAAATGAAAATTTCTATTCATTTTCAGGTACTATTATTCATTAGAGATTTTGCACAAGATTTGCTGACCAACATTTGCATTGCTTGTGCATCCTTCGCTCTTTGTGCCCTGAGCCTCCTTTGTCCGTATCTCCTTTTGTTAACTAGGGGTGGGTGTCCTGGCTCAAAGTCATTTTGAGGTGGATTAGGGCTGCTAGAGTATTAGGGATGCTGTTTAAAGATTAAGATCTACAAAGAAAAAAACACAACAACAAGAGAATTAAACATCTGTGGGAGATTCGTATTTTGTTCGATACATCAACAATAGGTTTGATGGTTAGGGGATGTTGCTTTGCATAGTACTGTATACTTATCTTGTTTTTAATTGTTCATCAGTGTATTTGGCAGGAAATATTGAAAAAATATTGCAATTATTAGTAAATTGTTAAGTCCATAGAATAACATTTGCGATATAATCATGAGGTATGGAATTAGACAAGTAGCAGGTAAAACAAGATTTGTGAGAGTGAAACCCTTTGCATGTCGACGTCTTAGAATGCTATTGTACTAACACAGTGAAAGGCTGAATTTGAACAGTGAATTTTAATCCGCATATTTTGGATATTTTCCATATTTCGAAAAGTTAAATATTCCTCTAGTATTATGTATGCCGTAGTCACTTCGAATCTATGTCGTTTTTCAAATTTGGCATCGCTGATATCGTTTGTGAGACTGTTATACGACTGTCCTTGCTCCTATTATGTCCTTCGTCATCAGATGATGAAAAATTCTCAACACTAAACATTTCTGTAAATTATTACTATTTTTTTTTTAATTTAAAAAAAATCAAATGTTGTCAGTCGACTTTCGACAATAAGGGGGCATATAAGTCGACTTATGTAATAAGGGGGTTATTTTTTAGAATTTTAATATAAGTTTTCGTTTTTATTGTTCGATTAAAGATTATATATATTTTTGCTAATAAAGCTTGTTATACAAGAGTTGAGTAAAATGGATTATGCTACTGCTGGCAGTGCCGATAGCTATTTGCGGCGACTACTCCACCAACGAAGGCCACACGTCAGCATAATGCACTCAAGACCCGAAAATGTTGTTTTTTAAATGTTTTGAATATTTGAAACAAATTTTAATATTAAGCGCCCCATACACGAGTACTGCTGCAGTTCATGCCGGTGAACCTTTGTATTCGTGTGTGATTGAAGGTTTCGATACACACATATCAATCATCACTTTATTTTGAATTTTGTAATAGAAAGACATCTGAATATTGCACTGTTTAAAAGTTTCTATCACATATATTTTTGAAAATAAGTTCCACAATGCCGGCATAGACTCTATACATTCTACAGCTAATCTTTTTTTTGTTAGCTTTTCCAAATTTCTTTTTTATTTTTCATTCAAAACAATTTGTAAATTTCGTTGTTAACATTTTTATAACACAATTTTCAAAAATTTTACATATTAGATTGCCAACAAATATACAAAGTTCATCTGATTGATAGGTGTTCGTTTTGAAAATCAAAACTGTTTTGATTTTCATACTGCATTGTCCGTGTGACAAATACATTCTCATGATGAGTCAAATTCACTAATACATACATATTGCCGTTCCTGCGGCAGCACTCGTCTATGGGGCGCTTTAGGATATTAAATATATTTTGACGCCTTCGTGTTAACTATTCGGAAGTTAATAGCTCTAAATAATTTTCAATATTTTGAAACTGATTTATATATTTAGAACTTTCAATATTTTAAAAGAAATGATTTTGAAATTGCGTTATTAAAAATTTTAATTAAAATACAAATTTTTTTATATTAAAAATATTTATAACTTCGGCAAGGAGTCTTATGCAAATGCATATTTTTTTTGGACTTCCTCAAATAGAAACGGTTAAGTTATCTTTACGAATCATGAAATTTATTTTGAAATTGCATTTAATTGTTTTTGCATATTTTGCATATTTTACGAAAAATACGTGTTTTTGCATTTTTATGCGCATATTTGAGCAAATTTTACAGGAAATGCATGTTTCTGTTGCATAATTTTGCTTTTTTGATTGACAAACACTTTAAAAAGTAAAACGCCTTTAACTTTTCGTAGGGCATCTTTGCGTAAAATGTGTTTTATTAATTATTTTTAATTTTTTTTTCCGATATTAGATAATATTGCCGTTTTTCTTTTCTTAATGTTTTCTGTCATCTATTTTAGTTATTTAGAGAGACCTTCATGAAACTTACTATGGTGGCTCAACGCCAATATTATATAATATTACAAAAAAAAATAAAAAATTAAGGTGGATTTTTTTATAAAAAATTTTTGTTTTAAATTTAAAAAAATTAAACATTTTTATTATTTTATGGCAAATAGTAGAATCATTCAGCAAACCAATACAAAAAAATGCATTTCCTCAATTCAGACCAAAGTTAGAAGAATGTTAAAAAATTTTCCAAAATTTTCATACTGCCAAATCTCAATTTTTATATCCTCAAACTACGGATAGGTATATATTAAACGGTGTATACCAAAAGTGTAACACATAGAAGGAGTCACTTTAGACCCTAGGTTTCTATGAACCACATTCGTTTCATGACTTTTTAAGTCGTTTGAGCCATGTCCGTCGGTCTGTTTGTCCGTCTGTCTGTCTGTCCGGCTGGTACACACGATAACTTCCGAAAGGCGCAACCAATTGTTTTGAAACTTTGAGTTAATATTTCCCCAAAACTACATACGGTATTGCAAATGGGCTACTGGCCCGCCCATTTTGGAAATCCAGTAATAATACCAATACACCCAACGTCAACGTGGCCAAATTCTGTATATAGTAAAGCTATAATATTATAAAGTTTTGAAGATGGATAGGATAAAGTTTTGAAAGTCTAGCACGAAGTGAAGCTTATATTCATTTTGTTTTGTCAGAACATCTTTTTTCCGTTGCCCAAAGAGGTCAAAGTTCAGGTTTTTAGTAAGTCCTACATTTTGCTTACCAAAGTTTGTTTAAAGAATTTTTTGACGTGTGTGGGCGGATCCTCGGCCATTTTTGGCAACTTGGTTCTAAATAGCCTTGTTATAACTCTACTATACTGTGAAATTTTCAAGACGACCAAACTATGGCTGTTATAAGGGTTTCCTTTAAACGAGGCGTGGCACAGTCCACTTTTACCCCGGCTGTAATTCATTTCGTACCTTTTACCTTTATACTCCTTATAGTTTTTGAGATACAGCCTATTAAAGTTTAAAGTTTTATACCATGCCCACATATCCGATCCCGCCCATTTTTTGTTGGATTACGAACTTTGCTGCGAAATGCACCCACACACATTTTCAAGGCGATTGGTATTGATATAGATATTGCAGTATCAAATATAGGGTCCAATGGGTCGCCCACTTGATATATTAAAAATGCCAGTACCATATATTCATCACCGATTACACAATGCAACAAATTTTTGATCCCGGCTTCTAAATAGTTGATCCTTATGTAAAATTTCACGCTGAATTCAAATCTGCTCTCAGATATGTGGAAAGTAGAACAGATTTTGAGATATGGTCCAATTTCCATTTTTAGTGTTTTGAAAAAAGGTAGGTCTACTAAAATGTCATTTTCTCTGGCTATAATTCACCGATTTTACTGAACTGTAACAAAAATAAAAGTTAATAAACTTATTTCTTAAAAAAACGATAGTTGATTAAAATCCAATCATTAATGACGAAATTATGGCACTTCAAAGTTGGATTTTTGTAAAAATTTTAATGATTTTTCAAGTTTTCGCTGCCTTTAATTAAGTTTTTTTTCGTGTTTCCGTAAAAATTGCTCCGGTTTCAGACTATTACATGATAGAATAATATGTTACAAAAATTTTTTGCCCTTGGTCATCAAAATCGGATAAAAAATCCTTCCGCATTTGCAGTATTTGGTAAAATAAACCAAGTTTTTTTTTTAGATATTCCTATGTGACTTGTTTAACAAAAAACTTGAGTTATATTTCGGAGAGCAAGCAAAACAACAATTACTACTACTCTCAAGAAGAGGTATCTGTACTTAATTGTGAATGTAGCGTTTATTTTTCAACCGATTTTGATCACCAAGGGCAAAAAATTTTTGTAACATATTATTCTATCATGTAATAGTCTGAAACCGGAGCAATTTTTACGGAAACATGGAAAAAAACTTTATTAAAGGCAGCGAAAACTTGAAAAATCATTAAAATTTTTACAAAAATCCAACTTTGATGTGCCATTCTTTCGTCATTAATGATTGGATTTTAATTAACTATCGTTTTTTTAAGAAATAAGTTTATTAACTTTTATTTTTGTTACAGTTCAGTAAAATCGGTGAATTATAGCCAGAGAAAATGGCATTTTAGTAGACCTACCTTTTTTCAAAACACTAAAAATGGAAATTGGACCATATCTCAAAATCTGTTCTACTTTCAACATATCTGAGAGCAGATTTGAATTCAGCGTGAAATTTTACATTAAAATGTATTATTAAATGTCCCGGATACAGAAACTTTTGAAATTTTGTGACATAGTGTTATCGGACATTTCCGAAAATCCAAAGTTGAATTTTAGCTGTCACCCTAATATATATAAATGATCATCATCGGATTCTGGTCGATTAAAAGATGTCCGTCCGTACGGCTGTGCCCGTTTTTACAGTCGTAGTTTAAAAGATATCAAGCTGAAATTTGGAATACAAGCTTCTATCCTGTAACTGCAGGGGTCTGTATGCGCTATAACAGCCATATTATCGAGCTCACCTGCCATACATACTTCCCCTTTTTAGGGATGTCTGTCTGTCTGCCCCTTCCCCCTCGACTGCAGCCGTAGTTTAAGAGCCATATGACTAAAATTTGGCATAGAAGCTTCTATCCACTAAGCGGAGGTTAAGTTATAAGCAGCGAAGATATATGCTTGAAAAAACAAATTGCGTATGCATTCTGCATATTTGGCACGTCCACGCATATTTTGCTCGTTCTTCCATATAAAAGTATATATATTTGGCTATATTCCGAAAATTTAAGGAAAATTTTCAAAATTTTCCACAAAAACTGTTTTAATATTAAAAAAAACTTTCTGACAACGATTTTTAGCATCCATTTTTCATATACATTTGACAACATGTTTGTAAACAACTTTTGCTTAGCGCGTCATTTTCTGTATACGTGAAATGACGTCTGTGAGACTCGTTTTTGCATATGCCACAGATCCAGATGTAAACAAAAACTTTCGCCAACAGAGCTGACAATATTTTCATACTGCCCCGTGTCATCTGCAGATATTGAGAGAAGTTTTTCAGCATATGGGAGTATATTGACAAAAAAAAAGGAAAACAACTATTTTAAGAACTTGGGCCCCATCTGATAAATTATTGTAACAGTAAAAACGATGAGAATTTGAATTTTAAAAAACTCACTTTATTGTTGCATATTTTAGATGCAGATTTTTTTGTTTTAGGGAATATTTAAAGCGCTTATTTTCGCAGCAAACTTTTTTTTTTGTAAAGAGAATAAATATCTTTTATTTGTGTTGATCGAATTATAAGTAATTGTTTTAAAGACATTGCCACCCTAGTAAATACACTCCTTTGACCATACATAATATTTAATTTTGGGGCCCCTTAAACAAAACTAATCTTTTTTCTTGGCATGTTTTTTGGAAACCTATTAAAATTTCTTCTATATATATAAATTTACCACCACTCGTATATGTAACAATTTCCCATTATAGCCATAATTTTTTGGCAATAAAGCAAACCAACGTACGTACTGTTTACTTTTGTTGCTTTTGTGTAATTTTTCTCATTTTCTGTTAGAAGCTGCTCTTCGTACCAAAACCAAAGACGACCAACCGACGTCCGACCATCAGCATTTCCTTAGTATTTTTCCCAATAATACTTCCCCATTTCCAGTACTTGGTTTCATTTTTTTTTTCACTTTATTTTTTTTTTTTTTATTTTTGTATAGAACTAAAGAACCATTAAAATTATAAAAGAAAACAAAAACCTAAACAACAAGAACATTTGTTGTCGATTTCAGTCGCTCGGTCGGTTGGTCGTTTGTTTGCTCGCAGGCTCGTTCATTCAGCCATTCATTCATTTATTTTGTACTTCCTTTGCTCGTTCAACATTCAACGTTTTACCATTTGGCCAATTGTTAACATATTGTTGAGGAAAAACTACAACTACTACTACATACCATAACACTAGCAGCAACAACAAATAAGGAAATTAATATAGATAGGGAATGAAAACATCCGTATATAAATTTGCAACATTCACTGGGGGTCCATAACTTAGAGCGTAGAGTGGAGAATATTCTGTTAATGGCTGCTATAGCATCGCCGTTTAACATTGTAAATAATAATGAATGAACGTGAACGATAGCATAGAGTAGTTTTTTAAAGTAAATTGTTATTCTTTGTATTCAAACAAAACTGTTACTGATTGGTATGTTAGTATCTTGTAAATTTTTGAAGACCCCCCACAAAATGTGATTTAGCTCCTTCAACTAAAAATTGAACTTTGCTGCTCTGATGACAAATTTTAGAAATGTTAAAAAAAAAACTAAATAATATATATGTAGTTGGTATTATTTGTACATATTGAAAAATGTTAAAACTTTCACCACAATTTTTAACCCAAAAAAATTAAATCCTTTAGTGTTAGTGTTTCTGATGATACAACAAATTTGGCTAAACGATCAGAAATTGTTTTTTTATTATTAAATTTAATTAAAAAAATATTGGATAATATAATTATCTAAGTGTTATCTGTATCCCATTAATCATTATCCCATGCTACCAAGACGGAAAACAATACTTATAAATAAATGTGCAGTCAGTTATATTTTTTTTTTTTTTGGGACCGGCCGTGGCATAGTGGTTAGAACACGCGACTACCATGCTGGAGATCGCAGGTTCAAACCTGGCACCAGTCATCTTAAAAGAAAAAAATAAAATAAAATTTTCTTTCATTGTCGGCTCCCCTCGAATGTTGTTTGACAGCAACTTCGCAGTATTAAGCGTCGATTCAATCGTCGCGTCTAGTAAGAGCTTCTCAAATAGTGACGTTCGCATTAACATAAACAAGTAGGTGCCGTTAGTTGTGAATCTAAAAATAGAAAGCGTGTTAATTCACAACAACGCGAGAAGCTATTCCATACCTCATTCATGGGGTGCAAAGGGAATTTAAGTAAGTTAAGTTATATTTTTTTATATATGTATATTAACACTTTTCAAAAATACAATTATTTTTGGACTGTTTGTAACGGGTAATCTCAAAAATTACTTAGCGAATTTTAATAATTGTTTTTTTAAAACATCACACATTGCCTTATAGGCTTAGTAGGATACCGCATTTCTTTACTTATATACGTTTATCACATCAATTTTTTTAATTTATTTCTAAACATCAGCAACATGTCACGTTTATACTCACAGTCACGAAGAAAATGTGTTATATTATTTATGTTACAAATTGTGGCAAAAAATAAAAATGTTCTCCTCTTCATTTCTTCTCTACGTTTTGTATTTTGTTTTCACTTAAATTTGCTGCTTTATGACTTCACAGGAAAGATATACTGTTGCAACAAGAAAAGAATCGATATGTGTGCTGATTATGTTCTTGAGGCGATGCCAGACGGTATAATGTACATTAGGGCCGGTCGATTTATTTTTCGACAATTTCCCTATGATTTCCGTATTCTATGGGTTATTCCATGAAAATTTGCCCAAGGAACCATACCTCTATCGTTAAAATCGAGTCCCCTACTTTCTGTTGGTAGATTTTGACGTTCGTATGAAATATTACCTACACGTTCATATCCATAACTCAAAAACTATCGATCGGATTTAATCGCCAGTAGGAAAGGTGAGCTCATTATGATCAATTTACAAAAAAAAATCTCCAACAATGGTCCAACGGTTCAAAAGTTACGGGCATTTTTGTCCAAATTTTGGACCATTTTTCCATTTTTTTTCTTGATTTTGTCCAAGAAATTGATCAAAATGAGCTCACCTTTCCAACGCGCCTACTGGCGATTAAATCCGATCGATAGTTTTTGAGTTATGGATGTGAACGTGTAGGTAATATTTCATACGAACGTCAAAATCTACCAACAAAAAGTAGGGGACTCGATTTTAACGATAGAGGTATGGTTCCTTGGGCAAATTTTCATGGAATAACCCATATAATACGGAAATCATAGGGAAATTGGTGAATTTTTTCACTCCCTACAAATCGACCCGCCCTAATGTACATACATAACGAATGCATAAAGTTAGTGGAACTGCAATATCTTAAACATGGCACAATGTCAGCTATGGTCAAACTTAGGCACGCAAATGACAGTTGTTCATTTTCACAACGCACAGCTAAAATGAAAACTAAAATTTATATCGAATTCAAAATCTTTCAAGTAGTCAAAAACAAAAATTTAATAAATTAATTTTTTTAATTTCAATAATTTTAGGATTAACAGGACTAATTTAATGACATTCAATAAGTTTATAGCCTCCGTCTACGGGTAGAAGGGTATATATCATTTGATACAACCTAAACGTGTAACACATAAAAGGAGTCAGTTTAGAGTCTAAAAATTAGACCCTAGATTTCCTGAAACCTATTTCGATTCATAACTTTTTTAATCGATTGATCCTTGTCCGTCTGCCCCTCCGGCTGGTACGCACGATATATTTTGAAAGACATAACCAATAGTTTTGAACCTAAGCATGGGTTAATATTTTCCCAAAACTACCTACGTGATTGCATATGGGCTACATGGCCACGCCCTAAATCTGGAAGTCTAGCCATGCCCCTTCTGGTACCTCCCATACAAATGTTCCATTCCGCCCACATTAGAAATCGAATAATAATTTGAATACACCCAGCCCAACCTGACGGTCCCCAATTTCTGTATTTTGTTATGCTGTGTCAGAATGAAGTTTTCGAGGCAAAACTGAAAGTCCAGCCACGTTCCTCCTGGTATTTCCCATACAAATTTACCATTCCTCCCACTTTAGAAATCGAGTAATAATATCAATACACCCAACGCGATTGTGCCCAAATTCTGTATTTTCCAAAACTTATATTGAATTAAGTTTTGGAGAAAGAAAGTTCTGGTACCTTCCGATACAAATGCAACATTCCGCCCACTTTTTATGTTTTTACTGAGAATAGTGGTTAGAATACACGACTACCTCTCGATGTTGGCGACAGCAACTTCGTAGTATAGTGTCGAGTCAATCGGCATGTCTAGTAAAAGCTTCTCAAACAGTGACTATCGCATTCGTCGATAAACAAGTAGGTGCCGTTAGTTGTGAATCTAAATAGAAAGCGTGTTAATTCACAACAACGCGAGAAGCTATCCCATACCTCATTGATGGGGTTTAAAGAAATTAAGAAATTAAGAAGAAGAATATTTAAGACGATTTACCCGATTAAAACTCTCTTTCTTGTTTTTGTTACTTCTTATGGTCCTTCAAGCCGCCAAATTACTCTTGGATGTGGTCAGTGTCTGAATTATTTTAAATGAATTTTATTATTCTATCAAAATATTCAATATTTTATCATATAACCAAACCTACAACAATTATATTATAACCTCACATTGCTCTACATTTAACTTGCCTTATCAATAAATTCATACCTATAGTGTTATTATCTTAAACCCTAACGCCTTATCGAAACTTCAAACTTTATTCATAATATTTGACTTATTCATCTTGCCTATCACAGCATCCTAATGAAATTTGTTTTGATCTTTGGCGAACACATTTCTTTTAAACGCCTCATAAATCCAAAGGACTTTTTATTATGTTTCACCTTTCAGCAGCACCGTCTTACTGCCACATCGCGCCACCTTATCATTCTTAAAACACAAAAAAAAAGTGATGTGATTTTTGTATACTTGAGTGGCTTTAACACAAAACAGCTGCTACTACTATTCCATTGACACACAAATACACACGCACACACACACACACACATACATACACACAGGACTCTTAGTAACGAAATCAACTTCTTTCAAATCCTCTCCACTCACTCTTTGACTGGCGCTGCGTTTTCGTGCACACACTGTGTGTGTGTTAAGTACTCGAAAACAATTTTTGTGTTGTGCTGACGCAGCTTCTTTTCATCTTCTAACATCCATCAGCGGCAGGTGACTGCGTTCTCACTTGGTGTAATTCGTCTGAAACCTCTTATTTTTTTGGTCTTTTGTTGTTGTCCTGCGAAAAATGTCGAGTTTTCTTTTTTTTTTTTTGTTACCGTTTTTTTGTATTTTTAGTGTAACCATTTGTTGTTGTTGTTTACAGTAATTTAACATGAATAAATATCCTGCTTAATGCTATAGTTGTTGGCATTCATTTTTTGTTGTTGTCGTTGGACTACTTAGTCGGCTTTTGCGTCTATTCCGCGGAAAAAGGAAGTCCTTAAAATGTAGGTCCTTTATGCTGCCAAAGCTGAAATTGTAACATTTATTTCAAGTATGCTCTGCTTTAGGGGCTTCTTACGGTACGTTCTTGCAAAAAGGTAAATATTTTTATGAATGATTACACAGCAGCAGGTAAATACAGCTATTAATTTAGACGGAGAGGGGGTGAGTGTGAAGCAAGGAGCGATGGAGTATCGAAGGAGGACTAAGGCTATGGGAATGGTAAACAAGTAATGGAAAAGTTAAACGGTAAAAAATATAATAACAGCTGATAAATCTTAAATTTTTCTCTGAAGTAATTTGATAAGATTTTAAATTAGTATACCCTAACGGTAACGTGAATAAAAACAGATTTGGCTAAATCTTTATGAGTTGCATAATGTTCAGCTTTTATTTGATTTTATTAGGCGCAACGTTCATAAACGAGCTTAATTTGTTTGTCACACCCACATCCAGTTAGGCATTTTTGTAAGGATATTTAAATTTGTTATAAGATGTCTATGTTCTTTTATGATTACACTGTCCGGCAGCTATTGTGTTGATTAGTAAAGCGTTTTCACCAAAATTTAGCCATATCTGAAAATCGTTTACAAGTGAAAAGCGACATATGATCGCCTAAATACTGATGGGTCTATTTGTCGCGTCAGAGATATTATATACCTTCAAACTTTGATGACCCGTTAAATTTAAAATTGACCAGAAAAATTATGTTGGGTCTATATTTATTTAAATATAAATTTGACTATGCCGTAGCACAGTTACCCCAAAAAAGGGGAGTTGTTATGAGAGTTAGATGTTACTTTTATTCTTTCACATCCACTTTTTGTCAATAATTTTTTACTGACATATCAAATACTGAGCTCGAATTTTTTATATGACCTGAGAATATTGTTATGCAATTTTTAACCCCCAAACCTTAAGACAAATAAAAACACTATCATAAGTCCTTATTTCTCTTTTCATATTAGAAACACTGCCAAATAATTTGCTAACGAAACATCATCCAAAAAATATGCCGGGACCAATGAGCCCATGGCCTTGAGATCTTAAACACAAAAAAATGTTATGACATGCCACCCTTTATGAGCCGGTCTTGCTCATCTTAGAACTTAATCTCCACTTGAGCTTGCATGCCCAATTTCAGATCGATGGCTCTCTTGGGATGTGGTAGGCTGGACAGAGACGGACACCACAAAAAGGATGTACTTGTATAGGCGGTGGGTGTGGCTTTAGATTGATCTTGCCCATCTTAGAACTTAAACTCCGCTTGAGGAATAGAAGCTTGCATATCTAATTTCAGCTCGATATTTCCTTAACTAAGGCTGTAATCGCTGGTACAGACGGACACCCCTAAAAAGAGAGAGTTTGTATGGAAGGTGAAAGTAGTTTTTGCCGATCTTGCTCATCTTAGAACTTAATTCCCACTTGAGGAATAGAAGCTTGCATACCAAATTTCAGATTGATGACTCTTAAACTACGGCTGTGATAGTGGGGACAGAGACGGACACTCCCAAAAAGGGGGAGTTTGTATGGGAGGTAAAAATATTTGTTGTCCGTTCTTGGAGTATATAAGCGTGCATTCCAAATTTTAGTTCGATATCTCTTAAACTACGGGGCCGGACAGACTTAAAAAACTTAATTTTCCTTCACACCCCATGAATGACGTATGGGATAGCTTCTCGCAATGTTGTGAATTAACACGCTTTCTTTTTTTAAATTCACAACTAACGGCACCTACTTGTTTATCGACAATTGCAAACGTCACTGTTTGAGAAGCTTTTACTGGACATGCCGATTGACTCGACACTTATACTGCGAAGTTGCTGACGACAACATTGAGGGGGCCGGCAATGAAAGAAATATGTATATATTTTTTTTTTAGATGACTTGAGCAATGTGTTGAATCTGCAATCTCCCGCATGGTAGTCGCGTGTTCTAACCATCATGCCACGGCCGGTCCCGGGGCCGGACAGACGGTCACCTTTTAATCGACTCAGATTTCGATGCTGATCATTTATATACACTAGGGCGGCAGCGATATGTGGACGATTTTTTTCCGGATATTTAAAATTGCCCGTCCGGAATATTGTGCCACTTGATATAAGAAATTCATGACGGAAATTTGAGTAAGATCGGACAACTATATCCCATACACCAAAGAGGTCAAAGGCCAGATTCTTCTTCCTATGTTTTTAACTAATGTTCGATTAAGGAATTGTATTTTTATTTCTTGCAAATATGTAAGAGTCAAATACCTCGCCTCTCTTCTCCGACTTGGTTCCAAATAGCTCGTTTATATCTCAACTACAATGTGAAATTTTCAGTACGATCAAACTATTATTATGGCTGTTATAACGGTTTCTTTGAAATGAGGCGTGGCAGAGCCCACTTAAACCCTAACTGTAGCGTTTTAAAGTTTCAAGTTCTATACTATGCCCACTGATCCGTTCCCGCCCATTTTTTGTTGCATTACGAAATTTGCTGCCAAATGCATGCACACAATTTTTCAAGGTGATTAGAGATACAGTCCTTTAGATATTGCGGTTTCACAAATAGGGTCCAATGGGCGAAACCACCACTCCCACTTGATATAAAGTATCCTATTTTCACCACCGACATCTCAGCTACCTTCTGCGAAAATTTCAAAAAGATCGGTCAAGCCGTTTTTGAGTCTATACGATACTAACAAATGCAAACAAATATAGTCAAACTCATTTTCATATATATAGATTTGACCTTTGGCCTCTTTGGAGCACGGCTTATAGTTGTTCGAGTTTGCTCAAATTTTTACCATGTAACAACTGACACAATATTCTGCTCGGGCATTACCGAAAATCCAAAGTTTTTTTTTGTATTTTTTCCAAATATATTGTCAGCACTTCTCCTTATGGACATTATAATTGGAAGAACAAAATTAATATACTCTTCACTTCGTTCGCGCGCTTGATGAATGCTATAAATACAGATTTTGTTGATGAGCCAAAATTGCTGTCGAATGGTGTAATTATCCATGTCAGAATGAAAGTTTTGTTAAAATATTTACAATGTAGTTGCAGATCAATAACATAGCTTTATTGTCGCCATATACATAATTTATTTCCAGCATATCACATTAATCTCTATTATTTGTCATCTTTTATTCAATGTCCACTGCAAAAATTAATATTAATTAATCACAAACGTATGTAATACACTACAGAACATGCCTCAGTCATTTTCATATTTATATTGCAACATTCTTACGCTGTCACTTTATTATTCATATGTCTAGCTGTCTGCCTTTGATCGCTTACTGGGACAAGACGACGACAATTGTTGACATCAATTTAAATTAAACGCCAAAATCGATCAGATTCTGTGTTCGATTCTTGCATGTAAATGCGAATTTTCAAATTAAAGCTTCCATTGCATTACACGATACACTATGGCCCATAAGGCGGTAGCTAGGGAGGTTGTCCATTGCCTAGGGGTTTAATAGGTGCCGGTCATCTACCATCTATCTACGCAAACACATGTGGTAACATTTAAGCTGGCGAGAGTATTTAAAACATTGCCACGGGCTTGTAACGTATATTTATAGAGAGTGGGTGCGATATCATACATGTGTGTTTACACATAACGATGGACAATAACGACGACGACGACCCACTTGAGTTTTGGAATCGTCATTTATTATCAGTCGTGTGTCATTTATAATTGTAACTGAAAGGAGGAAATCTACAATGCAAAAGTGATGTGAGCGTGTGATATGACGCTACGCTACTGACGCTTTCCATGATAAATTGTGCAAATTCTGCAATTTGTAACGTCGACGGCATCTGCGTCTCTCCATCGAATACAAATTGTTTGTGTTGACTTTTCAAATCATAAAGGCGCCAGCGTGTGGATGATGAGCTGGCTGGGTTGAGTGGTGGTGTTGGAGGTGTTGGTGGTGCTGATGCCTGAAGCACCATAGTAGGTTAGTATTTACTTGTGTATCTAATAAGCTTTTATTGATTTATTTGTTTGATTGTTTTGGTATCGATAAATCAGTGGTATGTCTGAGTGTAAGAAAAATAAAATAAAAAATAAAAAAATATAAAAATATAAAAATATAAAAATATAAAAATATAAAAATATAAAAATATAAAAATATAAAAATATAAAAATATAAAAATATAAAAATATAAAAATATAAAAATATAAAAATATAAAAATATAAAAATATAAAAATATAAAAATATAAAAATATAAAAATACAAAAATATAAAAATATAAAAATACAAAAATATAAAAATATAAAAATATAAAAATATAAAAATATAAAAATATAAAAATATAAAAATATAAAAATATAAAAATATAAAAATATAAAAATATAAAAATATAAAAATATAAAAATATAAAAATATAAAAATATAAAAATATAAAAATATAAAAATATAAAAATATAAAAATATAAAAATATAAAAATATAAAAATATAAAAATATAAAAATATAAAAATATAAAAATATAAAAATATAAAAATATAAAAATATAAAAATATAAAAATATAAAAATATAAAAATATAAAAATATAAAAATATAAAAATATAAAAATATAAAAATATAAAAATATAAAAATATAAAAATATAAAAATGTAAAAATATAAAAATTTTAATATAAAAAATATAAAAATATATAAATATAAAACCATAAAAATAAAAAATATATAAATATATAAATATAAAAATATAAAAATATAAAAATATAAAAATATAAAAATATAAAAATATAAAAATATAAAAATATAAAAATATAAAAATATAAAAATATAAAAATATAAAAATATAAAAATATAAAAATATAAAAATATAAAAATATAAAAATATAAAAATATAAAAATATAAAAATATAAAAATATAAAAATATAAAAATATAAAAATATAAAAATATAAAAATATAAAAATATAAAAATATAAAAATATAAAAATATAAAAATATAAAAATATAAAAATATAAAAATATAAAAATATAAAAATATAAAAATATAAAAATATAAAAATATAAAAATATAAAAATATAAAAATATAAAAATATAAAAATATAAAAATATATAAATATATAAATATAAAAATATAAAAATATAAAAATATAAAAATATAAAAATATAAAAATATAAAAATATAAAAATATAAAAATATAAAAATATAAAAATATAAAAATATAAAAATATAAAAATATAAAAATATAAAAATATAAAAATATAAAAATATAAAAATATAAAAATATAAAAATATAAAAATATAAAAATATAAAAATATAAAAATATAAAAATATAAAAATATAAAAATATAAAAATATAAAAATATAAAAATATAAAAATATAAAAATATAAAAATATAAAAATATAAAAATATAAAAATATAAAAATATAAAAATATAAAAATACAAAAATATAAAAATATAAAAATATAAAAATATAAAAATATAAAAATATAAAAATATAAAAATATAAAAATATAAACATATAAACATATAAAAATATAAAAATATAAAAATATAAAAATATAAAAATATAAAAATATAAAAATATAAAAATATAAAAATATAAAAATATAAAAATATAAAAATATAAAAATATAAAAATATAAAAATATAAAAATATAATCCTCTCATACAAATGACAGAAATTGCTTCCATAGTTCTACATGCATATCTTTCGTGTAATTTCACTGAATATAGTCATATTTTGGGACCGAGCGTGGCATAGTGGTTAGAACACGCGACTACCATGCGTGAGATTCCAGGTTGATCGACAGCAACTTCGCTGTGTATGTCTATTAAAAAGCTTTTCAAACAGTGACGTTCGCATTCGTCGAGAAACAAGTAGTGCCGTCAGTTGTGAATCTATTAATAGAAAGCGTGTAAATCGTTGATTTACGAAATAAATTGGACACTTTGTGCTGCCTTTACTGGTATCCCTATAAAAATTAGTCAATTTCGCGAAAATTAATATTTGTCCAATAACTTCGTAAAAGAAACTTCTCAAAAAGTTGAAAATAGTTTACTTTTAATATTTTGTATTTATAAATGAAACTTAAGGAAGCGAGAGGTTAACACAACCCATAGAAAATTTTGTTTTCAGTTAAGATTTCCGTTCGAATTAATAAGAAACTTTTTCCTTAGTTTTCAGTTGTTACCGTACAAGACCTTTTCGGCTACTCTATAAAATATCATCAAATTCATTCATATTTGACATCGGCAGGGTATGACAAGGTCAGGTTAGGTCCTTGCTCTCGGGGTTTCAAAAATGCGTTTTCAAAAAAAGTGTCATCATTGATATGATTCCAAAACACTGTGCCTTAAGTAGGAAATGGCGTCCATATACATAATATACATATAGCTGTGCTTTTTTCGGCGATTCCTTTGTGGGTCAATGACATTATCGCCAACAAGTGTGTCGCTATTTTTGTTGCCTTTTTTTTTTTGTCTTCGGCTCTTCCTCCGCCATTTCAATGATTGCGCTCGATGGGAAAACAAATAATTAAATAACCGAAGAGTGCAGTGGACATTAGTTTCTCAAACATGGGAAAGAGAAAAAATAGAAGGAATAAAAAAACACAATAGCACAACAATTATATTTTATTGGCCATAAAAGCTGTGATGTGAGCAAAGAATATGCTGCAAGCACAAACGCAATATCAATTTAATTGAATTTTTTTATGCTCTCTACACTATTATTAGTTTCTGTTTGGGATCAATGACCTCAACACCAACAACAAACGTGATACTACCACCAGTCAACAAGTCACGGCGACAGCATCGTTGCCTTTTTTTTTTTTTGTTTGCCAAATTCAGAGAAAAATAAAAACTTAACAGCTCTAGAGGTCTTAAAAGCGTTGATTTATCTTTTCCATTCCTTTTTCATCGCTTGGTGACGTTCGTGGTTGGCTTTTTTGCCAAACCATTACAATTGGTTTGATATGGGTCCAGCAGCCACAGTCACAGCCCAGCAAGCACCATTATCCAGTTGGCATTTATGGCCATTTTTGGAAATTAACTGTACAAACAATGGCACAACTTTTTCTGTATTAACTCAGTCAGTCCGGCTGAAGTTGCGTTGTTGCATTTACCAAGAATTGGAATTGGAATCGAAAATTGAAATAAGTAAACGGAAAATCAATGAAAACTTTAATATTTATAAGGGGGGCATACGTATAGTAGACGGCGGTCGATGCAGCAACCAGATGACATTTAATATTGGCGCATGGAACAAGTCCAAAAGACAGAGCCTTAAGAGACGGGGCAGAAGTGCAAGTTGCTTGCACTATGTTGCCATAGTCCAAGTTGTCATATCTACTTGCATAATGTTGGTGTTGTTGTTGCTTAAGATGTTGTCGTCGTCGTCGTCGTCGTTGTTGTTGTTATATATTACATTCATCCCATTGATATGACAGTTGTGAGTAAGTGGTACTTATGATAACAAGATAATGCGCGCACACACACAACACAATACAATATCTTCTTTAGAGACATTGAGACGTCTTACAAGGAATAACCATTATTGAATGATAATTTGTAGTGAACAATGTTTAAGAGTTATCCATAAAGTGATATTTCTGTTTTGTTCGAATAGTACGAGTACGAGTTGGCATATGAGAATGAGTGATGAAAGTACTGGTGGTTGGTCGTCGAGGTCGTGGTGATAAATAAGGAAATTGTAAGTGGTTTTCCATTTAACGGATTATGTATTTTTTTGTTGTTGAGCTAGTATGTTATGATTTATAAGCTTGGTGAAGTGGACAAAGGCAGTTCGATTGGCAGACAAATCTGAGGGGGTAGAATACTAGTCAGAAACTATATAGTTGGAAATTACTTATTCTTAGAAAATGATTTTGAGAAGTATAAATCAATTTCTTTTCTGATTACTATATTCTCATACTCTATGACTACAGAGAAAAAATCCTTTCGATAATATAAGAGAATATTTTAATGAACTTAACATCCGCTCAGATAGAAGGTTGCATTTAATATTTAAGCTCGGTAGCTCTTCAGCTGTAGTCGTATGGGGACAGACAGACGGACAACCTCAAAAAGGGCAGGGTTGAATAGGAGGTGTGGGTACCTTTTGTCGAATCTTGCTTCTCTTAGAACTTAATCTCCGCTAAGAGGATAGAAGCATGGATAACATTCATCAGCTCCATAGTTCTTAAACAAAATCTGTAATCGCGGGGACCGCCAGTCGAACACCCCCAAAATGGAGGAGTTTCTATGGTGGTTAAAGTAGTATCTTCGAATCCCGCTCATCTTAGAACATAACATTCGCTTACAGAATTGTAGTTATATATCAAATTTCAGAAATCGCGATGACAGGCAGACGGACAACCCCAAAAAGGGCAGGATTGTGTGGAAGGTGGGAATAGGTTTTGTAAGAACTTGCTCTTTTTGGAACTTAATCTTCCTTCAGAGGACAGAAGCTTGCATATCGAATATCAATTCAATATTTTTTAAACTACAGCTATAATCGGGTGGGGACAGACAGAGGGAAAACCCCAAGAAGACGGAGTTTGTACGTAAGGCGTAAGAGGTTTTTGTCCGATTTTGCACTTTTCCGAACTTAACCTCCCACTTAGAGGATAGAAGCTTGGATATACAATTTCAGCCTCGATAGCTGTTAAACTACAGCTGTAATTGCAGGGACAGACAACTGCCCCCCAAAATGGGGCGGTTTGTATGAGAGGTGGGAGTATGTTTTGTCCGATCTAGATTTTTTTTTTTTTTTTTTTTTTAAGATGACTGGAGCCAAGTTTGAACCTGCGATCTCCCGCATGATAGTCGCGTGTTCTAACCACTATGCCACGGCCGGCCGTTCTATTACCTCCCATACAAATAGATCATTCCCCCCACTTTAGAAATCTAGTAATAAAAACAATACATCCAACTCGATCGTGCACAAATTGCGTAATTAGTGTAGCTATGCCAGGATAATGTTTTGAAAAAAAACTGGTATTCTAGCCACGCCCCTTCTGGTACCTCCCATACAAATGTACCACTCCGCCCACATTATAATTCGAGTAAAAAAATCAATACACCCAACGCGATCGTGCCCAAAGTCTGCTATTTAGTAAAACAATAGCAATATAAAGTTTTGGAGAAAAAAAGTGTAAGTCTAGCTACGCCCCATCTGGTACCACTCATAATCATCTGGTACCGCCCACTTTACAAATCGATTAATATTATTAATAGACCTTACCATCGTGCCTAAATTCAGAAATTTAGTTAAATTTAGCAAGATAAAATTTTGTAAAACAAATCTGGAAGTCTAGCCACGTCCCTTCTGGTACCTCCCGTACAAATATACCACTCCGCCCACTTTAGAAATCGGGTAATAATGCCGATACACCCAAAGCGATCGTGCCCAAAGTCTGTATTTTGTTAAGCTTAACCAGGATAATGTTTTGAAAAAAAAATTGGAAATCTTGCCACGCTCCTTCTGGTACCTCCCATACAAATGTGCCATTCCGTTCTTTTTAGAGATGGAGTAATAATATAAATACACCCAACGCGATAGTGCCCAAATATTGTAATTATTATAGCTTAATCAGCATAATGTTTTGGAGAGAAAAACTGTAAGTCTAGCCACGCCCCTTATGGTACCTCCCATACAAATGTACCTCTCCGCCAACTTTGGAAATCGAGTAATACTATACAATATACTAGAAATTCTATATTTGACTAAGGGTATATGTTAGTCGGTTTTCCTGACTGAAACTTTCGTAGTGGTTTTCTTTTCATGAATTCACCAGCGCACTAAACCATAGTTCAATGAACTCCACCAATGCATAAATTAAAGTTTTCATGCTTTTCACTCATATGCAAACATAAAAACATAAATCACCGCTTTTACCACCAATGCCATAAATTTATAATTAAATAAAATAATCACATAAAAAAATATAATGAACATCAGAGTGCAGCCGTAACATAAGCAATAAGTTTCAAATTCACCCCAATATTAAAGCTGGTACCCCTCAGCAAACAAACAGCGATTAAAACGCATAAAACACTTTAACAGTTTTACGCGATTAACGCGTTCGAGTATAAATAACATAATAACACAATAAAGAAAACAAATCACAAAAAGTGAAGATAGTTGTGGGGAGGGGAGGGGAGGTCTGTTCACAAATCAACTTACAATGTTGTGTGTATACAAATATAATAATAATAATAATAATATTTTACCGAAGAAGAAGAAAAAGTATGAAATGAAAGGAAAAATAACATTTTGCCATCATCAACATCAACATGAACATCAACATGGCCATCATCATCATCACCATCACTATTTATTGCATTAAAACACACACACAGAACGTCGAACCATTGATTCGAAAGAGAAATATTTATACGATAAATTTTGCATCTGTAAAATGAAATAAGGAAACTTTATAAATATGTACGTGTTCGTGATATGAAAGAATGGAGTGAAAGAAAGAAAAATGAAACACACAGTATAAAAAAGAAAACAACTAAAACTGTTCTTTCAACGCACATCTTTAGTATGTGGGCATGGATACTTTAAACGTCTGGGTTATGGTCAACAACATCAACAGCAAGCACATGTGGGCAGAAGCGACGGGTAAACAAACACTGGGATGGGCAAACTTTGGGGTTATTTTTTTTAATAAAACATACAAAAAGGTAAAAGCTAAAAGTACTCGAAGACAATTTTTTGAATAATATTACAGTGATAAAAAATTTAATTTAAATAAAATAAAATACCTGGGTAATTTCATTTGTGCTACCTTAATTTTTTACAGGCCTGAAGAAGGCATGCCAAAATAAAGGCAATGAGACACCTACTACAACACATTTGTAAAAAATGTATGCTTATATTTCAACTAAATTTTGATTTATCCTTCGTTTACTCGATAATAAAACAGGTGTCGAAAAAATACTTTATTTTTTACTCTTATTTTGACCCTTTTTTATACCCCTAACAATCATACGCGCACAAGCGCAGTGTGCGGTATATCTATTTTGTTCCTTCATTTGTAACGCCCATAAGGAGGCGTGGTAGGTATGAAAATATATATATTAGGGAAATTTATTAGCGAAATGTATGGACGATTTTTTGGCGGATCAAAATGTTAGACGAAAAAATACATGACGGGAATTTAAGTAAGATCAGACATTTATTCCCCGTACCCTAAAGAGGTACTTAGTAAGTCCTATGTCTTTAAACAATGTTCGATTAAGCAATTGCATATTCTTATTGTAAATATGTAATAGTCAAATATTGACGTGTATGAGCGTGCTTTAGCCCTTTTTGCCAACATAATTTCAAATAGCATGATTATATCTCTACTATACTGTGAAATTTTCAGGATCATTGGCACAGCCCAACTCCACCCTCTTTATTCCTCTTATAGTTCATGCGATACAGCCGGTTAATATTTCAAACTTTATACCACGCCCACGAATCCGATCTCGCCCATTTTTTTTTGGATCCCAAAATTTGCAGCCAAATGAATCGACTCAAATTTTCAAACCGTTTTCCGAGTCTTTAAGGTACTAAACCAGTAAGAAATTTTCAGTCGTTAAAACTGACTTACCCGCACTCTCAGTAAAACATAAAATTTTCTTGTATATTCTAGTAGATTTCTAAAGTAGGCGGAATGGTACATTTGTATGGGAGGTACCAGTAGGGGCGTAGATAGACTTCCAGCTTTTTTCTTCAAAACTTTATCCTGATTAAGCTTTGCTAAATACAGAATTTGGACACGATCCCGTTAGGTCTATTAATAATATTAATCGATTTCTAGAGTGGGCGGCACCAGGTGGGTATGGGAGGTACCAGATGGGGCTTAGCTAGATTACCAGTTTTTATCTCCAAAACTTAATCCTGCTATAGCAGAATAAAGTTGGGCACTATCCCCTTGAGTTTGTAAAGTGGGCGAAATGATATATTTGTATGGGAGGTACCACAAGTGGCGTGGCCATGTAGCCCATTTACAATACCGTAACTCGTGCAAAGTTTCAAAGTATTTGGTTGCGTCTTTTGAAAGTTATCGCGCGTACTAGCCGGACAGACAGACAGAAGGAAATGGTATATAAGCTTCTATCCTCTAAACGGAGGTAATGTTCTAAGATGAGCATGATCACATGACAAAAACTACTACCACCTCCCTTACCAACACCCCCTTTTTGGGAGTGTCCGTCTGTCTGTCCCTGCGATTACCGCAGTATTTTTAGAGCTATGTATGTAGAAATTGTGTATGCAATCTTTTTTCCTCCAAGCGGAGGTTGAATTCTAAGAAGAGCAATAACGGCCAAAAACTACGTCCACATCCCCCTTTTTGTGGTTGTCCGTCTATCTGTCACTGCCATTGCAGCCGTAGTTTAAAAGCTAACGAGCAGAAATTTGTCCGTTTGTCTGTTGCTGCAATTACAGTAGTAGTTTAAGAGCTGTTGAACTAAAATGTTGTATGCAAATAAAATTCTCTATGCTGAAGTTATGTACTGAATTTAGTAAAAAAAAACTTAAACTTAATTTCCCTTTGCACCCCATGAATGAGGTATGGGATAGCTTCTCGCGTTGTTGTGAATTAACACGCTTTCTATTTTTAGATTCACAACAAACGGCACCTACTTCTTTATCGACGAATGCGAACGTCACTGTTTGAGAAGCTCTTACTAGACACGACGATTGAATCGACGCTTAATACTGCGAAGTTGCTGTCAACAACACTCGAGGGGAGCCGACAATGAAAGAAAATTTTATTTCTTTTTTTAAGATGACTGGAGCCGGGTTTGAACCTGCGATCTCCCGCATGGTAGTCGCGTGTTCTAACCACTATGCCACGGTCGGAATTTAGTTTTTTAGGTTTAGTTTTTTTTAAAGATGTCCGTCTGTCTCTGTCTGTTTCTGCAATTACAGAAGAAGTTTAAGAGCTATCGTACTGAAATTTGGTAACATACTGAACTGAGTAATTTTTAAAAACACTAATCCCATCTCCCTACAAACACCCCCGACCTAAATTGTTATACAAACTTGTATTCTCTAAACGGAGGTTAAGTTCTACGATGAACAAGACCGAATAAATCCTACGACCATCTCCTATACCAAACCCCTTTTTGGGGGTTTTGGGGGGATTACAGCGGCAGTTTAAGAGCTATGAAATTTGAAACTCTAAGCGCAATTATGAATTGAGTAAAATCGAGCAAACACCTCCCATACAAATTGCCCCCTTATGTGTATCCCTGAGAGCTTACGTCCACTAAGCAGAGGTTAAGTTCTAAGCTGAGCCAGATCGTACAAAAACTGCCCCTTTTCGGGGGTTAAACAATACATAACAATATGCTCAGCTCATATACACAATTCAAGATTAGTATTTAAAATTGTGAAAAAATATTGGCAAAAAAATGGATGAGAGAGGCTAAAAGTAACGTCCACCTCTCATACAAAATCCCCTTTTTTTGCGGTTTAATAGAAATACAAATGGTGGAGGGCATCGGAGCCTCAACATAGCCGAAGATAACCTTAGTTTTATATTAATATATTTTAGGGTCATAATTTTACACCCTGTGGGTCACATTAATTCGTCCCAAGGCTTTTGTTCGATTTCTCGAAATGTTGGCATGTTCTTAATTTTTTTTTTTGAAAATTGGGTTCGGTTATAATGTGAACATTTTTGCTTCTTTGTTATTAGAATTTTCAAGGCGTCTTAATCCCTTAATTGTTTTTTACATTTTCTTATGTAAACTTTTAAGAATTTCTTTGTTGACAAACATAATAAATCCTTCGACACTTTCATGCCATCTCAATTTCATAATTTTCATAAATTTCCCAATATTCTCTTTTCCTCCTTACCCTGATTAGTCATAAGCCAAAATTTCCCACTCCGATTTTTCCCTCACTAACCAACGACAAGTGTACAACGAGCCAGAGAACAGGTACACATGTTAAAGAGTAATCCACTTGATGAAAAACCCACCACAAGGACTCAATAGCACCTTGACATGCAATGTACAAAAAAAAAGAAATAAACGCAGGAAAGTCCCAAAACATCAATATACAAGTGTACAAGTGTTTTCTTTTCAAAAGGACTCTGAAGGCTCTTTAATGGCTGCTGCTGCTAACAGCAGGAGGAAGAGTGTAATGAGCACCAAAGGACTCTGCAGGAGACAAGGAGTGGAAATATCTAAAAATGTTGCAAAGAATTTGAGATGAAAGAAAATTGCAATAACTAAAAAAGGGAATTGATACATCAAAAATGTAAAACAAATAATAACATTTCGAGACGTATATTACATTTTTTTAAATTTTGCAAATATCGAAATGGAAGGAAAAAACTCTATTGGCTATAATTAGAAATAATTCCAAACTGAACAATAATATTCAATATAGATTAACAACAAAATCAAATTAAAAGTATTTTTATTAATAAATAAAAAAACGTTGCAGTTTTATGACATATCCGAAAAGGAAGCTTCCCTACTCCTAAGTATATTCGTTCCTACACTTGTTCTACACTATTATTTAGTAATCTCTTAAATTGAATACCCCAATAAATCTATTGATCATCAATACTATAATTTAAACGACTCAGTTTGCCTGCAGCAATATTTATCTACTCTATGTTACTACTCCCCGTTTTCTGACCCCACAACCTCCACATACAGTCGATTGCAACCACAATGCTGCACACTTTTATTTAATGTGTCGTGTGCAGTTGAGATAAGAATAAACATTTATGCCGCTGGCCACAAGGACTCTTTAGGTTGTCCTTTTCATATTTTTCTGTTGTTGTACTTGTGTCGCGGTGTTATCCGATGATTTATAATGTGTGAAAACTCTTGTTGTGTTTGCTCACTATAACTAAACCATAACCGACACTGGCAACCAACCACTCATAAATCGATATATTTACATTTATTTGTACATTTTCATACGAATGTTTGTTGTTGTTGAAAATGTTCAAAAGAACTTAAGCAAATAGCGCCGACACTTTTTTTCTTTTATTTGATTACATTTTTTATTTTGTATTTATTTTTTGTTTTCACAACAAGTGATATAGCAAGTTGGGAAAAAAGAGGTGATAAAATTCTCACTTAGGTTTTTTTTTACTGTTAGTGTTGTAGTTATTGTTGTTTATTTTTGAATAATCTTAAAGATTAGACGTATAAGTGTTTGTCTTCATAACTATCATTGTTATTATTATTACGTTTATAAATCTAGCGTTGAAGGGCCGCGCTTAAGGTTAATTATGAATGGGATTTATTTTATAAAATTTACAATCTTCTTTTATAACATGTCATTAAATGTCGGTTAATTTGTGTTAAAATGTTGAGGCAATATGATTATACTGAAAATATTAGGCAAATTTTATGAATAAACCAAAGGTATTAAGCAGCGTGTAGAATTTTATATTAATAAAATACTTGGTAATTTCATAAATTCACGGTATAACTTTAATTTGGTATATCATGTTTGAAATTTTCCGAATTTTGTATATTTCGGCAGTAAATTATTATGAAGTCCTCATTTCTTACATAAAGAATTGGCGGAAGCGAATAAGAAAGAAGATGAAATTTTTTTTCAATCGAAAACTACCGTTTATACTCATTTCGATTAGCAACATGTACATTAGGGTGCCCCATTCAAAAAAAAATTTTGGGGATCATTCTTAATTTGAATACTCATAAGGCTAAGAATTTTTGAGAATTTTTTTCAGATTTTTCGGAGGTGGTTTAGAGGTCGCGCAAATTGATTTTTTACCAAAAATCGACCTTTTTGGGCTTTTTGAATTTTGCTTCAAAATTGGTAAAAAAAAATAGATATTTCTTTAGCTTCTGAGTCAATATTCTTAAAGAAAATTTTGCGATCTTTAATTTTATGTGCATAAATAATTAGTTTCGGCAATGATTGTGCACATTTTGACAATTTAATAACGGTTTTTCGTAAATTTTCAACAAATATGGAAAATAATGCTTTGTAACTTTTAAAATTTGTATAAAGATTAAAAAAACTAATGATGCAGTTTAAAAGATTATGAAGTTTTAAATTAATTAGCAGAAAAAAATGAATTTTCTCTCACCGTTCTCGAGTTACGGCAACTAATCCCGGTTCTGTCAAGGCTTGCACAAAGCTCAAAGTCAAAATTTTATTTTCAACAATTTTTTTGATGGTTCATAGACCGAAACGTCAGAATTATCGCTATCAACGCTGCTGTTATCCTCCTTTTCAAACGGTTTTGATTTGGTCTTTCGAACTTTATTTGTGGGCTGAGATTTTCTCAAAGGTTGACCTATATTGCAGAACGCGCTTTTCAAGTCGTTCACGAAGTCCTTTCTTTTCTTAATTTCGAGTTTGGTTTTTCTAGACTTACCCTTTCATAACTTTGCCCACTTCGAGCGCAATATTATTATTTTGCGAGAAATATTGCACAGTTCCTGATTTGGATTCCACAAATCTCTGAAAGTCTTTGCTATTATTCTGGCGCTTTTGGAAACAGTGCACTTTTCCACTAAATGCAATTTAAAAAATCTTTGCAGTATTTGCATTTTTGTCGGCGGTTTGGCAGTATCAAGGTCATCAATCATTTTGCCCACACACCACACAGTCCTTGTATTCGACAAAGGCTCATCTATTTTAAAAAAATATTACCCAATATTTTTTGGACTACTTTATGATAATTTTAACTTACCGGAGCAATAAAACTTCAGATTAACAAAATATTTTTATTAAAAAGACGGGACTTCTTGTAATAATTTCAAATGTTTTGAAAGAAAACGACTGGTTTTTCACAAAAGGTTTTTTTTTCTATTTCTCTGCCAGCTGATCACAAAAACTTATCAGCTGATTTAACAGCGGATGCAAACCACCCGTATTGTGCTTTGTGAAGTAGCTTTGATTGCTAGAGCTAGAGATTGATAATTACCGCAAGAGGGATCTAGCATAAAAGCTTTTATCTGAAGCCATAAAATGTATCTCAATCTCGAGCAAGCGTCTTCCACTTATCAGTTTAGAAAAATTTTAATTGTATACTTGTTATCTCTAAACCTGCCAAAAATAGGGTTGCAGTTCCCCCAAATCCAATAAATCATGAATTTTAGTTCGAGCCATATCAGTGTCACCTATTGATAACGGCTTTTTGGCTACTTTTTTTGCTGTCCACAACTTGACAACACTTAAAACTAAGCTTTGACATACAATAAATAAATTTTCAAATCTCATAATCTAAAGTTTACAACAAATCGGATGCCAAAATCTTATAGTACTAAAAATTTCATACAATGGGTGCAAAGCTTTAAAAGGGTATAACTGGAGAACGGCAAAAGAAAATTATATTGTTTTTTTGCCAACTTATTTAAAACTTCATAATCTTTTAAACTGCATCATTAGTTTTTTTAGTCTTCATACAAATTTTAAAAGTTATAAAGCATTTTTTTCATATTTGCTGAAAATTTAAGAAAAACTTAAATTTTCTTAATAATGTATCAAAATGTGCAAAATCCCTGACGAAACTTATTAATTATGCACATAAAATTACGGATCGGAAAATTTTCTTTAAGAATATTTACTCAGAAGCCGAAAAAATACCGAATTTTTAGCAATTTTCAAGAACAATACAATAAAAGTCAAAAAAGCTCGATTTTTGGTACAAAATCGGTTTGCGCGACCTTTAAACCACTTCCGAAAAATCTCATAAAATTCTCAAAAATACTTTACCTTATGAGTATCCAAATTAGGAAAGATCTTCCGAGAAAATCCAAATTTTTATTTTTTTTTGGGACAACCTAATGTACATTGTGCATGGTTCTCAGTTACCTCGTCTTTCCGCAGTTTTGGTAGTCCTCTTCTGCCCCATCTATCGAGTTCATAGTCTAAGACTTTTCGAACTAGAGCATTTTTATCCATGCACCCAACATGTCTCGGCCAACGCAACCGCTGTATTTTAAAGCGCTTGACCACGTCAATGTCGGTATACAGCTCGTACAGCTCATGATTTCTAATGTATTAATGATTAATTCTATAATGTAGATGGTTGTGCCAGAGCTCGAATCTAGGTCACCCGTATGCGTGCTCTAACTATCATGGCACGGATGGTCAAACTATTTTAAGTTTTAAATTTGCTTTTTAATGTAGTATTTATATGTATACTTGTGAACTCGGCAATGCTTCGCTATTGCATATTAACTTAACATATAATATATTTTCTTACTGTCATAAGTGCTACCTCACCTATGTTGAGTTTAGTAACTTATTAATGTAACAAATCTAATCCCTATACCTTTTAAAGTTCATGAGATATAGTTTTTTTTAACTTTCAAGATGTATGGGCGGTACAGCTAGGGAGGCTAGCTGTATTTCACCAAAAACATATATACCAAATCTCATCTACATACCTCTGATAGTTCATGAGATGTAGCCTTTTTAATTTTCAACTATCTACAAATCAACAGTACCACTTTGTAAAATTTTGTATTTAATGATGCACCAAAAACATATATACCAAATAACATCTTCTTACTTCTGATAGTTCATGAGATATAGCCTTTTTGATTTTCAAGTTGTATGGGCGGTACCACGCCTCTTTTGTCCAATCACAACCAAGTATAGCCAGGGACTATCAACAGGTCATCATTACCACTTTGTACAATTTTTGTATCAACCGGTCTATTAGAAAATCCGTCAGAGTGATTTTTGAAAAGGGGCGTGGCACCGCTTACTTCCTCCCTGGCTGTATTGAATACTGCACCAAAAATATATGTACCTAATCTCATCTTCATACTTCAGATAGTTCATGAGATATAGCCTTTTTAATTTTCAAGTTGTATGGGCGGTGCCACGCCACTTTATCCAATCACAACCAAGTATAGCCACGGACTTTTGATATAAAGATCAACAGTACCACTTTGTACAATTTTCATATCAATCGGTCTATTAGAAAATCCGTCAGAGCGATTTTTGAAAAGGGGGCGTGGCACCGCCTACTTTCTCCCTGGCTGTTATTCTAACTGTACGACCAACAACACATACCACATATAATCTTAAGGTTTTAAAAATAGGGTCCGGTGGGCGGGGCGACGCCACCTTCATATATCAAAAATGATAGTACCCTATTGTCACCACCGACCACAACCTACGGGGGTTGGTACGACCCAAAAGTGTTACACATAGAAAGAGTTACATTAGACCTTAGGTTTCCTTGAACCAAATTCGATTCATGACATTTTAATTTGTTAAATCCATGTCCGTCTGTCCGGCTGGTATGTACGATAACCTTCGAAAGACCTAACCAATTGTTTTGAAACTTTGCACGGGTTAATATTTTCCCAAAACTACATACGGGATTTCACATGGGCTACATGGCCACGCCCCCTTCCATACAAATGTTTTATTTTGAATACAAGAGAAGGCTGCAGTCACATCTCTTCTTCCTCATCTTCCGAAGACTTTTCAAACTGGAGCATTGTGATCCATTTGTACAGCGTGTTCAAGCCAGCGCATTCGGTCTATTTCAATGCGCTTGCGTAGTTCATTCATTCATTCATGACGTTACTCACCGTTAACGATAAAGGATCTAAATATTTTGCGAAATGTTTTGTTCTCGAAGATTTGCTCAGTAGATTTATCCGCTTGTGTCATTACCCAGGATTCTGCGCTGGAGATCAAGACAGTTAAGATCAGATCAAGAAAGTTGGTGCAGTTGGAGCTTTGTTTGTCAAGAGAGGGCTTTGGCATTTAATCGCATACTTAGCGCATAGTAACAGCGGTTTACGATCAATAATCGGCACATGATTTCCAGGCTGACATTATTATTTTTGTTTACGGGGGAGCCAAGGTGGGCAAAATCATCAACCACTTCAAAGTTATAGTTGTCAACGTTCACGCAGCGTCCTAGACGAGTGGACTCTTTGTTCGTTGTAACAAATAACTTGGATGTGTCCTCTTTTATCACCAGACCCACTTCTGACGACTGCTTCTCAATGGTTAAAAAGGCCGCAATTATATCCCGCAGTCCTCGGCCAATGATATCTAAATCATCGGCATACGCGATTAGCATGTGACTTTTATTGAAGATGGTACCAGTCGTGTGAACTGCAGCCTTCCGCAGGATTATCACCATTATGATGTTAAAAGTAATAATATGTTAGCACGCCCTCTGCGTGCCTGTTGAGCTTATAAGGTACAATATTAATTTTAAAAATCTGGGAGGACAGATCCCCCTAGGTCAAACTTTTCGTAAATGGTCCGGTAAAGATTTCAGTTTAATAGTTTTTCTTGTCTTAAAACATTCCAAGTAAAATTTTCTAACCAAAATTTTTATTGAACATTTGAATGTTGTAAAGTCTCATTTTAAGGTCGATATTTGGCGTTTCTCGAAATAAAGACGAAAAGGACACATGAGGAGTCGAGATAGAGAGTTAAAATGTTCCACAAAAATCTTCGTTACATTTCATTGAAGACAGCTTATGTTGAAAATGCACTTAAACACTAAGAAACTAAGTTTTTAATGATCTTTTTCAAACTCTATTTTAGGTTGAACTGAAAAGTTCACCGGGCTATGAAAAAGAAGTTCGACCTAGGAGGATCTCTCATTCATTCGGTAAACGAATTATTCCGCTCCGAGGCACAGTGTTTTTCAACCCAAATATTCTCATTCAAATTTGCTCTTCTTATTTATTCTGATAATAATTATTTCATAGTATTAGAATACAATGTTGCTGACATTTTCGTAGCATTTCACACTTTTGTTTTCATTTCAATGGAATTAAATTATATGTCCTTTTTTTGTGTGTTTCTCCACAGTTCTCTTAATTTTGCATTGCAAATCTGGCTTGATTATAATTTGACAGTCGTTGAACACAACGTTTTATTTATTCCAGTCATTTAGCTAACGCTTATGATATTATTCGTCCTTCTGTTGTTTTTCTAAAGACTCTTAAGCCCCTTTAGAAATTTTCTTCTCCGTTTGTTTTTCTGTATATTACGTTGCATTTGTTTTTTTTGTTTCGTTAGCCGAGACCATCATAAATCGCTATTTGTGAAAATCTTTAACTTTGCTAACACTTAATAACACAAAAGTGAATGCAAAGGGGAATTGACCAAACAGTGTGAAATTTCACGCATTAACAAAAGGACTTTAAGGGATTTTACTAGCTGCATATCTTAACGAACAAATCTGGGAACATCTCTGGAGAGTTGTTAGCAGCAGGACGAGCATATCTGGCTGACAGAGAGATGTATTGTCGATAATCATAGGTCCTACGCCCTCAACGACTGCGTCAGCGATAGCAACAACATGGCAAATAGCACGTGCTATTGGATATCCTTAGTATGTGTTGAGCTGTGTGTGAGAGAGTGGGAGAGAATAATCACTGTCACACCGGAACACTTGTTTTACGGCAATTTTTATGTTTTTGGGAATTTCCTTTACGCTTTGCATTGCGTGTGGTAAATTGTTGGCAGTTTGTTAGTGGCATCATCATCATCGTCATGGGTAAAACCTTTACACCTGCCTTAGTGTTCTGATTTTTGAGTACTTTTACCAAGTTTTCCATTCAATTATTGACATAGCTATCAGCGTACACCCTTAAGGCAGGTAAATTCAAGGTTACTACCATTCAACAATAACCAATAACAGCAGGACATTCGTCCTTTCATGTCCGTCTTGCACATAGTACATACATTGTTGCATTCTCCCGCTAGGGAGTTGTAGTAAGCTGACGGAGGGGAAAGAGAGAGGGAGAGGGACAGCACGTGCAAGCAAGGAAGGAAGGACGACCACTTCAGTGTCAGTGTGTGTGGATAGATGTTCGTTTGCCTCCTTTACGAGTTGCCGCTGGCAGTACATAGAGCAGAGTACTACTAGCAGCCGTAGTACTCGTCGTAGTAGTTTTTGTGCAATTCAAAGTGCAAATATCCTCGTACAATTATTATCATTTTTCTACAAATATCTCTTACAAGTACTCGAGTAAAAAGGAACCCAAAACACTTTCAGTTGTTTGAGTATACTCGAGAGGGACAGACAGTCGGTGCTTAGTTTTAAGTGGTGTCAGTCTAACAACAGTGAACAGTGCAGTAAAAATATTTTTGTGAATATTTTAAAACGTCAAAAGTGACTGAAGTTAAAAGTGTAATAGTGATGACAACATAAGGACTACAAATTATACATATATTATTTTATAATATTTTATACAACAATTTTGGTTTATCAGAAATTAGTTATCAGTGTTAAAGATAACATAAGGACTTGGCATATTTTTGATATCATTTTACACAAATTTGTATAATATTTAAATTGGATTATCAAAATGTTGGCGTATCAACAGCTTATGTGGATTTTTAGCATAGTTTTAATGGCCAGACTGTCATTACAAACTCCCACTGGATTATTGGATATAAATAAAGAAACATTAGGTAAGAATTGTTAATGTTGAGGCTTGAGAGAAGTTTAAGCAAATCAAAAGTTTGAATTTAGTTATTATAAAACTGTTAGCGTCATAGATGTAAAATTACTCTTACAAAAATTATCACTTGTCAACAATCGTACACAGAAGTTAATATAAGACCACTGCACTGCCCATGACATTCTCCCTTAACTGTTCTGAGAGAATTTAATGTTATAATAGAATGGGGAAGGTTATCTTGGTTCAGCAGACCAAAAATTCAGTTTATACAACAATACCTGCGATAACGGATCCAGACTGGTTTGCTTCGCGTCGGCAAGAGACATGGTAGTGAGTGGAACCAGATTTCCACACAAAGATATCCACAAGGCAACCTGTATATCCCCTGATCAAAAGACAAGACCCCAGATTGATCAAGTGGTAATCGATGGAAGGCATGTTTGAAGCGTTTTGCTTGTGATGCGTGGAGCAAACATTAATGCAGATCACCATCTAGTTTCATCCAAGGTAGGCACTCGATTAAGTAGTGCTAAAAATGCTCGTAATCAAACGCAAAAGAAGCTAGACATCACAAAGCTGCACACCACCGAGATAGCCAATGCCTACGCCAACCAACTCTTCTATGACCATTGCCGCAACGATCGTACTATGTTATGAAAAACTACTTTCAGACAAGCTATGATACCATGATTAAAGTCGCACATTGTCTGATTTAAAGGGTGTTGCATACAGGGCAAAACTGCAGCCAATGTCAATGCGTGCGGCAACGGAACGATATAATGACAAGAGGTGGGATATGAGACGCCTTTTTAGGCTTAAAAAGCGTCTATAGAAGAAAAGAAAGAACCAGCCCAAAAGTTCTACCAAAAGGTAAAAAGCTAAGGTTATTGAAACAGAAATCCCTAACTGCAAGGACAGAGATGGAAACCTGCTCACGGACACTCAGAGTGTGCAGCAAGTATGGAGGGAAGACTTTCCTACTCTGCTCGTTCCCGTAAACAGCATAAGTGAATAAATCACGCCAATCATTGACGATGCAGAAGATTGACCAATACCGAGGAAAAACGCGATCAGTGAGGCAATTGACAAGACGCCTCTTCAGGCGGAAAAAGCGTCTATGTAAGAAAAAAATAGAACCAGGATATCGAAAATTACAGGAATAGAGGTGGAGCCTAAAAGTTCTACCAAAAGGTAAAAAGCAAAGGTGTTTGGAATAGGACCGGCCGTGGCATAGTGGTTAGAACACTCGACCACCATGCCATGCGGGAGATCACAGGTTCAACTCCTGGCTCCAGTCTCCAGCAACTTCGCAGTATAAGTGTCGAGTCAATCGGCATGTCTAGTAAAAGCTTCTCAAACAGTGACGTTCGCATTCGTCGATAAACAAGTAGGTGCCGTTAGTTGTGAATTTAAAAATAGAAAGCGTGTTAATTCACAACAACGCGAGAAGCTATCCCATACCTCATTCATGGGGTGTTAAGGGAAATTAAGTTTTTTTTTTTAAGTTTGGAACAGGAATCTCCACCCATAAGAATAGAGAAGGAAATCTTGTTACGGACACGCAAAGTGTGGTGCAAGTATGGAGGGAACACTTTCGATCTCCACTCGTTCCGGTAGGTAGCATAAGTGACGAAATCACCCCAATCAAAGAAGACGGGGTAGTTTGACCACCAACGAGCCAAAACGATATCAGTGCGGCAATTGCACCGCTTAAAAACAATAAAGCTGCGAGATTGACTGCCTGCAGAGCTTTTTAAGGCCCGCGGCGATGAACTCGGGGCGTGCATGCACCAGCACATAAACACGATTTGGATAACAGATTAGAATCTGATTGATCGATGTCCTGTGCTTTTGAAAGGTGATCCAAGAAATATCGCGGGATCAGCTTTTTACGCGTCGCTTACAAGGTCCTTTCTAGTGCGTTATGTGAAAGACTACAGGCCATCATAGCGAACCTGATTGGATTATATCTGTGTGGCATTAAACCTGGTAAATCGACAACCGTTTAGATATTCTCACTACGACAAATCCTGGAGAATACCCAAGAAATGCATATCGATACCTACCATCTGCTTATCGATTGCAAATCTGCATTCGACATTCCGATATGACAGAAATCATAAGAAGCTATGGCTAAGTTTGGTATGGCCGCAAAGCTGATACGTCTTTGCGAGATGACACTTACTGTTACAGAGTCTTCAGTGGAAATAGGCTAGAAAAACTCTGACATAGTCATACCAAGCGAGGCTTTACACAAAGTCTGTCATGCGATCTCTTTACTATCATAATGGAGAGATGACCATGCGGAAGGTTTCTATTTTGCCTGAAAACAGAAAACGGCGTATACAATTTTTGTATCATTTACATTAAAACCTGAATAAAATCGGAACGATTGTGTACATTATTTGACAGTTAGGCCTTTTTTTAATGTCTACAAATTCTTTATTAAAATTTTACTAAATTTTTTCGTACGAAACATATATTTGATAACACTACTTTACAAATAATTATTTTTTCTCTGGACTTTGAAAACCACTATTTTTTTATGATAGAGGACGGGTTTCTGATTAAGAAAAAAAATTAAAAAAAAATTTTAATGGAGTGGATTTTTTTTAAAAAATTTTTTTGTAAAATTTTTTTCTTTGTTGGCGGTGCTTTTGGATTTTAACCTATATTTCAAGTTCTACACGGGCGATCAGGACAAAAGAGCTACCAAATTTATAAGAATCAAATGGTCTCAAAAATATCTTTCATTTGAGTACCCGCACATAGGCGGTCATCATAGAATCCAAGGAGCCCCTTACTTGACCCCCCAAGTGCATCATGGGTCTCGGCACCCATTTTGACCTACTATTTCGATGTTATGGGACCAAGACGAAGTGAATGGTATATTTTTGTTGTTGCTTGGGCTTTCAGACCATATTCTGCAGTTCCGACAAATGCAAAAATTCAAATATTTATTAAAACTTAATTTCTGTATGCCAACTTTCAGAGGCCATTACTTTTTAACTAGTCCATATATTCTCTTCTACAATACTACATTTGTTTGCTAAGGTGTTCACTATACGCAGAAAGGAGACGCTATTTTTCATAAAAAAAGCTCAATTTTTCAAATAAATTCAGCCAGTAGGGCAAAATAAAACAATTTGTTGACTTAAAGTGGCATAATTCTTGTTGGCCATTTGATTCTAATAAATTTGGTACCTCTTTTGTCCTGATCTCCCGTCTAGAACTTGAAATATAGGTTAAAATCCAAAAGCACCGTCAACAAAGAAAAAAAATTAAAAAAAATTTTTTTAAAAAAATCCACTCCATAAAAAATTTTTAAAATTTTTTTTTCTTAATCAGAATCCCGTCCTCTATCATAAAAAAATAGTGGTATCCAAAGACCAAAATGGCTGTAAACTAGTGTAATCTCTACAATAAAATGCAAACTTCGCATTATCGTAAAAAAAAACACAACAAAATGCATATTATGACATCGATCCATTTAACACTAATTTTACTACTTCAAAAATTTTTCCCCGTTTTTTTACAAACCCATGAATTTCTTGTCTTTATTAATAATATTTTTTTCCTTCTATTTTCATTTCAGGTATGTTACCTTATATTTTATATGGTTTATTAAAAACAAAAATACATCAGAACGTAAGTATTTTATATGCTAAACAACTGTTAAAATCAGCGGCGGCATTTTTCAAACTTCTCTAAACACTTATGGAGAGTCATTTATATTGAATACCTTATATATAATAAATAAGGCAGAAATCTTATGCAAATGCATATTTTTCCTGCACATCAAAAAATAGATACGTTTAAGTTATCTTTATGAATTATTAATTTTCCTTTACAATGGTATTACATTGTTTTTGCATATTTTGCATATTTTACGAAAAAATACGTATTTTTGCATATGAATGCACATATTTCAGCAAATTATATATTAAATGCATATTTTTGTTGCATAATTTTGCTGTTTTGATTAACAACCACTTTTAAAAGAAAACGCTTTGAACATTTTGTGGGACATCTTTGGGTAAGCAATCTTATGCAAATATATATTTTTTTCTGGACATTATAAAATAGATATGTTGTAGATATCTTTACGAATCATTAAAATTCTTTTACAATGGCATTAAATCATTTTTGCATATTTAACGGAAAATACGAAAAAATTGCATTTATGCGCATATTTTAAATTTTTTTTTTTATGAAAAGATGATATGCTCGGCAAAAAATCATTGCTCAAAGTCAAAAGAAAAAACCAATCAATAGATAAAACCACTCAACAACTGCCTGGCTCGGTGAGGATTTCGACAAATATAAAGTTTTTCTTTTTCTAACCGATACACCGCCTGCAACGTAAATTTGGCAAGGGGGTTACAATTTATTGAACTGAATTCTCTTATATCAAATAAATCAAAAATATCTTTTGTAAAAAGACATCGCGTTTACAGATTTCGAAGGACAGATGTCCTGGTTTTCCTCTTACTCCAGAGCCAATTTTAACAAGATTTGATAAAATTGGCAAAGCAGTGAAAGAGCTCCACGATTCCGATTCGACATCGAATTAAAATAATTTTAATTTTATATTCATTTAATATTAAATTTGTGTCCTTTTTGCCAAAATTCATGCAAATTTTATTTTTAATAAAATTTTAAATAATTTTTAGCGCAAATTTTTGAATATAGATTGTTATATGCGCATATTTTTGATTTTTTAGTGCATAAAATTCCTTGCTCTATATATAACTATACTATTTATTATTTTGGTTATATAAGCAACGTTTGTAACGGGTAAACTCTAAAATTACTGAATTGATACCAACAATTATTTTGTTAAAACTTTATTATTTGACATAGAAAGAGAATAGAGTAGTTATCTGTTATGACACAGTGAGGTCCCACATATGCCACTAAAATCTTAATCATGCGATACCTTTTGTTAGAATTTTCCTATTTTCTGAACTTACATATGGTGATATTTATAAAGTCACAATTTATGTAAGCCTTGCTTTGAACAAAATTAACTAGATTTTATAACAATCAACTCCCCCCCCCCCCCCCCTTTCTCTTCTATGTAACGAAGAGCCAAACCCTTACTCGAAAAATTACAAATAATATCAGATGATATCTATCCTAAATGCCACAATTTATTAAATATGATACTGCAAAAAACAAAAACAACAACAAGAACAAAACACAAATTTTATATCTCGTGTAAATTTACGATAAACTGAAGTGGAGTAATAATCATTATCAACGTTATTATGACTGAAGCGTGTCTTTAATACATTTTACATACATGCGGACGCATAGCGTCGTCCTCGTCGTCTGTCACCTCTGTGACAAGTGACAAGTGTGTGTGATGCCAAGGAGAATGATGTGGAGAGGGTGCGAAGCTGTGCTTCTGCGCTAGGCTTGTAAGCCTCCAGAAGATAATAATCTTTTGTTCGCGATTGCTTAGGTTGGGTGTTGTTATTCACGGGCCCCTAATGTGACGTCGTCGGCGAGTGCTGATGCAAAAAAAAACACCATAATAATAACAGCTGAATATTATTGGAACGTGTTTAACAAAGGAATACATCTTCTTCTGTTTTTTGCCACAAAAGAAAAGTAAATAATAACAATAAAAACAGAACAGAAAGATGCCAAAGGGAGCATATTATGAAGAGGACAAAAGGAGACATAAGTTATATGGATGCATGAACACACATGTGTATGGATGACATGCAACATTACATGGCAGGAACAATACGAGAGCGAGTATAGCCATGTGAAAACATACATACATTCCTACTTATTGCAGCGAAGAGGCACTTCATAGACACACCATAGAAAATATACATACATCATCATGTGCGTCATCATAATCATAATCATTTTCATCGTAATCATGTATTCATATTATATTGCAAATATCTCTGAGGGGTCCTACAGTCGTGAAAAGGGAGATCTGAGCGGTGGTACATCGCATCGCATCACATGTTCTTTGAAAATGGTGTGTGTGAAGAGAGGAAGGTTTTGAGGGAAATGCTGAGAAATGTGAACATTTAATAAAATCAACCTAAACGTGAAAATATGTAGACAACGACCGTTACGTAAATGATTAGACAGTAAAATGTGTGAGATGAATGGACGTAACGTAACGGCTAACCGGTTTTTATTGCAAGGCGAGACTGATTACTATTTTAAAGATAAATATCGTGTATGCATTTCTGAAATATATTGATGTACTTAAGAGAGTAGGAAATTAGCAAAAGACGTTAAGTGCTTCGGTGAAGCCGTGGCAAATATCGGAATAGGGAGGGAAAACGGAAACCTTTATTATTTATAAAAAATAGATAAAATTTTATAAAATATTGGAAAATGTTTTAAATTTTTAATTTTTAAATTCCTTAAAGTAAACTACAACGAATCCTAGATGCTCTGCACTATATCTCAAAATGGTGATAAAATATTTCCCCAAAATAAAAGAAATTTGTATGGAAGGTGGAAGTATTTTGGCCGATCTAATTAAATAATTCTCTTAGCATTCACGATTCATACAAAATTTAAGAATTACCAATTCGCAAAATCTGGTGCTGATACAACTCATTTACGTAATGAAAGCCTTTGTTTGAATATAAATGTAAAATCCGGAAGTACATACATATCCGCCCTACATAGAATTTTTTTAAGGGTCCCATTAAGTTTTCAGTTTAAACTTAAAAAGAGGTTAAAATAGGTTCTAAAAAACTGTTTTTGTTGTTTTAGTGCGTTTTCGATATCAGATTTCTTCAATGACATTTAACTTGAAATTTGTTTGTGAAACATTTTAACCATCTGTCTCTACTACTTTCGTCTCCTTTTTGTCCTTATTTCAAGACAATTTAGAAAAGGACCAAAAAACGGGACTTTACAACATTCAAATGTTCTAGAAAAATGTTGCTCAGAAATTTGTGCTCGTGATATGACCAAAAAGAGATACCTCCAAGTTTTACTAATCGTTTTGAACATCGACCTAAAATAGTTTTATATTTATGTTTCTTATTGTTTTAGTCCATTTTCGATATCACATGTCTTTAATGAAATTTAACGAGCAAGTCTATTGCGGATCAAGTTAGAAAAGGACCTTCAGAAAAAGACCTTCAAATGGAACTTTACAACATTCAAATATTCTACTAAAATGTTGCTCAGAAAATTGTACTTGGGATACTCTAAGACAAAAAAGCGATATCTCCAACTTTTACTAATTATTTTTTTTATTAAAGCACTTTGTGCAATGTGACCTTAAAAAAGTCAGAGTATCTATTTTTCTTATTGTTTAAGACAGCTGATATCGAAAGTTGTCTTTAACGAGGAATTTTTCTGCGGAACATTTTAAAGCTCTACTCGACTTTTTACGTGTCCTTTTCGTCCTTCTTTCCAGAGAGACAGAAAAGGACCTTAAAATAACATTTTAGAACATTTAAATGTTCAAGAAATATGTTGAATCAACATTGTTGATCTACAAATTTTACTCGGGATGTTCTAAAACAAGAAACCTTAATCTTTAAATTGTAAGGACTATCTTAGGTCGCTGTTTACACGTTGCTTTGAAACAAGTTAAAAAAATTAGTAAAAGTTGAAGATATCGATTTTTGGTCTTATTGCACCTAAAGAAATCTATGGTCCTTTTCTGACTTTTCTCGAAATAAGGACGAAAAGGAATTTAAATTTCATCCTCCTATAGGAGGCATTTTATCCTCCTAACATTCTTCTCCGCTCAACTACCGCAAGGGTGTGCCTAGAGGAGTCAAATGTATGACCGACCCCTACTAGTTTTTGCAACCCCAACAGTTTTTCAACGTATAAATACCCTATATATTCATACCTTAAGGTGATCCCATTTTTTTTTTTTTTTTTGGTTTTTTAATATTTTTATGAAATCACCTCCGCTGCCCCTATGGTACATCCTAGATGGGCAACATTAGGGTAACCGCAAAAATCGATGTTGTATTTTTGGTCGATCTAACCCCCCAAAAATTAATTGGAGTTCGTTAACCCGTGCCTCTGAGGGCTTGAAAGTTTTTAAGCTCCTATAGCCACGTTTGGGAGGCATAACTCAAGAGCGACTAGTCCAATATTCCTGAAATAGAAATCCGAAATTTTAGAATTAAAATTTCTTTAATCCTTTCGTATACCAATTCTCTGCATAATCAATAGTTTCGCAGTTATAAATAAATTTATGTAAAAAAAATAAAAATTTGCTTTAAAAATTCAAAATTTAAAAAATTGCATTTGAATTTTTTAGGCATCCTACAGGGGCAACATGTATGAGCGACCTCCACTAATTTTTCCCTCTTAAAATTTTTTCCAAACTTGCCTACCCCCTATCTTCGCCCCCTAAGTGGGCCGCCATTAGGGTGTTCAAAACCGAAACCGATTAACCGTAAACCGGTTTTTTTATTTAAAACCGTATGCCGGTTTTTGTAAAAATGTAATTTTCGAATAACCGGTTTAACCGAGTTTTTTCCTTCGGGTACTCGGTTTTTTTTTAAACCAAATTATATTTTTTTATAAGTATTTTTAACTTTTTAGGAAAAAACCGGTTAAACCGGTTTTATTTAAAATGCTGTATTCGAAATCCGATTTTTCTAAAAAATCAATTTTTCGAATAACTCGGAAACCGGGTTTCTAAAAAAAGGAGGTATTTGAACACTCTAGCTGCCATACAAAAATAAAATTGTTATAGAAATTGCTCCCCCGCTTAACTACCCCAAGTTTGCGACTAGAGGAGTCAAATGTGTGACCGATCCAAAAATACTTTTGCAACCCCACTAGTTTTTCAGAACATAAATACCCTCTATATTCAATAGGGTATATATTGTTTCGCCGTTTAATTACCCCAAATGTGTCCCTAGAGGAGCTAATTAAAGGAATTGTAAAAACTTTATCCCGATGTTATGTACAAAATTCGATACCGTTTTATGACATGGATTTGGATAAACCCAAATTTACAATACTGATCCAACTGTTTGTAAATAAAAAACACTATGGGCGTCATTTATGTTTCCATGTTATCATCATGTTTCCGATGACGGAATGATTTCGCAGAAGAGAGTATCAAAGGGTACAAGGGCCAGGATCAAGTGCATTACAATACCTAAGAATGTGTACTATCAATCGGATGTTCCTTCGAGAAGCCCGTACCAAAAAACGATAGCAGGTTGCAGCATTTTTTAAGAAAACCACGCAGTTACTTTAAGCGCAATTTTCCTATATATTACCCTGGGATGGTCCATTTTGTATTAGACTCTAATTTTATTGATATTGAAAAATTTAAAAAAAAAATTAAATTATTTCAAGTAATTATTAAAAAATATTATTAAATATTAAAACCAAAATTTTCATTATTTGTTGGAGTTAAACGATATTTCAGCTTATTGGGGAATTTTCCGTTAATAATTTGTGAATTTTCAAAATTATAGGGGAAACTGTCGTGCCTGAGTTTTGTGTAATTTTCAAATTTTTTCGTCCATTTTGGGGCTCTTTTTTATAGATAGATTCGCATTTGAATAAGCTAAGATTACATATCTTAAAATTGATATTTATTCTATCACTATTCGTGTGATATTTTCTATCAATTCATATTTGGCCTGCAGGATAGTTTGTCCTTCTTAATTCAAATGCTTGTACGGCCGCCATAACATTCAACCGTCCAGTAGTTTAACATTCCTAACAAAGATTATAAATGCCCATAGCCTAAAGCAAATATTCAACATATTTAATATCTGTCGTTATTTCATCCTAACTTTCCAGAATTTTTCGTAAAAACTCAACAACATTCCGTCTTCACGGGACTCCTTGGCGCTTCGACTAATATACTCTACTAAATATATTAATTTTAATTATCTTAACAACATATTAATTGCCCATCCAACCAAAGATTTAAGTGTTCCCAGTAAACAAAATAATTTATTTGTTGGCCCCCAAAAAACAATACAGCAAAATCAAAATATTATAGAGTGTCTTATAGAATTAAACAGACAGTAAATTTATATTTTTGATAATGCACAAAACGAGTAGTAGTAGTCTAAAATATTAGTAGTATATAAATAGTAAACAATTTCAAAGCGATGCAACATCACCCAACATAACATCATTATCACTATCCTTAAGCGCAGTCAGACAAGAACGGTAATTATGTTCAAATTTGCGTAATAATGATGGTGGTAATAATGACGACATCATCATCATCTTCGTCGTTGTCGACGTCGTCGTCGTCCATTGCAACCCAAAAAGATGATCACCCGTATGGTGATCTAAAAATATCATCTTGTTAATTTTAATAAAACAGATGCGTCTGGCCATCATCAGGCATTCATGCAATACATTCGCTTCATCAAACATGCTGCTGAAAGCGGCACGGCAATAGTGCACATGCTTTAGCCCTTCTTTTTTCCCCCTGTTTTAATTTTTGTTTGGTTTCAAAGTAAACTCCATTAGCATTTCCCTTGTTTGCATCGAGCCATGGCTGCAAACACTAGTGAAGTGAATGTTCATTCCCATTTTGGACTCAGAAGTTGCCCACTATAGTAACCACACTTTCCCTGCCCACGCTCTCTCTCTCACTCTCCATCTCGCCATTTCTACGCTCCCTCTGTGTATTTCATTCTGTCGCAGTCACTTCAGTTTTAATTAATTGCATTTTACAATTGTTAAACAATACAAAGTACAAGTACGAACGAGGAGTACTTGTTTATGTTAACCTCAATTATTTATAGTGTTTATATAGTAGGTTATCTGTCGCTTAATGGTATTACCCCTTCCATGGCTTCCCCAATTTGGTTCTCACCTATCGTATTGAACTTCTTTAAATATTTACATATGTAGGTTTGTTTTGTTGTAATAGGCAATTCAACTTTCCTTTTTAATTTAGTTCCGCTTGTATTGTTATTGGTTGTTGTTTTTTGTTTTAATTACAAAGTATATTGAATTTACTCTCTTGGATTAATCATTTTGTACTGGATTTAAGAAAATCCGTTCTTACCGTACGTTTGACACCGCTACAAATTGATTTCAGTACGTAATACTCGATTTTTATTTTGAGTGTAGCTAACATCACTTTTATCAGTAGTACTATTTGTATCAATCATATCGATAAAATCATATTGGTAAATACTTAAGTTGATGTAATTTTGCACACTTTTTATGTGATATGTATATTAGGGCGGTCCGAATTCCGATAAGTTATTCAGATTAAATTCTAATAGTGCGAAAAACTTGCTACGGGATAATACAAGTATTTTGTTAAAAAAAATTAAATCTTCTGTTCGCGCATGGTGGTCAAAGTTGGTGGGGAAGGGAAAAATCAAACCCAGCAACAGCTCTGGAGTCGCCCCTAGTGGGGCGTTATCATTTATAATTTTCCCCAAACATACCTAGCCCCATCTTCACCCCCTAAGGGTGCTCCGGTAAATAAATTTTGTTCCCACCGCTGTAACTGCCCCAAAAGTGGCCCTAGAGGAGTCAAATGTATGACCGACCCCCAATATTTTTGCAACCCCAACAGTTTATCCAAACATATCCCTCTATCTTCAACTCTTAAGATGGTCCCCAAAGGGTTGGTTATCAAATCAGCTCCTGCCGTTCCCATGGTGCCTCCTATAGAGGTAAAATGTTTGACCTAATCCCATTTGTTTTCAATACTAAATTTTCCCCAAACATAAATACCGCCATCTTCACATTCAAGGGGGCTCCCATACGAAAATCAAATTTGCATAAAGTTAACTTCTACTGATCTAACTGACCCAAACAAACCCCTAGAAAAGTCAAATGTATAACCGACACCCCAAGAGTTTCTTAGAACATATCCACCTTCTATCTTCAATCCTTAAACATTTTTTTATTTGTTATAATTTTTTTATGAAATCAGTTCCTGCCACTCCCATAATGAATGACCGACCTCAATATTTTTGCATCTCCAACAGATCTATCTTCAATTCTTACAATTTTTTTTTTATTTTTTACAAAATATTTTTATTAAATCAGCTCCTTTTGCTTCCATTGTGCCTACTGGAGGGGTTAAATGTATGGAACTGTCTACATGGGAGTAACAGTAGCCGATTTCATAAAAAGAAATTATAAAAATAAATAAAATTGTAGGGATCACCTTAAGGGTTGAAGATAGACAGTAGATATGTTCTAAGAAACTGTTGGGGGTTACAAATTATTGGTGGTCGGTTATACATTGTAGCCCTCTAGGAAACACCTTTGGTGCAGTTACAGCGCTGGGAGCTAAATTTATAAAAATTTGATTTTTGTATGGGAACCCTCTTAGGGGGTGAAGATGGGGGTAGGTATGTTCGGGGAAATGTTAGAAGAAAAAAATTCCTAGGGGTCGGTCATACATATTACCTCCCTAGTAGGCACCATTTGAGAGGTAGGAGCTGACTTTATAAAATAAATTAAAAAAAAAAAAAATGTGTGGGGACCACCTTCAGGTTTAAAAATAGAAGGTAGATATGTTTTAAGAAACTGTTGGTGTTGCAAAATATTGGTGGTCGATCATACATTTGACTCCTCTAGGAGGCACCTTCGGCGCAGTTACAGCGGTGGGAGCAAACTTTATAAAAATTGGTTTTTTTTTATGGGAGCCACCTTATGGAGTGAGTATAGGTAAGTTTGGGGAAAATGTTAGGAGGGAGAAATTACTGGGGGTCGGTCATACATTTTACCTCTCTAGGAGGCACCATGGGAGCGGTAGCAGCTGATTTCATAAAAAAAATAAAAAAAAATTTTATGGGGGCTACCTTAAGGGTTGAAGATAGAGAGCAGATATGTTTTAAGAAACTGTTGGGGTTCCAAAAATATTGTTGGTGGGTCATACATATGACTTCTCTAGGAGCAAACTTTATAAAAATATGATTTTTTTATGGGAGCCTCTTTAGGGGGTGAGGATGGGTGATTGGTATGTTTGGGGAAAATGTTAGGAGGAAAATATTATTGGGTGTCGGTCTTAAATGTTACCTCTCCAGGCGGCACCATGGGAGCGGTAGTAGCTTATTTCATAAAAAAAATATAAAAAATATCATAAAAAAATAAAAATTGTATGGAGAGTACCTTAAGGGTTGAAAATAGAGTGTGGGTATGTTTTTTTTTTTTTTTGTAGGAGGAAAAAATAACTGGGGGTCGGTCATAATTGTCACCTCTCTAGGACGCACTATGGGAGCGGTATGAATGGATTTCATAAATAAATATGAAAAATAAAAAAAAATGTATGGGGACCACCTTAAAAGTTGAAGTTAGAGGGTGGATATGTTTTCAGAAACTGTTGGGTTTGATGAATTTGAGCTGAATTTGATCTGAATAACTTACTAAAAACTTAATTTTCCTTTGCACCCCATGAATGGGGTATGGAATAGCTTCTCGCTTTATTGTGAATTTGCACGCTTTCTATTATTAGATTCACAACTAACTGCACCTACATGTTTATCGACGAATGCGAACATCACTGTTTGAGAAGCTTTTACTAGACTTGCCGATTAACTCGGCACTTAGGGGGACAGCTATGAAAGAAAAATGTAGTTGACTGGAGCCAGGAGTCGAACACGCATGGTAGTCGTAAATATCATGTCACGGCCGGTCCCGATCTGAATATCTTGTTGAAATACGAACCACCCTAATGTATATGCAGTCCTATTTTCTAAAAATTACTTGTCATTACCTTCGATTTTGTGAGAATTGGGCCATAAAAATTCAAATGTGCCAAATTTTTTGTGCAAATTCATATATAACTGTGAACAAAACAAAAAAAATTTTATAAACGATCTAACAACTAAATGAAGTTTTTATAAAACAGTACAAATCTTATGTTACTCCTCACAAGTTGTTTGACCATTTGACATATTTTCTATTCATCCATAAAATTTCTTCTCTATAAATATCGGTTAATGGGTTTAATCATGGCAATTATCTTGCATAGCATTAACTAACTACTAACCTAATTCTTTTTGTGTCTCTAGAATCACAGAAATTATGTTAATTTTTGATGGCGCGTATAATTAAGACCTTTGATAATCTTTGAAAAAATTGATACATACATAGAAATGGTGTTAATTTTTCCCATCAATTTATCTTATTTCTTAATTATTAACACATTTTATTCACATTCGTTACACTGTGCATACATGGCGGTGTGAGTAAAATGCATAGGGCATAGTTAATTTAATTATGAGTGTAGCACACACACACCTAACATGTCCGTGTAAAGGTGAATCTTCTTGGTGTGTTGGCTGACTCCCAATCTAAATCTATATATGGAATATAACCGATTAGCTGTATATCTAAATACGTTAGCTGCGTGTTGAAAATGCGGTGCCACAAAGGATTTTGTTTGGAAGCGACACAATGTGAAGACGCCGTTCGGCCGGACGGTAGTTGTATTTAACAATTGACTGGCTAATCGAAAAGATAAAGTTTTAATTTATTTAATCTGAAATCTTTTGAAAATTGTCTTCTTTTCCTCTGTGATGGTTTTGTATAAGAGATTGTAATAGTATAAGAATTTGTAAACGATAATAGCTGTGTGGTGTTTGTGAGTGGAATAAATAAATAATTATTTCTTTTCAAATAATCAAAATCAATTAGGTCAGGCGTCGGTCGCTATTTTTGTATGTGACCCCTACTATGAACAAGAAATACAAATCCGTAGTTTCGATTTTATTTTAATGACAATTTTATGTATTTTTTTATTATTTTTTATGCGTTTTTTTTTTGTTCGATGATGGAGCAACCATAAGGAAGTGTGTAAAAAACACGAGCCTCAACTCCGTAGAGTGTAATCAAAATATATATTTTTTATGGCCTGCCTGCCATTTTTGGTCTCTCAATTTTTACCATGTGTCATAAGTGTCAAAAAATTATTCGTATGTGAACTTAGTCTTAAGTGCGTGTACGCGCCGCACTGTTTTTCATATTTGGAAACCCCTCGACTGATTGCCCCTGCCCCTGTCCCATTAACACCCCACTCATGGTGTTCCAAAAGTTTTGATGTTTTCGTTTTGTTTGTTTGGCATTCAAACAATTTTTATTTTAGGCTGCATTTTTTTTCCCCATTCCTGTCGATTTTATTCGTTTTATGTTTTATGTCTGTGTGCCGGGGACTCTAGTGTGACATTTCCAAATTGAATCGTAAAATAAGGAACGAATTTAATTGCTTTCGACGTCGATAACTCTGTACGCTACGCGCTCTCTTTGTCGTTCTCTCTCTCTATCTGTCGCTTGGATTTTTATTTAGTTTTAAGTTCTTTAGTATTCTGGCACTGAAACCGCAACAAATCGGGTTCTGTTGTGGTAGCAAAGTACGGAAAACAAAAACAGAAAAAAATTGGAAATTGTAATAAAACTTAATTGAAGTTTTAATTGAATAATTTGTCGGCGTACAAAAAAAACCAAAAAAAAAACATTGAGGTACATTTAATATAGTTCGAAGGCATTAAAAAAAGAAAATTTATTGCAATTTCAAAACAGAAGTCAGTAATTAACTGTTGGTATTGTTTTTGAATGGAAACTGACTTTATGAGGAATTTGTTATCACAAATAAAGTGCTCAGGGAACATTACAGATCATTGACTTGACGGCGTTTCAATATAGTGGTTAGAGTCTTTATTTTTTATTTTTTCGGTTCTATGCTCAATTATGAATATCCAATAAATGTCATATAAAGTTATTAATGCCGGTCATTTAAAGGAGTTAAAAATTCAAATTAGAAATTAATACCATTACTACAAAAAAAGTAACGAAAACGGTGGAATAAAGAGCATTTTTCTTAAAAATTAAAACAACATTTTTTTCAATATAAAAAAATATTTAAAATATAATAATTATAAAAAATTATATATATAAAATTAAAAAATTCATAAGACACTTAATTTTCCTAAGTAGTATTTATACGTTGTAATGTAAATATAAATATGACAAATAGAATAAAAACCAAGAACTCTTGGATCGATTTGACTAACTTATTTTTTAATGTCTGTAATAGAAAAATTAAATTTGTCCACGCCTACTTTTAAACTAAATTTCCTATTTACACCTTAAACAATATTTGAAAAAAAAAAATATTTCCAAAAATTAAATGTAATATACATGATGAATTTCATATCAAAACCTATAAAAAAAGGGACATTTTGAACCCGTCCCTCTCAGATTTTAATGAAATTTTGCAAACAGCTCCATTTTAATTATAGAAACACAACCTCATTTTTGAAAAAATGTAGGCGTAGATATGTTATGTATACTAAATAGACCTATCTAAAAATATTTTTTTGGAAATAAAAAGACTTGAGCTTCGAAGTGACTTATATACATTTCTAATGGCACCAAGATCTTTCAAATCGGTTAAGCCATTCCATAGTAATCGCAGCTTAAAAGTACTTAGTACCGTCATTTTTCAAATATTTCGATAATTTGCCACGCCCACATATTTTCAAAAATGCAATTTCTAAAAATGAGGTTGTGTTTCTATAGGTAAAATCTAGCTGTAAGCAAAATTTCATTAAAATCTGAGAGGGTCGGTTTCAATGAATATCGGTTTTGATATGAAATTCATCAAATATTTCTCGGAATTTGTAATAGCAATCCTCCGAAACGTCTCGAAAGATTTTTAAGAATTACTAGTATTGCATAGTACGTACGTATTGCATAGTTGACTAATATTACAATATTAACTTAATATAATACAAAAATATGAATTAGAATTGGCTCCCAGTTATAAAAGCTGTGTATATGGGATAATTTTAAACATTGATCTTATGCGCTTTGTAAACAATTCGTTACCCCAAGTAACTCCTAAACCAGGTCAAACAACAACGTTTTATTGCGACGAATGTTATCTCTCTCTATGACCATCCAACCGCTCCCGCGGGCCATCTTCTGCATATTAAAATTCGCGTTGTCGAATACTATCTGAGTATCAAATTATATCAAATTATCTGGTTATCAAATTTTATACTTCTAGCTCTCAAAACGTTTTGCCACACCCACTCCGCCCATTTGGTCCAAAATTAAAATTTCGTCACCATAATCATATTCGCGTCGCCGAGTTCTATCTGGGTATCAAATTTTATCTCTCTAGCTCGAAAAAAAGTTTTGCCACGCCCACTTCGCCCATTTGGTCAACAATTAAAATTTCGTCTGCATATTCTTATTTGTGTTGTCGAGCACTATCTGGGTATCAAATTGTATATCTCAGCTCTGAAAAAAAGTTTTCCACATCCACTACGCCCATTGGGTCCAAAATTTAAATTTCGTCTGCATAATCATATTCGCGTTGTCGAGTACAATCTGGGTATCAAATTTTATTTCTCTAGCTCTAAAAAAAAGTTTTGCCACGCCCGTTCCGCCTATTTGGTCCAAAATTAATATTTCGTCTGCATATTCAAACTTGAATTGTCTAGTACTATCTGGGTATCAAATTTTATCTCTCTAGCTCTTAAAATAAAGTTTTGCCTCGCCCAATACGCCCATTGGGTCCTAACTTAAAATTTCGTCTGCATATTCATATTCGTGTTGTCGTGTACTATTTGGGTATCAAATTGTATCTCTCTAGCTCTACAAAAAAGTTTTGCCACGCCCACTCCGCCAATTGATGCAACAATTAAACATTAACATTCGCGTCGTCGTGTACTATCTGGGTATCAAATTTATCTCTCTAGCTCTAAAAAAAGGGTTTTTCACACCAACTACGCCCATTGGGTCCAAAATTACAATTTCGTCTGCATATTCAAATTCTTGTTGCCTAGCACTATCAATGTATCAAATTTTATCTCTCTACCTCTAAAGAAAAGTTTTGCCACGCCCACTCCGTCCATTTGGTCCACAATTAAAATTTCGTCTGCATATTCAAACTTGCGTTGTCGTATACTATTTGGGTATCAAATTGTATCTCTTTAGCTCTAAAAAAAAGTTTTGCCACGCCCACTACGCCCATTTGGTCAAACATTCGAAAAACATATACCCTACGGTAATTTCGATACCCTTAACGGTTCTCATGTTAAGACGTGATTGAACCACAAACGAACAAACACACAAACAAACAGACAAACATTCACATTTATAATATTAATAGGGAATAGATATATGAATTGGGGGTCGGTCATACATTTGACTTCTCTAGGGGCACGTTTGGGGCAGTTAGAGCGGCGAGTGCAACATTTATAAAAATTTGATTTTTGTATGGGAGTCCCCTAAGGGGGTGAAAATGGGGGGTAGGTATGTTTGGGAAACATGTTACGAGGGAAGAATGACTGGGGGTCGGTCATACATTTTACCAGTCTAGGAGGCACAAAGCGAGCGGCGGGAGTTGTATGCGGACCACATTCAGGGTTGAATATAGAGGGTAGATATGTTCTGAGAAACTTTTGAGGTTGCAAAAATATTGGGGGTCGGTCATACATTTGACTCCTCTAGGGTCACTTTTAGGGCAGTTAGTGTTGTAGAAGCAACATTTATAAAAATTTGACTTTTGTATGGGAGTCCCTCTAGGGGATGAAGATAGGGGTAGATATGTTTGGGGAAAATGTTAGGAGGAAAGCATGACTTATGGTCGGTCATACATTTTACCAGTCTACGAGGTACAAAGCTAATTTCTTACAAAAATATAAAAATTGTATGCGGACCACCTCAAGGGTTGAAGACAGATGGTAAATATGTTCATAGAAACTTTTGGGGTTGCAAAAATATTGAGGGTCGGTTATACATTTGACTTCGGTCATACATTTGACCCCTCTAGGGGCACGTTTGGGACAGTTAGAGCGGTGAGTGCAACATTTACAAAAATTATATTTTTATATGGGAGTCCCCTTAGAGGGTGAAGATAGGGGTAGACATGTTTGAGAAAAATGTTAGGAGGGAAGAATGACTGGGGGTCGGTCATACATTTTACCAGTCTAGGAGGCACAAAGCGAGCGGCAGGGTTGAATATAGAGGGTAGATATGTTCTGAGAAACTTTTGAGGTTGCAAAAATATTGGGGGTTGGTCATACATTTGACTCCTCTAGGGTCACTTTTAGGACAGTTAGTGTAGTAGAAGCAACATTTATACAAATTTTAATTTTGTATGGGAGTCCCCTTAGAGGGTGAAGATAGGGGTAGATATGTTTGGGAAAAATGTTAGGAGGGAAGAATGACTGGGGGTCGGTCATACATTTTACCAGTCTACGAGGTACAAAGCTGATTTCTTACAAAAAAAAATAAAAAATAATAAAAATTGTATGGGGACCACCTTAAGGGTTGAAGACAGAGGGTAAATATGTTCATAGAAACTTTTGGGGTTGCAAAAATATTGAGGGTCGGTTATACATTTGACTGCTTTAGAGGTTGGGAGCAAAACTAATTAAATTGGGAGCCCTCTTACAGGGTGGAGATTGGGGGTAAGTATGTTTGGGGAAATTGTTAGGAAGGAAAACTGACTGGGGGTCGATTATACACTTTACCCCTCTAGGTGCGACTCCAAGGCGGTTGCGGGGGTTGATGTGGATTGTTTCCCCTTTCCTTCCATTTTTGACCGCGATGCGCTGTCATTTCAATACCACTCCACCCCACCTGGTAGGCATGATGGTAGGCATGATGCTTAGAACACGCGACTACCATGCGGGAAATCCCAGGTTCAACTAATAGCTCCAGTCATCTAAACTAAAAAAAAAATCTTTCATTGCCGGCCCCCTCGTTGTTGTCGTCAGCAACTTCGCTGTATAAGTGTCGAGTCAATCGTCGTGTCTAGTAAAAGCTTGTCAACCAGTGACGTTCGCATTCGTCGATAAATAAGTAGGTGCCGTTACATGTGAATCTAAAAGTAAAAAGCGTGTTAATTCACAAAAACGCGAGCAACTATCCCATACCACATTCATGGGATGTAAAGGGAAATTAGGTAAGTAAGTAGGTGGCGATGGGGTGGATTTATATCGAAAATTTTAATGGATGGACCAATTTAAATGAAATTTAGAATGTATAAATAGTACTACTGATAAATTTGAAGTTAGCAATTAAAAAAACTTAATTTCCCTTTACACCCCATGAATGAGGTATGGGGTAGCTTCTCGCTTCACCAAACCTTTTTTGAGAATTTTATACGCTTAAATTTTTATATCAATCCCGTTTACTTCCAAAACGTGGATACACGTGTAATTATAAGGCTTTTTTGGTGAAAAACACCCTTCTAACAGGGGTATAATAGGTTAAAATGTACTACAAAAATATTTGCCGTAAAATTCTACTATAAATCCCTAAATACCCCAAACCTACAAAATCAATTTGACTACTAAAAATAAGTCAAAGCTGAAATTACCTATTATGCGTTAATTTCTCACTTATTTTGAATTGATGCATTTTTGATCTCCTTACCCCACAGTTATGCACCTCTCAATCCCAAACCCAAACAAAAAAAAAACAGAGAACATAGCTCTAATTGAATTGTTTTGACTAAAATGTTAATTCACTAAGCAACAAACTACAAACGGAAGCTCATTTCATATGAATGTATCTTCAATCTCTAATTTGGTTCAATGTACTTCTCCCCTCCCCCTTCCCTGACATAAAATCCCTAATGTTAAAGTGGGCTTAATCATTTAAATGAGTTTGTCACACGAATTTTTAAAGTTTCCCTACATATCACAGAGCTATCCTAAGTTTTATGACTTTTTAAATTTCCTATAGACTTTGAATTTAAAGCGATACGCGACAAAGTGAATAAGAATGTTGAGTGCTTACGATTTTATGGGACATTCAAGAAAATTTATAGGCGTAATATAACTAGGAGAAGAAATCGATAGAGAAAACAAAACATATACAGGAAGTATTTTTGGATTGCAGCTACTTAGACCTAAAAAGGCAAGAGATTTGCCTTAAGTTTTATGGATTCCAAATTGTTCTTGTAGATATATGTTCGTGTTTGAAATATAAATTTTTTCTCTGTCCCTACAGTCGAAAATGATTCACGAATTTATTTTTAATTGCTTGTTTAAGTTTTAGGATGTTTCAATTAACAGAAATTATAGATGTTTTCCCTTAGTACATTTTTTTCGGTGTCTAACGTTTGGTGGTGTAGGCATTTTTAAGTGTTCTCCTCTCAAATTTTTATAATATTTATGACAAATTTTCCTCTATTTGACAGAACAACAACTCATTTTATACGTTTTCATTTATTGGTAACTTGTGGGGGAGAGGGAATGGAGGAAGGGTAGGAGTAGAGTAATGTTGTTATGGACAAAAAGCCCATTTAAATGTGTCATCGAATCTATTTCGTTTTGAATTACGATAATATTCATTAGAATGAGATCTCTTTTTTCAAGCGATTGATGGCGGCTACATGTGGCTGAAGTTATCACATCATATATGTGTATTTTTTGTGTGATATTAAATGGCATTGGCATTTAACCCATTCATAATAATCGTTTTGGTTGCGGTGACTGTATGTTACCGAATGCTGAAATATATGTCGCTGTATAGCTACGAAACAGCTTTTCTCATCATGTGGAAACCATTTGAGATTTTTTTTTTTGTTGCACTTGAAAGTGCAAGAGATTTTTACAATATTTATGTTACAATATTGTGGAAAACAATTGAAGTGGAAAGAAACATTAAGAGTATTAGGAATAATCGGTTATGCAGATGTTTGTCACTAGTACATTATTGATATAAGCTGCGTGGAAAAAAAATCTGTTCCATGTGATATCTTGAAATCGAATTTTGAAGTTGCTTCAAAGTCTTTAAAAAATGTGCACAAATAATTGTGATAATATCCATAATTTGTTAATATTACATCCATTTGAGGACGGCTGTGCAATGATAGTTAGAACACGTGATTATCATTCGAAGAGATCCTGGATAAGATTTCAGTCTCAGTTAACTAAATTTATTTAATCGGCGTCCCTCTGGATATTGTCGTCAGCAACTTCGCAGTAAAAGCAAGGAAAATCTTCTCAATTATCTGATGTTCGCATTTGTCTATAAACAAATAGGTGCCGTTGTGTGAGTCTATAAATAGAAAATGTGTTAAATCACAATAAGGTGAGAAGCTATCCCATAACTCATTCATGGGGTGTATAGGGAAATTATGATATGTATATAGAGATCTATATTACAGTCGAAACTCTCTATAACGAATTCCAAGGGACTGGATATTTACTTCGCTATAAAGAAACTTCGCTATATAGAAAAGAAAAACAATTTTGTTCCTTTTAAAATATTTTATTTGTAGTAGTCAGTTATTTTGGCAAACTGATAGCGACTGCAAGCAATGTAAGGGATGGTAATTATTCCAGTTGTCACTTGCATAGTTCGGTGGTTCCCCAAAATACACTTTAAATTTTATGGTTAATAAACGATTCAAAGCATCAGTCTCTGCTTGTGCTTTGTGAAAGCAACAATAACAACACCAATAACACACAAAAAGCGACGTCGATTCCTTTTTTTTTTTGTGCGTGCGTTCGGTTTGGCCTAAATTCGTTATAGGGAGATTGAAAACGCTTTAATTTTTAAGTTACGGTCGCAAAAATGTTTCGTTATAAGGAAATATTCGCTATAGGGAAATTCGTTATATGGAGATTATAATACACTCAAAGTAGACCCAAAACACAGTGTTCTTATAATTGCTTCGCAATAAAGAAAACTTCGTTATATAGGAGTTCGTTATAGAGAGTTTCGACTGTATTTATAAGAACATAATTTTTTTATATATAAATCTAACAAATTTTTGTATTTCTTTTCTTTTCAGGTGAGTTGGGGAATATTGAAATCAAATGCAACTGTAAGTTTATATACAATTTTAATTTAACTAGTTGAGCCGGCATTGATTCGCTATTGCATAGCTGACAATATTTTTTTATTTGTCTTACTTGCTTACTTATAGGGCTAATGTCAAGCTTCGATTTTATACGCTCTTGGTACATAATAATTCGTTACCCCAAGTAACTCTTTAACCTTGTCAAACTTATAACGTCTTATTGTGTCAAATGGTATCTCTCTATGACTCGATAATAAAAAAATTGACCTACATATTCATACCTAAAGTGCCAACAGCTATTTGTTTATCAAGTTTTATCTGTATATATGTTGAAATACCTTATCATTCTCCGATCGAAGGTACAAAGTAAAGTAAAAATTTTGGAATCCATCTGCAATTTCATATCTATAGTGTCGAGTATTATCTGTATACAAATACTATGTTCCCATCCTCCTACCGATTGGAAATAGAATGTTCCCCATCTTATGGCCTCTGATCGAAAATAAATACATATTACAAAGGCTCATTACATCTCTACTGACATCTTTGTCAGTACCCAGCAAACAAAATGCTCAGAAATCGGTACGACAGTACCAAATCATAACATTCGATATCGGATCCGAAATCGTTACTAAGAATATATGGTGTGGTTGACACGAAGTCTGACCGACGTAGCTGATGAAAATCTGATGTAGTTATGATTTGTCGCACCGAAGTCTGAACGATTTCGGAATGTAAATCGAGTGAAATTCTGAAATAAAATTCGACGCGTCGTTACGAATTCGGACCGATATCTTACCAAATATCTGAAGTAAATTCGATGTTCTTGCCGACGCGTCGCACCAATTTCTGCCCGAAGTCTTTGGGAAATATCTTCCGAAGTCGTTGCTAAAAATGTACAAAGTGGTTGTCACAAAGTCTGACCGACGCAGCTGAGGGAAATTTGATGTACAACATGTGGTACCGATGAATGTAAAACATAGGAAAATCTGAAGGGATATTCATTGATTCTTCAATAACACTTTGTTGTTTCCTCCGTCACAAAGTTCAGGTATGTCGGAGAAAAATAAATAAAATTTCCCTTCTGCGAGTCGTACAGAATTCTGTACGATATCGGTAAGAAGAGTTCAGACAATGTGCAGACGTGTCGGATATCAGCCAATGTCGGACCTTTTGGTTTGCTGGGTATTTCCCTTTAGTATTTCGTGTAAATGATGTTGTATTGTAAGAATTTACCGACATACATTTTCTGGCGGTCTGTTGCTTTTGGGTTCAACAACAGTAAATTACTTTTTGATGCAATAGTTATAATTTTTGGAACAGTTAAAGTACTTTTTGTTTACAATTAAAACACTTTTTGGTACAAGAAATACTACAATTTGGTACCATTTAAGTACATTTTGATACCATAAAAGTACTTTCATTTTGTACTTTCCACTTTTACTTTTTAGTACAATAAATGTACTTTTTGGTACATAAATTTGTACTTTTTGTTACACTAACTTGCATTTTTTAATGGAATCGATGTAATTTTTGGTACAACAATTGTACTTTTTGTACAAAAACAAAAACTTTTTGGTTCAATAAAAAAATTTTTTAGTACAATAAATTTTACTTTTTAGTACAATAAATGTACTATTTAGTACATTAATTTGTACTTTTTGGTATAATAAATTGTAGTTTTTGTTACAAGAAAGAAATTGTGCTTTATTTTTTTTTAGTACAATAAATTTTACTATTTAGTACAATAAATGTACTATTTGGTACATTAATTTGTACTTTTTGGTATAATAAATTGTAGTTTTTGTTACAAGAAATTGTGCTTTATAGATAAATTAATGTAATTTTTGGTACAATAAATTGTACTTTTTGGTACAATAAAATGTATTTTTTTATACAATAAATTATACTTTTTAGTACAATAAATGTACTTTTTGGTACAATTAATTGTACTTTTTGATACAATAAATTGTACTTGATGGTCAAAAAATTTTAGTTTATAGTATAATAAATTGTACTTTTTGATACAAGAAATTGAAATTTGTACCAATTAATGTACTTTTTAATTTTTAACTACTTTTTGATACCATAAATGTACTTTCTGGTACAATAAATTGTACTTCTTGCTACGATAAGTTTACTTTTTGGTACAACATATTGTAATTATTGGTACAATTAATTGTACTTTTTAGTGCTATTAATTAACTTTTTGCCATAATAAATTTTACTTTTTGATGCAATTAATGTACTTTTTTGGTACCATTAAAGTACTTATTGATACCACAAATTTACTTTCTGATACAATAAATGCACTTTGTGTAGAATAAAAATAATTTTTGGTACAATTTTTGTTCAATAAATTTTAGTTATTGGTAAAATTAATGTACTTTTTAGTGGAATTATTGTACTTTTTGGTACAATAAATTGTGGTTTTTAATAGAATTAATGTACTTTTTGGTACCATAAATTTATAAATTTATTTCTCTAGGGCTAAAATATAGATTTGCCTGACGCAAAATTAAAATTTCGGCTGCATGTTCATATTTGTGTTGCAGAATATATCTGGCTATGAAATGTAATATCTCTAGGACGGAAATATAGTTTGGCCACGCCCCATCCGCCTACTGATCGAAAATTTAAATTTAGTGTGAATATTCATATTCGTGTTACCGAGTACTACTTGGGTATCAAATGTTATCTCTCTAGGACTAAAAGACAGTTTTGCCACGCCCCCCTCGCCCACTGATGCAAAATTTAAATTACGCCTGCATAATCATATTCGTGATGCCGAGTACTATTTGGGTTATCTCTCTAGCACTAAAATACAGTTTTGCCACACCTCCTCCGCCCACTTATTCATAATTAAAATTTAGTCTGAATATTCATATTTGTGTTGTCGAGTACTATCTGGGTATCAAATTGTATCTCTCATTTCTTAAATAGTTTTGACACGCCCACTCCTCCCATAGGGTAAAAATATAACAAAAATATATAGCCTACGGTAATTTCCATCAGTTCAGATATTTAGACGTGATTGAGCCTCAAACAAACAAACTAACCGACTAACATTCACATTTATAATATTTATAGGGATGTTATTTAGTTGCATCATACTTTTATATTGGACATATCAACTTTTACCATAAAGGTATATATATGAAACATTTGCAATGCTTGAAAACTACCCAAAATTTTTGTAACTATCTATGGATCTTCATTTCATTTCTATCCTTCATTTCTATCCTTGTTTAGATAGTACTCTCTGAATGACGTCATAGCACTGAATTCCCATTGATTTCTCTTGCATAACGTAACCTCTGCACCCAATCCACCGCGGCTGCTCGACGCAGCTCTCGATTCAAATGTAAACGGATTTTTGTATTATTCTTTAACACGCCATCAATTGTGTCCCATACAACATTTGCCATATCTTTATCTCCACTAGAAAAGCGGTATTTTATTTATTCGGACCATTCTCACTTGACTCCATTCGCAACTTGGTGAGAAAAACATTCAATGAACAATTGTGTTAAGACAAAGAACAATTTCTTATTTCCGTAAAGGAAATGAAAGATAATACCATAAAATTGCATTTCCAATTTCAATTTTTTATCAAATTGTAGAGTCATAAAAAATTAAACTACTTGTGCTGCAACGTGGTGCAAAAGAAACAAAAACTCCAACAAACAAAAAATATGAACAAAAACAAACTCAATAAACAACCAAAGGGTCTAACAACAAAGCCAACGACGAGGACCGACTGTAGAAAAAGAGAGCTAAATGAAATTTTAAGCACGCGCCTGAATAACAGCTAACTACCGTCAATAGACACGCTGCAGCAGGCAGGCAGACGCTAAGCTCAAACAACTCTTGCGAGTGCATGTGTGTGTTTGTGTTTGCCTGCGCATACAGAAAGAAACAAAACTTTTGCAGTTGCAAACACAACACCCAGGTTATGCAGAGATAGTGACTGGATGTAGCAAGATGACTCTACGCTATGTACGTATACCAGCGAGTATCTGCACGATACTCGCCTTCAAAGTAAACAATTCCACTATTCCACTTTAAAAGGGCATAGTATGCAGTTAGTTTGTAGTTGTCGTAATGGCTGACTTTCTTTGTTACTTAACTCCATGCCAGACCAGGCCAACCCATATGCCAGGCATTCCTTCCTTTGTCGTGCCAAGTCATATTTGTTAACCATACACCCGTACCCTGCGCCTCATCCATAGTCTGCACTATAAAAGGGCATAACATTGACTGAATTATTCATAAAGTCAAGAACTGACTGACTGACTGGAGAGGAACGGCAGAAAACTATTACAAACAAAAACTACTACGCTTCAAATTGCAGAAGGTCGTTGTCGCTACATTGGCCACCATACATATACTGAGGGGAGGAGTCGCAGAAGGAGGAAACAAATATACGCTTCATGACTCGTTAGATGGACTATTCGATAGTTTACCTTAAACGTCGTTGCAATCTCCTAGATATGACAGTGCTGTTGTTTTCCGTTTCTGGGGTGTTTCAGAGCAATCACTGTGTAAACCTTCGACATGCGGGTATGTCAGTCAATGATGACGCTTAGAAAAAATGGGTATCACATATCCCTCCAAAAGGGGCTTTGTAGCTGCGAACGTGCAAAGGTTAAATGGTGCATCACTTAGGTGGAATTTTAAATTAGGTAAAATTTCCATAATTTGTATTCACATTCTCTGGTTGGCAACAACAATGTTGTTGCAGAAGTATTTTTTACATTTTAGTGATTATTCCTGTAACTAAGAATAAGTAAGATAAATATAAAAATATAAAAATATAAAAATATAAAAATAAAAAAATATAAAAATATAAAAATATAGAATTATAAAATTATAAAATTATAAAATTATAAAATTATAAAATTATAAAATTATAAAATTATAAAATTATAAAATTATAAAAATATAAAAATATAAAATTATAAAATTATAAACTTTTAAAATTATAAAATTATAAAATTATAAAATTATAAAATTATAAAATTATAAAATTATAAAATTATAAAATTATAAAATTATAAAATTATAAAATTATAAAATTATAAAATTATAAAATTATAAAATTATAAAATTATAAAATTATAAAATTATAAAATTATAAAATTATAAAATTATAAAATTATAAAATTATAAAATTATAAAATTATAAAATTATAAAATTATAAAATTATAAAATTATAAAATTATAAAATTATAAAATTATAAAATTATAAAATTATAAAATTATAAAATTATAAAATTATAAAATTATAAAATTATAAAATTATAAAATTATAAAATTATAAAATTATAAAATTATAAAATTATAAAAATATAAAAATATAAAATTATAAAAATATAAAAATATAAAAATATAAAATTATAAAATTATAAAATTATAAAATTATAAAATTATAAAATTATAAAAATATAAAATTATAAAATTATAAAATTATAAAATTATAAAATTATGAAATTATGAAATTATAAAATTATAAAATTATAAAATTATAAAATTATAAAATTATAAAATTATAAAATTATAAAATTATAAAATTATAAAATTATAAAATTATAAAATTATAAAATTATAAAATTATAAAATTATAAAATTATAAAATTATAAAATTATAAAATTATAAAATTATAAAATTATAAAATTATAAAATTATAAAATTATAAAAATATAAAAATATAAAAATATAAAAATATAAAATTATAAAATTATAAAATTATAAAATTATAAAATTATAAAATTATAAAATTATAAAATTATAAAATTATAAAATTATAAAATTATAAAATTATAAAATTATAAAATTATAAAATTATAAAATTATAAAATTATAAAATTATAAAATTATAAAATTATAAAATTATAAAATTATAAAATTATAAAATTATAATATTATAAAATTATAAAATTATAAAATTATAAAATTATAAAATTATAAAATTATAAAATTATAAAATTATAAAATTATAAAATTATAAAATTATAAAATTATAAAATTATAAAATTATAAAATTATAAAATTATAAAATTATAAAATTATAAAATTATAAAATTATAAAATTATAAAATTATAAAATTATAAAATTATAAAATTATAAAATTATAAAATTATAAAATTATAAAATTATAAAATTATAAAATTATAAAATTATAAAATTATAAAATTATAAAATTATAAAATTATAAAATTATAAAATTATAAAATTATAAAATTATAAAATTATAAAATTATAAAATTATAAAATTATAAAATTATAAAATTATAAAATTATAAAATTATAAAATTATAAAATTATAAAATTATAAAATTATAAAATTATAAAATTATAAAATTATAAAATTATAAAATTATAAAATTATAAAATTATAAAATTATAAAATTATAAAATTATAAAATTATAAAATTATAAAATTATAAAATTATAAAATTATAAAATTATAAAATTATAAATTATAAAATTATAAAATTATAAAATTATAAAATTATAAAAATATAAAAATATAAAAATATAAAAATATAAAATTATAAAATTATAAAATTATAAAATTATTAAATTATTAAATTATAAACTTATAAAATTATAAAATTATAAAATTATAAAATTATAAAATTATAAAATTATAAAATTATAAAATTATAAAATTATAAAATTATAAAATTATAAAATTATAAAATTATAAAATTATAAAATTATAAAATTATAAAATTATAAAATTATAAAATTATAAAATTATAAAATTATAAAATTATAAAATTATAAAATTATAAAATTATAAAATTATAAAATTATAAAATTATAAAATTATAAAATTATAAAATTATAAAATTATAAAATTATAAAATTATAAAATTATAAAATTATAAAATTATAAAATTATAAAATTATAAAATTATAAAATTATAAAATTATAAAATTATAAAATTATAAAATTAAAAAATTATAAAATTATAAAATTATAAAATTATAAAATTATAAAATTAAAAAATTATAAAATTATAAAATTATAAAATTATAAAATTATAAAATTATAAAATTATAAAATTATAAAATTATAAAATTATAAAATTATAAAATTATAAAATTATAAAATTATAAAATTATAAAATTATAAAATTATAAAATTATAAAATTATAAAATTATAAAATTATAAAATTATAAAATTATAAAATTATAAAATTATAAAATTATAAAATTATAAAATTATAAAATTATAAAATTATAAAATTATAAAATTATAAAATTATAAAATTATAAAATTATAAAATTATAAAATTATAAAATTATAAAATTATAAAATTATAAAATTATAAAATTATAAAATTATAAAATTATAAAATTATAAAATTATAAAATTATAAAATTATAAAATTATAAAATTATAAAATTATAAAATTATAAAATTATAAAATTATAAAATTATAAAATTATAAAATTATAAAATTATAAAATTATAAAATTATAAAATTATAAAATTATAAAATTATAAAATTATAAAATTATAAAATTATAAAATTATAAAATTATAAAATTATAAAATTATAAAATTATAAAATTATAAAATTATAAAATTATAAAATTATAAAATTATAAAATTATAAAATTATAAAATTATAAAATTATAAAATTATAAAATTATAAAATTATAAAATTATAAAATTATAAAATTATAAAATTATAGAATTATAAAATTATAAAATTATAGAATTATAAAATTATAAAATTATAAAATTATAAAATTATAAAATTATAAAATTATAAAATTATAAAATTATAAAATTATAAAATTATAAAATTATAAAATTATAAAATTATAAAATTATAAAATTATAAAATTATAAAATTATAAAATTATAAAATTATAAAATTATAAAATTATAAAATTATAAAATTATAAAATTATAAAATTATAAAATTATAAAATTATAAAATTATAAAATTATAAAATTATAAAATTATAAAATTATAAAATTATAAAATTATAAAATTATAAAATTATAAAATTATAAAATTATAAAATTATAAAATTATAAAATTATAAAATTATAAAATTATAAAATTATAAAATTATAAAATTATAAAATTATAAAATTATAAAATTATAAAATTATAAAATTATAAAATTATAAAATTATAAAATTATAAAATTATAAAATTATAAAATTATAAAATTATAAAATTATAAAATTATAAAATTATAAAATTATAAAATTATAAAATTATAAAATTATAAAATTATAAAATTATTGAATAATCCGTTAAAGCAATATAACACCTATTACAACTTTTAATGTTGTTACTTTGTATTTTAACATTTAATTAAACATCAAGTAAAACGAAATCATTCAAACCTTAATATTCTGGTCATTTAACATCTTTCAGTTAAACTTGCTTATTCATGCTATACCTTGTGAACCATTAACTTGCCCTGTAAAATTCCACAATAACAACAAAGTGTAAGTTAATTTTTACCTTAAACTCAACATAATCCGAAAATCCCTTAACAAATTGAAAACAAGATATATGACATCATAACCAAGTTTTCTAAGAGTCTTAAAAAAAGGATTTAGACGGCTTAAAGTGGACTTAAAAGCGACCTAACTAACATTTGTATTCCGATGAGAGTATGTGTGCGTGTGTGTGTGTGTGTGACATGTTAAAGAACATGACCATGTTCTACTTTGTGGCACACTCACAAATTCCACGCTACTCCACAACACAACTCAAATGCTTGACACGTATACCGATGTAACCTCTGCATACGTACAAATCTCGTTACTCTGAAGAGGGGAAGTGCCGAGAAAGGAACACGAGAAAAGTTTACAACATTTCCGGCCTAGCAAACAAAAAAAACAAAATACGAAGAAAATTCCAACTGCAACACCTCAAACTAAAAATTTATTTAAATACATATATTTTGGTTTTTGTGGAGCTACACGTGGTTTCTGTCGTTTATTTTCTTCTGCATGTTCCTTTTTCTTTACCATATTCGTGTTCGTGTTCATGTTACATTATGGCCACGGAGGATTTGTGGGTTCTTTTCAAAGATTTTGTTCATTCTTTGGACATTTTTTACGGTTGAGGTTTCCCTGCATGTTAGGATATTAGAAAGAATGACAGAGAGGGAGATAGGCGGTAGACGCAGCATATATGCGTGTGTGGCTGGCACGACTTTTAAAGCACAACGCTAGAGCAGCAACACTTCCTCCGTTCTCAGGGGTTACGTGAAATCCTTAGTGAGATTACCAACAACGCCACGCCATCATCATAATTATAGTCATCAGCGTCAGCGCGTCATCGTCATCATTTGGGCCACCATACATGTTGTAGTGGTCCTCGTCATAATCACATTCAATTTTAGCAAATGTAGAACACACGCACCCTGAAGGCTTTTTCCCATAGCTATGTATAGTTCAGCGTGCGCATAACATATAATTATATTACAAAAAAAAAAAAACAAGATTGTAAAAACATTCATTTGCTCACATCACTGGGGTGCCAAATAGGGAAACTCCTACAAATTTGGTGCATGTGATTTAAATGAGTTTTCCCATTGAGGTGATGCCCCTAGTGAAAGGGGAAAAGGGGGCCACAGTTTAAAGAGTTACACTAGGGTGGGTTTAATATTCTGATTGCATCCCTATTAGATCCTATGTAAAAGAGTGTAAGACATAGAAGTGGTCAAAAGGATTTGATATAGGATTCTAAATTTATATTATTACTAGCTGACCCGGCAAACGTTGTTTTGCCATGTATGTTATTTCTAGGAAATTTTTTTTCCTTAACATTTAGGGGGATGAAAATAAGATGTTGGCCGTTCTCAGGCCTACTCGCCTCGACCTAAGATCGGTCGAGCCGTTTTGGAGGAGTTCAATCACACACCCCGTGACACGAGAATTTTATATATTAGATTGCAATGAAATGAATTTTTGACACAATAAATATACTTATTAGTACAATAATTGAAATTTTTTAGAATAGAAGTACTGGTACGATAAAAGTACTTCTGAGTACAATGAAAGTTCTTTTTGGTACAATACAATACAATACAAATAATTTTTGATACAATAAAGATACTTTTTGGTACTAAAAAAAGTACTTGTTATTGCTATAAAAATATTTGTTGGTACAATTGAATGATATTTTGGTACAGTAAATGTACTTTTTGATGCGATAAGTGTACTTTTTGTTACAATAAGATTCAATTTCTATAGGATAAAAATATTTTATGATACAGTTTAAGTAATTTTTGGTACAATAAAAGTACTTTCTGGTGTTCCAAAAGTACTTTTTAAAACAATGCTTTGAAGTACAATAAAAGTGCTATTAAAGTACTTTGTGAAACAACTAAAGTACTTTTTGATACATTAAAAGTACAGTAAAAGTACTTTGTAGTACAGTAAAAGTACTTTGTAGTACAGTAAAAGTACAGTTTCATAAAAAAACTGGACTCTTAATACAGTTAAAGGGGTTTTTACCATTTAAGTACTTCATGAAACGACTAAATTATTTTTCGTACGAAAAAAGTACTTTCTGATGGCACAAATGTGTTTATTTTTGTACAAAAAAGTACTTTTTGGAGCACCAAAAGTACTTTTTGATACTATAAAACAATTTTGTTACAAATTGACACAATGAAATTTATTTTTGGTACAATAAATTTACCTTGATGCTACAAAAGTTGTTGTTAATACAATAAAAATGCTTGTTGGTAGAATTAAAGTACATTTTGATACAGTTAAATTACTTTTTGAAACTTTCTGGAACAATAAGATTACTTCTTTATAAAGTAAAAGTACTTTTTGGTACAATAAAAGTACTTTGTAGAACAATTAAAGTTCGTTTGGATACAACATATGTATCTTTTATGCAATTAAAGTACTTTTTGGTACTATTAAAGTATTTGGTACAAGAATTTGATTGGTACAAAATCGTACTTTTAATACAAACAATGTACTTTTTTGGTACAATAAGATCTCTTTTTAATTTTTCTGGAGTTTTTGGTGCTTCAAAAGTACTTTGTAATACAATCAAAGTAATTTTTGGTATAATAAAAGTACTTTGTAGAACAATTAAAGTACTTTTTGATACAACATATGTATCTTTTATGCAATAAAAGTACTCTTTGGTACTATTAAAGAATTTGGTGAAGCAACTAAAGAACTTTTTGATACTATAAAAGCACTTTGATTGGTACAAAATCGTACTTTTAATACAAACAATTTTGAAAAGGGGCGTTGCACCGCCCTCTTCCGCCATGGCTGTAGTTCATACTGCACCAACAACCTATATATAAAATATCATCATCATACCTCTTATAGTTCATAAGTTATAGCTTTCAAGTTGCATGGGCGGTGCCACGCCCTTTTTCCCCAATCACAACCAAGTATAGCCAGGGACTATCAACAAGTGATTGGTAAAATCAACCCGTGATTTGTAAAATTTTCGTATCAATCGGTCTATAACAAAAGTCGTCACAGCGATTTTTGAAAAGGGGCGTGGCACCGTCCACTCCCTCAATGGCAGTAATTCTAACTGTACAGTAGAGTGGCCATAGTGGAAATTTTTTTGAAAAGTTAAATTTTTCGCACTGAAAAATATGAGGTTGGGGATAAAAATAATTATGCATAAAAATAATTATGCAAATAATTATGACATATCGCCCAAATGTTATGCCAGAAGACCCAACTCAATTTTTTTGGGCGAAATGTCAGACTCATGACGACGGCACGCCCTGCTGCATACGTCGCAGTCAGTCTTGTACTCTCTCTCTCGGTGGGGGGCACGCCCCCGCCGCATACGTCGTAGTCAGACTCGCTACTCTCTCTCTTTCTCTGGCATTATTAAAACACGAATGCGTTGGGGGGCACGCCCCCTAAGGCGGGGGCAAGAGTACAAGACTGACTGCGACGTATGCAGCAGCGCGTGCCGTCGTCATGAGTCTGACATTTCGCCCAAAAAAATTGAGTTGGGTCTTCTGTCATAACATTTGGGCGATATGTCATGTTGTAGATAGGTTTTTGGTCGAAATGACATGTTTTGGGCGATATGTCATGGTTGTTTTTGGGCGAAATGACACTGGGCGAAATGACGGTACGCCTATGTTGGGTTTAATAGCGCCGCACGCAAAAATTTTTTTAAAATTTTTTAAATTTAGTTAAAAATAATTTTTTTTCTTGGTATATCCCGGAAATGGCTCTAACTCGGTCCAGGAGACCCTTAGGCACCTAAAAATAACATCGTTGGATTCGTCTCGAAAATATCTTTCACTTGAGTACCCGCACCTGGGGGGTCATCATAGAACCGAAAGGGGCCCCTTTTTTGACCCCCCGGGCCCCATGGGGCTGAGCGCCAACTTTGACCTACCATTCCGATGTTGGGGACCAAGATGAAGACAATGGCATATCGGGCTCCCGCCCCATATTCTGCACTTCAGCCTAAATGGGTAAAGTAATAAAAGTTTGGGCTCAACCCGGAGGTACTCGGAATTAAAAAAAAAAAAAAAATTAAAATAATTATTTTTATCCCCAACCTCATATTTTTCAGTGCGAAAACTTTTGGATTTCACATTTTTAATTTTTTCTATATAACGCTATGGCCAGTCTACTGTACAGGCAACATATATACCAAATATCACCTTAATACCTGTGATAGTTCATAAGATACAGACGTTTAAATTACCAAGATATAAGCCACGCCCACTGATCCGATCCCGCTGAATTTTTGTTGGGTCACGAATTTTTTTGCCAAATGCATTCACATAAATTTTCAAGGCGATTGGTGGAACAGTTATCCAGATATTGCATTTAAACAAATTGGGTCCAATTGGCGGGGCCACGCCCACTTGATATATGATATGAACAATTCAAGTAGAACACACAGGTACTTTCTATGGAAATTTCAAAAAGATCGGCCCAGCCGTTTTCGATTCTATACGGTACATAAAAAATGCAAACAAACAATCAAACAGTGAGACAATTAAACAAACAAACTCATTTGGATATATAAAATATATATACCTCAACGTTAATAACGTTTTTTGCATTTATCGAAATCTACATTTTTCAACAGGCGCGAAATGGGTTAATGAAACCCGCACATACATATATGTCAATTAAAAGGTATTTAAAGAGGTTTTTCAACGATTTTATACCGATCTGACCACAGATATAGAAGTAACATCATAATATATGCAAATACAAAATTTAAAGGACCATAAAACGGGAAGTATGGACTTGGCTCCCAAACTTTTTTTCCGCTTCCTCATAATTAGTAATTATATTATATTATTATATTATATTAATTAATTGCCAATACCAAAAAATGTCGTAAAGTAGACATTTCCAAACAAATAAAAAAAAAGCTATAAAATTTCAAAAAAAAAATAACATATCTTCTTTTTTTGTATTTTTCCTTGTTTATAATTTAAATTTCTCGTCAATTTTCGATTTTTTGACTCAATTATTTTTGATTTCCAAAAAAGTGGGAGGGTATAAAAAAATATGTTTGTATGTGACATTGATAGCTGGGAAGATATTCTAACCTACAAGAAAATCTCTTAAGAAACATAGATTTGTGTTTGTGCTAATTAGTTCTATTAATTAACTATTAATTTAAATTTATTGCTTCTGTAATATAATACATTAACCGTTTCCAAATATTTCTTAGTATTAATGTTCCCTTCTCATCTTCCACGTGTATGCTCCCTTCATGTTAGAAATAAAACACTGATTTATCAATGTAGCCTTTTAACTTTCCTAAGGGAATGTTATTTCCAAACGAAATTAACCGACTACAATCATCCTTACAATGGCTACATTACCGAATTGTGTTAAAGGGGCAGCAGGTAACCACTGGGGAACTGTCGATGGTTATCGCATCGCCAGCATCGTAATCATCATCAACAACTTTTCTTGTTGTCGTCGTTATCTACACAAATTCTTAGGAAGGGTTAACATTTAAGACCTCAGGGACGACACATTTTTTTGAGATGTGGAACACGAAAGCAAAAAGGCTCGTAACGCAACATATTTTTAACATTTAACGGGTCGAGTACCCGCAGGAATAACCTTTTGTCTTAAATTCGTTTTCGTTTCGTTCATTTTTTGTGGTGATGATGCTGGTTGGCTGTTAATTGATTTCCAATAATTATGCACACGAAGAAAATTACTAGATTTTCCCAATTTTTTTCTTCCTCTCTCTCTCTCTCTTCACGCTCCTTCTTATAATTACATGGAATGTTGTTAAATTTCACTTCAACGCCGGACGATAGGGTTTTAAACCGCAAAGTAATCTTGGAGATGCCGAATAAAATTGATAGAAAATCTATGATGAAAATCTGTTAATCACAGGTGCGTTTTTATCGCTCTCTCTCCTACCCAATTCATTCATAATGGTTATTTTAGAGTACATTGCTGTTGCTGCATTTTGGTTTTAAATATAGCCAATATACAATCTAACTACTAGTCGTAACTACTTGTGGTCATGCAAATTGTTATAAAGTTGTGCCTATCATCATAGCTAGGTAGCTAGCAATCATGCAACGTGCAGCTCCTCGGTGGCATGTAATGTTTGACCGGATTTTGGTTTGTTATCTTTTCTTTACCAATCTATGCAAATTTTTTAGTAACATTTATTTATTTCTTTGTGTCGGCTTTTTATTCCATATGGTTTGCTAGCGATAACCCATATTTTTTGGTATATATAACATGCATGCAAGTATGTATGTATAGTTTTAATCGTGACTCGTCATATGGTTTGATCGTATATAATATGCAATTATGTGGCCGGCATTGTTTAAAAGATTTTTATCGGAATTTTAGCTTATGAAAAAACGTTTGATGGTATTACGACACGAAAACCGATATAATAACGTAATTTTTGTTGTTTTGAATTGTGCATTTGTTTTTTGGAATTTGTTACATTATAATCAATCGATAGTTGAAGTTTAATGGCATCAAGAATTTTCAATCAATAAGAATCGAGAATGTTTTAAATCTTCTCAAGATAGGAAAAGGTTATTGTAAGGAGTCTTCTTTACGAATCATGTAATTTTTTTTTAAAATGGCATTCATCTGTTATAGCATATTTTACGAAAAATACGTGGTTTTTCATATTTGTGTGTATATTTTAGCAAATTTTGCAATAAATGCATGTTTTCTATGCAAATTTTTGCAACATCATTACTAGGACAAGGAATTTTATGCAAATGCATATTTTTACCGGATGTCCTACGATGGAAACGGTTAAGTTATCTTTACAATTTATGAAATTTCCTTTAAAATGGTATCCATTCGTTATTGCATATTTTATGAAAAATATGTGTTTTTGCATATTTGTGTATATTTAAGCAAATTTAGCAATAAACGCTTTTTTATGCATATTTTTGCAACACCAATACTAGCACAAGGAATCTTATGCAAATGCATGTTTTTACTGGACATCCAACTTGCCCAAATAATGTCCATATGACGCTGGGGCACTAACTTGAATTGTAATTAAATTAATGAAATAAAAGTTGACAAACTCTAAAAAAAACGGTTAAGTTGTCTTTACGAATAAGTTAATTTCCTTTCAAATGGCATCCATTTTTTCTTGCATATTTTGTATATTTTACGAAAAAAACGTGTTTTGCATATTTATGTGTATAAATTATCAAATTTTTTGCAACTCCATACTAGGGCAAGGAATCTTATGCAAATGTATGTTTTTACTGGACATCCTACAATGAATACGGTGTTAAGTTATATTTTTAAAATCATGAAATTTGCTTTAAAATGGCATCCATTTGATATTGCATGTTTTACCAAAAAACCAAGTTTTTGCATATTTATGTGTATATTTCAGCAAATTTTATAATAAATGCATGTTTTTGATGTATATTTTTGCAACATCATTATTAGGGCAAGGAATTTTATGCTAATGCATATTTTTAAGAGATATCCTACGATGAAAACCGTTAAGTTTGCATATTTTGCATATTTTTCCACAAATACGTGTTTTTGCATTTTGATGTGTATAATTTAGATAATTTTACAACAAACGTATTTTTTTGCATATTTTTGCAACATCATTACTAGGTCAAGGAATCTTGTGCAAATACATGTTTTAACTGGACATCCTACATTGAAAACGGTTAAGTTATGTTTACGAATCATAAAATTTCCTTGTTATTGCATATTTTACGAAAAATACGTTTTTTTTTTGCAGCTTTATGTGTATATTTTAGAAAAATTTTCAATAAATACATGTTTTTGATGCATATTTTTACAACATAATTCCTAGGGCAAAGAAATGTATCTAAATGCATATTTTTACTGGACATCCTACAATGAAAATGGTTGAAACGATAAAAATTACATCCATTGTTATTGCATATTTTACAAAAATACGTGTTTTTGCATATTTATGTGTATATTTTAGCAAGTTTTACAATAAACGCATTTTTTGATGCATATTTTTGCTATTTTAACAAACCATTTTAAAAATTAAAACGCCTATAAAACTTTGTTACAAAGCTGTTGCATGTGATATTGTTTTTTGAACTGTATTTTCTATAATTATAGAAAGAAAATAAGTGATGTAAAGTGATGCAAAATAACATGCTTATTTTTTTATAATAAAATGTTGAAGAATTTTGTAATTGCATACTTTATTTGTTTTCAGTGCATTTTTTATTTATTTGTAAGTGCATTTTAAGTGCATATTTTCAATTTTTTTTTAGTGCATAAATTCCTTGCCCTTATCATTACATTTTCTAATTCAAAATCCCCTACATATAAATAACTTATAAATAACCACAACATGCAACTACATCTATTTGTGGCTAATTACTGTTGACAATTTCTTAACAATTAATTGCTTAAATTACATAAATGACTTGACCTAATTTGACAATAAAGTAACATAACAAACATATTGCAATATCTTTACTCATAGCAAATCTTACTTTATGTGATACGGCGTGTAGTCAAATACACAAAATCATCAACTGCAACCATAAATCACCGAGATTTATGGCTGTCTTTAAATGAAGACAATTAGGAGTCATTGAGCTAAAACTAGAAAATCTAGTTAAAATGATGTACAACTGAGATTGTAAATCATTTCCTGCACATACCCATAATCAACACAATCTTCGATTCCTTGCCGAACTCACCCCCACCTGCCAAAAATGTATATAGTTTGTAAACACTCTTCCCATGTTGAGATGTTTAAATTTTATGGCTGTTGATGGCGTCAACCCAATGAAATGAGTTTTTGTGCCGCTCCTCTCATTCAACAGCCATACGATTTCTAAACTAAACATATGGGTATCATCTAAACACAACATCTCACTATCTCTGAGATATTTTAGGACTTTGAAGAGTAAACATAAAACAATCTAATCAAAGGCTAGAACAATGAAAAGGCTGTGCGATGTGTTAAACACATAGCACAAGGATCTAAAGGAGAATTCCTTACACACACATTGCTCTTATCAAACACCTCGCAGCCGTTGAAATACACACACAACCCATATGCAACATCCTCATCACCATCGCCATTACCGTTGGCCATCATCACCTCAATAAATTACGAACTAAAACAACTAAACTAAACGCAGCTAAGCTAATAATGACATTTGAACACACACACATGGGAACGTGTAGAAACTAAGTAATTACTGCAAGCCTTTAATGTCCTGGAGATGCTGGAAACAATAACAGCGTGTGTGGGGGGTGGGAAAACCCTGACGGCGACTTTCATTCTCTCTTTCCCTCTTTCTGGAATATTGCATATGAGACCAAAGGTAAAGTGTTTAAAAAAAGGCTTTGATAAACAAGTAAACAACTCACTTTCACATATACAGTTTGTGCAACACCTATCATATGGGAGTAGCTCTTAAACACACACACACACATCACATTCTGCTCTAATCTTAAGCATCAACAACAACAACAATTGACAATGTGATAAGTTTGGTTTATGCTCTCACACAAACCTGCCAACAATTTGTGGCAAAGTAAACATTCCCAACATTTCAAGCTGTGCTGTGATATAAGCAACACTCTCTCTCTGTCTCTGCCACTTTTTTGCTCGTGTGTGTGTTAAAACAAACATGAGGGTGAGAAAGGATATAGGGAGAGGTGCTACCGGAGGTCTTGCCTGTGGCGCTAAAATTTATGTGATAACAGCAAATACTGGAAATGTATTCCCACACGTTGTCTTAGAGGTAAATAGCTTTTCCCCTTGCCACTAAATGACAAATGCTCTGTTGAAGTTTGACAGCTTGGACAGTCTGTCCAGATATACAAATTTATTGTACCAAAAATACACTTTATTGTGCCAAATGGTACAATTTATTTGAACAAATATTACAATTTCATGTACAAAAAGTACAATTTATGGTACCAAAAAGTAAAATTTATTGTACCAAAAAGTACAATTAAGTGTACACAAAAAAACTATTTATGGTTCCGAAAAGCCTAATTTATTGTATTTAAAAGTTAATTTAATGGTACAAAAAGTACAATTTGTTGTAACAAAAATTACTTTTATTGTACAAATATGTACAATTTATTGTACCAATAAGTAAAATTTATAGGACCAAAAAGTAAAATTTATTGTAGGAAAAAGTATAATCTCTTGTATAGTCTCTTGTACAAAAAAGTACAATTTATTGTACCAAAAATTACTTTTATTGTACCAAAAAGAAAAATTTCTTGTGCAAAAATATACAATTTATTGTACCAAAAAGTACAATTTATGGTACCACAAAGTACAATTTATTGTACCAAAATGTACTTTTATTGTATCAAAAAGCTAAACTTTTTGTACCAAAAAAGTATAATTTGTTGTACTAAAAGTTACAATTCATTGTATTAAAAAGTAAAATTTATGGTACCAAATAATACAACTTCTTGCACCAGAAAGTAAAATTTATTGTAGCAAAAAGTACAATGTCTTGTACCAAAAAGTTAAATTTCTTGTACAAAAATGTACAATTTATTATATTAATAAGTACAATTTATGGTACCAAATAGTACAACTAGTGTGCCAAAAAGTACAATATCTTGTAACAAAAAGTACAGTTTATGGTACTAAAAAGTACAATTTCCTTATTTGATTGTACCAAATAGTTAATATATTTGTAATAGAAGTATGTATATGAATTTACTTACTTACTTACTTAGCTGGTACTTCTATGCAATCCCAGTGGATTATATACCGCACGTAGAAAAATATTATAAGCGCCTCGATCTTCTGCGCTTCTTCTCCAGTTAGTCACACCGAGTTCTGTAAGGTTCTCAGTAACCTGGTCTTTCCAACGGAGTTTTGGTCGCCCTCTTCTGCGCCGTCCATCGAGTTCATTGTCGAAGACTTTTCGAGCTGGAGCATTTTCGTCCATGCGTACAACATGACCGAGCCAACGCAACCGTTGAACCTTAATGCGTTTGACCACGTCAATGTCAGTGTACAGCTCGTACAGCTCATGATTCATACGACGCCGATACTCTCCGTTAACGATGATGGGCCCATATATTTTACGGAGAATTTTTCTCTCGAATACCGCCAGAACCGATTCATCCGCTTGTGTCATAACCCAGGATTCTGAGCCAAACATTAGGACAGGTAGAACCAGTATCTGGTATAGCTGGAGTTTTGTTCGTCGAGAGAGAGCTCTGTCATTGAATCGCTTGCTTAGTCCGTAGTAGCATTTATTTGCAAGCAGGATTCTTCTCCGGATTTCTAGGCTGACATTATTTGCTTTGTTGATGGCGGAGCTTAGGTAGACAAAATTATCTACCACCTCGAAATTATAGTTGTCAACGTTCACGCAGTTTCCCAAACGAGTAGATTCTTTGTTCGTTGAAACTAATAACTTCGTTTTGTCCTCGTTCACCGTTGGCCCATTTTCGCTGATTCCTTCTGAATACCTGAGAAGGCTGCAGTCACATCCCGCAGTTTTCGACCGATGACGTCTACGTCATCAGCGAACGCGAGTAGCATGTGGCTTTTGTTGAATATAGTGCCACTCGTGTTTACTGCAGCTTTTCTCATTATCATCTCCATCACAATGTTGAAGAGATCGCACGATAGGCCGTCGCTTTGTTTTAGGCCTCGTCTGGTATAGAATGGCTCCGTAAGGTCCTTGCCAATCTTCACTGAAGACTTCGTGTCAGTCAGCGTCATTCCGCAAAGACGTATCAGCTTCGCTGGAATACCAAACTCAGCCATGGCTTCAAGTAATTTCTGCCGTATCGGGCTGTCGAAGGCAGCTTTATAGTCGACAAAAAGGTGGTACGTGTCGATCTGTTTCTCTTGGGTCTTTTCCAGGATTTGCCGAAGTGTGAAAATCTAGTCAGTTGTTGATTTTCCAGGTCTAAAGCCACACTGATAAGGCCCGATCAGGTTGGATAACACTGGCTTTAGTCTTTCACATAGCACACTCGACAGGACCTTATATGCGATGGGTAAAAGGCTGATCCCGCGGTAGTTGGAGCACACACTTGGATCACCTTTTATCAGCACAGGACATAATACGCTTACATTCCAATCTTCGGGCATGCACTCTTTAAGCCAAACCGTGCGCAGGAGCTGGTGCATGCTCGTTATCAACTCCTCGCCACCGGACTTGAAGAGCTCTGCGGGCAGACCGTCGGCACCGGCTGCTTTGTTGTTTTTCAGCCGCGATATTGCTCTTCATACCTCGGCTTGACTTGGTAGTGGGCAATCTAAGCCGTCGTCGACAATTGGCGTGATAACTTCACGTGCGCTGCTTTCTGGAACCAGCAGTTGCTGGAAGTGTTCTATCCATATGTGCAGCGCACTCTGCGTATCCGTGACCAGATTTCCATCACTGTCCTTACAGGTGGGGAGGCCATTACCGTATCCATTTGCTCTTACTTTCTGGTAAAATTTTCGGGCCTCACCTCTATCCCTGTATCGCTCTATATCCTCGTTCTCCCGTTCCTTCATCTGACGTTTTTTTCGCCTAAATAGCTGTCTCGCCCGTTTTACTTTCTCCTTTTGCCCTTCCCTAACAGCACGGGTTACAATTGGCTGTAGCGTTGCCATATAAGCAGCATCCTGTTCCTCAGACGCTATGCGACATTCTTCATCGTACCAGGATTCGTCTGAGCGCCGCTTTTCATATCCTAGCACGGTTGTTGCGGCGGTTGCCATGGAATGCGCAATATGCTGCCACTGTGTACCGGGAACGTCAAAAGTAGAGGCGTTGGGTCGTAAAAGTTGGGAGAGTTGGTCGGAGTAGGCAGTAGCTATCTCTGGGGTTTGCAGCTTCGCGATGTCCAGCTTTGTTTGTGTTTGGTTACGTGCGTTTTTCGCTCTGCTCAATCTTGTGCTCACCTTTGCTGCAACCAGGTAATGATCCGAGCCAATATTAGCACCGCGGATCACACGCACGTCCATGACACTAGATGCATGCCTGTCTTCAATTACCACATGATCAATTTGATTTTTGGTGTTTTGATCGGGGGATAGCCAAGTTGCCTTGTGGATATCTTTGTGCTGGAATCTGGTTCCACTAACTACCATGTTCCTTCCCGCTGCGAAGCTAACCAGCCTAAAACCGTTGTCTGACGTGTCGGTATGCAGGCTGAATTTACCGATCGATGGACCAAGAACATCTTCCCTTCCTATTTTTGCATTAAAGTCTCCCAGAACAATTTTAATGTCGTGGCCAGGGCAGCGGTCGTATGTTTCCTCTAGGCGCTCGTAAAATGCATCTTTAATCTCATCGTCTTCATCTTCCGTCGGGGCGTGTACACAAATCAGCGTGATGTAAAAATATTTCGCCCGGATGCGAATGGTGGCAAATTCGTGTCTTTCTGCATGGCAGCTGTAAAAGATGTCACAGTTCTTTCGTCATGTGCATCCCTGTCCCGTCCATCTCATTTCCTGTATGGCGGTGATGTCAGCCTTGTATTTGTCGAGGACATCCGCCAGTTGGATAGAGGCACCATCTCTGTAAAGAGTTCGGACATTCCAGGTGCATATCCTTAAATCATGGTCCTTATATCGTTTGCGGGGGTCGTCAACATTTGGGGGGGGGGGGGGGGGGGGGTTCTTGTTATATTTATTCTCCGTGTTTTCATAATAGATTTTGTTTAAGGAGAGTGGCTTATTAGGCCACCGCTCCCGATCCTAGTTTCTTGGGGCTGCCAAAGCCACTAGGAGAGCCTGTGTTGAGCTTCAGTAACTTCTGTTACCTACTTCCTGAGACGCATCGGTGGTAGCATGCTGATTAGGTTAGGTCACAACTCAACGTTTCGCCTTCTAACTCTAGCTAACTTCTAAGCGGTTGCTTTAAAGTCATTGCCCAGGGAATACTTGGTCTAAGACCGGAAGTAGTTAGCTGCTTGGACAGTGCCGCAAAGGAATCGATTCTGGTCACTCCCAAGTGAGTGACAATCAGTAACTTTCAGCCTCTGGGCAAAGTCCCATTCCCATATGAATTAACGACATGGAATTCACATATGTGTTATTGGAGGTCATGCACTTTCTTACAAGCCTATGCTGCCTGGGCGTGTTTTTGGATTGGGCATCAATAGTTATTCGTAAGAACAAAAAAAACAAAAGCATTTTTTCAATTCAATTCAGAAAATATTGTCCCGTACGTTAGATTTTGAATAAAAAAAATAATTAATATATACAATTTTTTCACTTTGATGTTGCAACTAAAATATTGCAACTTAAATCAAGTTTGACAAAATGCTTCATTTAAAATTGTCTGTGATGCAGCATGCAACATATGCATGACCTGAAAATTAGGCCACAATCTGTCTTGTATCCCAATGTTTTATTAATATACACATACATACATAGCAACTATATGACCTCACTCGATATTGGTTACACGAGACCAGCTCATTTGTACGAGTATAATATGTAGGTCTCTCTGTCTGTGTCAGTCTCTATACGTCGTCTGTCTCTACATCTTCTCGCTTTGATAACTTTTCCTTTCTCATCGAATTTACAAGTATTAACATCTGTGTTATCTTCATGACGCCAAATCATCATTCCACATCCCAAGATATCTGACAGTGTAATCATCATCGTCATCATCCTTGTCTTGTTGGTCATCCCACAGATAAAACCCAAATGCCACATGATGGACTGATGGACGCGCGCTCTATGCGCTGTGATGGATATGAAGATAGAGGAGACAATAAGTGATAACAGATTATTGTCAACATTTTGACGAATTCGTCAAGAAATGTGTAACGACATGCTATTTCCCCACTATTTACTTTAGTGTCATGAAACTGATTGTGGTTCTTTTTCCAATCTATATGCAGTTGAAGTAGTTTTTGAAGGATGCAAGACGTTGTGGTGTGGCGTTGTCTCTCATGTTTTGTAAACTGATGCCTCATTGATGTTTGCTTGGGTGTTTATTTTCGCTTCGGTTTTTATTGATTTTTTATGTAAATTAATTACACTTGATTCTTTATGGTTTGCCTATGCACAGACTGGGTGAGTCCTCTCTGACTCTCTAACTGACTGCAGCACACTTGTCAGTAAATGCGCGCCTGTTTATAATTACAAATGTGGCGCCGCCATGCAGTACTGAGGACTGTGCCACACACACATTTAGTTCTTTTCCGGGGAGTACAAAAGTTATAGTTTAATTTGATCTGTTGTATGTATAGTGGTGCATCCTGGCGGGCATGAGGATGCGGAAGACGAGAGAGATGGAGTCACAAAGACACAAAGAGATTACATAGTTTACTGCTTCCATAAGAGATAATTCAAATAACGACTCATGCTATGATAGTGTTGACATTTAGTAGTACTCTATAGATTATGGTTGCGTGGCTGAAGTTTTTGGTCGCCAGTGTGAAAATGGATGATGAATATTGATAAAAACTTGGAGCACATGTGCAACTTGTAAGAATTTTAGAAATTTATTATTATAATTATTTAATAATAAAATTTTTTAGGCGTAACCCTAAAGTTAAGTAGTTTTGTAAATACAACCAGCTTTAGAAATAGTTTCCCAGAAAATATAAATATCAATGCTTTTAATACTATCTCGTCATACTTTCCACTAAAAGTTGTGTAAGGTTTAAAATTGGTGAAGTTAGTTAAATTTCAATAACAATAAATTTTTACATAGTTTATTCATACGATAGTAAAGGATCATAATGATGTGAAGGGATGAAGACAGTAATTCTAATGATTACAAACTCTCCAGAAAATGGTTACTGACAAATCAGAAAAGTAAGTTGGTTTTTGTTTTGGTATTAATTTTGAAGGATTTGAAAAGAACCGACCTGAGATTCGAACCGGCACCCACGTCGGACATGTTTCACTATTGGGTAGATAACTCATCGCCGACGAAGCCTTAACGATCTAGACCATCAGGGTAACTTGATTTCAAGCTTCTAATACCAAAATATGTGCACATTATGCAAAGCTTTTTTCCTACTTTTTGTGCGCTTTCGCTCTACATGTACATTAAGACAGATCGTTAACAGCATTTTCGAATTTGAGACGCCAATAGGGCATAAAAGCCATGTCCAAAATACATCGGATTGCAGTGCGGCGATGTCTTACCAGAGCGCATTGACGATGAAATTCGAAAATTTTAGGTAAATTTACGTAAAAGTTGGAATATGGAAATTTTTTTTTGACATTTATGTTGTATTTTACCTAAGGTGGGACCGGCCGTGGCATAGTAGTTAGAACACGCGACTACCATGCGGGAGATCGCAGGTTCAAAACCGGCTCCAGTCGTCTTAAAAAAAAAAAATTGTTTCTTTCATTGTCGGCTCCCCTCGAATGTTGTCGACAGCAACTTCGCAGTATTAAGTGTCGATTCAATCGGCGTGTCTAGTAAGAGCTTCTCAAACAGTGACGTTCGCATTCGTCGATAAACAAGTAGTGCCGTTAGTTGTGAATCTAAAAATAGAAAGCGTGTTAATTCACAACAACGCGAGAAGCTATCCCATACCTCATTCATGGGGTGCAAAGGGAGATTAAGTAAGTAAGTAAAATGCAAAGGTTTTCGCACAGCGATCCTCACCTACTAGGACAGGGATGGAAATCTGGTCACTTACACGCTAAGTGTGCTGCATATATGGAGAGAACAGTTTCATACTCCGCTATTAGCCGACGTTAGCATAAGTGACGAAATCACGCCAATCATCGACGACAGAGTAGATTTTCCACCACCGAGCCAAAATGAGATGAGCACGGCAATTGCACAGCTTAACAACAATAAAGCTGCGGGAGCCAAAGAACACCGATGACCTGATAACATGCAAACTAAGGTGGTCGAAAATTATATGAGGGAAAAAAATATCAGAATTTTGTCGGTGCCACCTATTGGAGTATGTTAACCCCAGCCGATTTATGCTTAAAACTTTTAAGCTCCTACAGCCAAGTTTGGGAGGCATAACTCAAGAACGATTAGTCCATTTTTATTGAAATAAAAATCCGAAATTTAAGAATAAGACATATAAGACTTCTCTAACTAATCAACAGTATCGTAGTTATAAATAAATTTATGAAAAAAAAAATAAAAAATGGAATAAATTTATATTTTCCAACTTAATTGTGATTAAAAGCGAGACGCGTTCATCTATTTGCATGATATATGTCTCATTTAGTTCATAGGTTATGTGACATTACGTGAAAGTAGTAAGACATGACACTTTTTTGCATTTTGGATATTTGATTATTTTTTAAATATAAAAAAATTTAATTTTGAAGGAAATTTTTTTTTTTTTACAAATTTATTTATAACTTAGGAACTAATATATGAACAGATTAAAAGAATTTTTGTACCTTAATTTCGGATTTCTGCAGGACTTAAAAAATAACAAAAGCGTTTTAGCTTAATGAATTGGTATAAGGAGAGCCCTTATTCATTTCCTGCAAAGGGATATTGTCTTTGTGTGTGTGTGTCGTCTTTAGAATACCAAATAATTAATGAAATAAGCAAGTTCCAATATGATAAACTGTTTTCTGCAATCCACCACAGTTCTTCAAATTTTCGTTAAAAAAAATGTTTTGTTTTTTATATACTTATACATCCTTTGGGACCGGCCGTGGCATGATGATTAGAACACGCGACTACCATGCGCAAGATCACAGGTCCAACTCCTGGCTCCAGTCATTTTAAATAAAAAAGACTAAATTTTCTTTCATTGTCGGCTCCCCTCGAATGTTGACGACAGCAACTTCCCAGTATAAGTGTCGAATCGCTCCGGCATGTCTAGTAAGAGCTTCTTAAACAGTGACGTTCGCATTCGTCGATAAACAATTTTTTGTGAATCTAAAAATAGAAAGCGTGTTAATTCACCACAACGGGAATAGCTATCCCATACCTCATTCATGGGGTGTAATGGGAAATTAAGTTTTTTTTATACATAATTTTACTATTTTCTGCAATATAGTAAAATTATATATTTTCTGGCATATATTTGAGAAAATTCAAAATGTTCTTCCCATTACACCACCATTCAAATTATTAAGAGACACGCTCAAGATGATTAAATTTCAATCCACTAACCTTTATTATAAGTAATATATAATAACTCAAAAGTACAAATTGGTAGTTTACCAACAAATTTATAACATCGTGGTTCGTTTTAGCAGCCAATTACAAATCAGTTTTGATAACAAAACAAATTATTACCTCTTCTTTGTAACACACACACACCTCTTTCTTTGCGTAAATTTCCGTCCATCCCATTTGAATTTTATATTCCATTAAGATTAAAAACAGAACATTTAACAAGTCATTAATTAAAACTAAACATGACAAAGGAGGAGGCACACACTTCTTTTAAACTAATAAATAACGTTGGATGCCAACAAATGAATGTTCACCAGAACACGAGTACGGCATGAACCACTACTCTTTAGTCATATTAATAAAATATTAAACAAAACGGATATTAAAGATAAATGGAAATCAAATTTCTTAAGTGAATTTGAAGTTTGTTACAAGTAAAAGAAAAACTAAAAATAAGAAGCCAGGAATATATTTGTTATCCATTCTAAAAAATAAAATGAACTAATGAGATTTAAAACCATAACTAGAAGATAATATTCCGCACAGAAACAAAATATTTTTATAATGCTGGCACGCATTTGTATTATTTAAATTTAGAATTTATGAATTACGATAAGTTTAAAGCCAACATTACCAACACACATGTTTAATTTTATAACTTACGCATAAAAAGGAAGAAACTGCTTAAGAGTATTTTTTTTCTACACAATTTGTGCTTTATGTAAGTTCATTCTATCCGAGGATATTTCATAGAATTAAATCCCCCTCTACTTATAAAATATTACGAACACGGTTATGAAACATCTGATGGCACGTGTAAAGTATCGGGGGTGTGTGTGTGTGTTGCTAAAAGATTTATGTTAATTTCAAACAAACAAAAAAAAAACTTTTGTAATGAGTTTAAAAATATCTCTATCACATGTGACTAAAAAAGTAGAGAGGAAATTTAACAGAGTAGGGGAAAATCTAACACAAAACGGCACAAAATGCTGCAAACTTATACTAAGAGATTGATTGCAGTCACTTGCGATCAAGGTTAATGTTATGTTATGTTTTTGGAAATAGACTAAATATAACATTTTTAGTAGCAATTACAGCCAGGTGGATGTGGGGTATGCCACGCCCATTTATAACAACCATAATAGTAGTTTAATTGTCTTGTCTTTCACAGTATAGTACAGATACATATAACCAGACTATTTGGAACTTAGTTGGCAAAAGAGCCTAGACGCCGCCCACACACTTGAATATTTGACTATAACATATTCTCGAGAAAAAGAAACTTAATCGATAATTAGTTAAAAAAACACAGGATTTACTAAGAACCTGACATTTGACCTATTTGGGTTGGCTTTTTATACCATCACCCTTAGGGATGAGGGAATATATCATTTGATACGACACAAAAGTGTAACACATAGAAGTAGTGACTTTAGACCCTAGGTTTCTTTGAACCATTGAAGCATGAATTCGATTCATGACTTTTTAAGTCGTTTGAGCCATGTCCGTCTGTCTGGCTGTCCGGCTGGTTCGCACGATAACTTTCGAAAGACGCAACCAAATGTTTTGAAATTTTGCACGAGTTAATATTTCCCCAAAACTACTTACGGAATTGCAAAAGGGCTACATGGCCCCGCCCCTTCTGGTACCTCCCATACAAATACATCATTCCGCCCACTTTAGAAATGGAGTAAAAATGTCATTACAACCAACGGGATCATACCCAAATTCTGTACTTGGTAAAGCTATTACAGGATAAAGTTTTGGAAAAAAAAATTGCAAGTCTAGCCACGTTCCTTCTGGTACCTCCCATACAAATGTACCTTTCCGCCCACTTTAGAGATGGAGTAATAATATCAATACGCGCAACGCGATCGTGCCCAAATTCTGTATTTAATACAGCTATAACAGGATAAAGTTTTGGAGAAAAAATCTGGAAGTCTAGCCACGGCCCATCTGGTACCGCCCACTTTAGAAATCGATTAATATTATTAATATACCAAACGCGATCGTGCCCAAATTCTGTATTTAGTAAAGTTCAGGCAGGATAAAGTTTTAGAAAAAAAATCTAGAAGTCTAGACACGCCCCTTCTGGTACCTCCTATACAAATGTATCACTCCGCCCACTTTAGAGATGGAGTCATAATATCAATACACTCGACACGATCGTGCCCAAATTCTGTATTTTGTTAAGTTATAACAAGATAAAGTTTTGGAGAAAAAATCTGGAAGTCTAGACAAGCCCCTTCTGGTACCTTCCATACAAATGTACTCTTCCGCCCACTTTAGAAATGGAGTAATAATATCAATACGCGCAACGAGATCGTGCCCAATTTCTGTATTTAGTACAGCTATAATAGGATAAAGTTTTGGAGAAAAATTCTGGAAGTCTAGACACGCCCCTTCTGGTACCTCCCATACAAATGTACCACTTCGCATACTTTAGAAATCGAGTAATAATATCAATATAATAGATTTTTTTTGTTTTACTGAGGGTGATGGTATATGTAAGTCGGGTTGCCCGACTGAAACTTTCTTACTGGTTTAAATTTCCACAAAAAAAAAAATCATCCATACATTTCGCTGCCGCCCTAATGTATATTGATAAAGTTCGCTTTCCACACATAACCTCCGCCCACTAACTAAAATTACAAAATCATATCTATATCTATCAACCACCTCCACTTCCACCCACCGTTTGGATGTAATATCTTTGCCTTTAAATACATTCATAGCTGTAGTGCCGAGTAGTATCTTTGTATGAAATTGTGTGTCTCTACCTCTAAAATCATTTTTGCAACGCCCTCTCCGCCCAATGGTCGATGATGATTTGTATTCGTCTCTCTAGGACTAAAATTTAGTTTGGCCACGCCCCTTCCGCCCACTGACCCAAAATTTTAATTTCGTCGGCATATTCACATTTGAGTCTCCGAGTACAATCTTGGTTATTTAATCTCTCGTCCAAAATAAAAATTTTGTCTGCATATTCATAGTCGTGTTGCCGAGTACTATGTGTGTATGAAATTTCATCGCTCTAGGACTATAATTCAGTTTGGCCACGCCTACTGTGCCTACTGATCGAAAATAAAACTTTCATCTGCATATTACTATTTGTATGGTCGAATACTACCTGGCTATCGAATTTCATCGCTCTAGAACTAAAATAATGTCTTGCCACGCCTACTCCGCCCACTGATTGAAATTTATATTTTTGTCTGCAAATTTAAACCTGAAGTGGGGAGTACTATCTGTATATCAAATTTCATCTCTAGGACTAAAATACATTTCGGCCACGCCCTCTCTGCCCACTGATCGAAAAATAAAATGTCGTCTGCAGATTTATGTTAGTGTTGCCAAGTAATATCTGGATATAAAATTTCATATCTCTAGGACTCAAATACAATATGGCCACCCCACTCCACCCACTGAACGAAACTATAAATTTGATCTGCATATTTGTAATTGCAGTGCCGATTACTATAAATGTATTTATAAGTGCGAAACCGTTTGATTATGCAGAAAAATGATATATGAACATATTTAAGAAATTATATTGAAACAAAATTGGACTAGTCGTTCTTGAGTTATGCCTCCCCAACATGGCTGTAGGAGCTTAAAAACTTCAAGCCCAAAGGGGCTTGGGTTATTATACTCCAATCGTGCTCAAATTCTGGCTATCCCAAAATCTGCAAAGATTTAACATACCATTTTTGGAGGGCCAGACCGACAACATTTTGCAATTTTTTACCCATATAGCTTGCGATTACCCTACTACTACTGTGCATCAAATTTGATCACTTTACCTTTGCCCACTCAAAAATTTAATATCCTTTTAGTATACTAACTGGCTATCAAATTTTATTGAAATCGGTTTAACCGTTTTTGAGGCGTGATTTGCCTCAATGGTATTTTTTCCAGCAGTTTGCATAATTCATATCCATATTTTCACTATCAACTGTAATACCATCTTATCCTCAATGGTATTTTTTCCAGCAGTTTGCATAATTCATATCCATATTTTCACTATCAACTGTAATACCATCTTATCCTCATTTCTTGTTTCTGACCGTTATGACTTCTGTTAAATTCATACTTACTAATGTACCCTTTACTTTAGCTTAACCCATCAAAGTCTTTTAAACAAGTATCTATATACATTTATCTAAGCTGCAGAAAACATCTTAACGATGCATTGCAGTGCAATGCAATGTCATTTGTCTGACGCTCTCTGCTCTTCTTGTATTACGGTTTGTTGGCAATATGATCAGCACTTTTTTTCGTTGAAATATTTTCTTTATCTCTTACTTAAATCAATGTTTACCAAAGTTGACAAAACGGTTTGTTTTTTTGCCCCCAAGGAATCGAAGACGACGACGACAGCAAGAAAATGTCAACATCACCTTGTGCACTAAGGCACAGTGGGGGAGAAACATTTTAAAAGCATAGAGGAGATATTAAAAAACAGTTGAATTCACTAAATTCAAATTTTGAATAATTAAATGTCAACAGAATTGTTGTATGCATGTTTCAAAAATTGAGAAAAAATTAGTAAAAAAATACTACAATTATTTGAAAAGTATTAACATTTTTTTTTTAATTAAATTGAATTTTCGGATTTGCTCTTTGTGTCACGGGACCGGCCGTGGCTTAGTGGTTATAACACGCGACTACCATGAGGGAGATCCGTGGTTCGGTTCCCGGCTCCAGTCATCTACAGTTTTGATTCACTGCCGGCCCCTCGATGTTTTCGGCAGCAACTTCGCAGTATAGTGTCGAGCCAATCGGCATGCCTAATAAAAGCTTTTCAAACAGTAACGTTCGCATTCGTCGATAAACAAGTAGGTGCCGTTTGTTGTGAATGTAAAAGAGAATGCGTATTAATTCACAACAACGCGAGAAGCATCCCATACCTCATTCATGGGGTGTGAAGGGAAATTATTTTATTTTATTGTGATCTTTGTTCCAATTTCAATTTGTCATGGGAAAACTAAAAATTTTTGTGGTTTCGGCTTCCTAAATTTCCCCCATTGTGCATCGTCACTTTATATCTTATAACCACATATTCAAACAGTATCACTCCCACACACACACCATGACACTCTTCTTCTCACCAGGTATTTGTATTTTCTTTTCTTTCAACAAAATGTTCTTTGCCACCACATCTTGTCTTATCTTGTGCATCGTTTTAAAATATACAATTTCTATACAACCAACACAAAAAACAACAGCAACAATAATAACCCCATCCGACTAACGACAGCATGACACAGACCGAGGGGGCAAAAAAGCTAAGTGTTAATTGACTTTTAAAGTTTTTGTGTGTTATATTTCACTTTTAAAGTTTTTGTGTGTTATATTTCACGACAGTTAAGGTGATTTTCTGTGTGAGCGTGTGTGAGTCGGAGTTTTGTTTCTTTCCAATTTTCTAACTCTTACCTAAGTTTATAATTAGTAATCCTAAGAAGAAAAAAAACAACGACTCACCGAAAAAAGAAACATGAACTTGATGTTCTTTAACTACTTCGTCTTGGTTTGTTTCTTCTTCTTTTTCTAATAAGCTTATAATGTGGCCTTGCCATGGGTTTTTGACGCCACCACACAATGATGTTGGTGGTGTTGAGCATAAGTTTTCTTGCTACTCGTTTTCTCAGTGCTGCCCCCAAACGATGACTTTGTACATTATAATGGATTTCTTTGGTGTAATGGTCATTAAAAGTTTGTTATTCTCACATTATCACTGTGATAATGTCACACCAGGCGAGATTTTCTACTTGATTCCCTAAGAGTTGTCGTTTTTTCTTTCCCCTCCCCCTGCTTTACCATTTTTAACAAGTAACTAATTTTAACTCTCTTTTTTTTTTGCTTTTCGTTTTAGCTTCATCGCCATCATCATCAACATCTATACCACATAGTAATAGTAGTCATGAAACATCAACAACAACAACAAAGACGGGTGCTAAGCTGGATCTTGAAAATTTTCCCGCTGCTGTTGATGAGTTTTCATCACACTCTGTGATATATCCAAAAATTCATCATGCGCGCCATAAAAGAGAACTACGTCACACCACCTTGGATACAACGACGGTAAGTTTGTGGAGGGAGGAAGGAGTGCTAAAGCAGTCAGCTATGGCTAATTTAGTAAATTTAATTAATTATGAGATTTCATTAAATGTAATCAATTTTTGTGGATGCTCTACAGACATAATTTCATATACATACCTATATATAAAGTCAAATTATACACATGAATTGGTTTTAATTATTTAAGGCACGATAGGGATTGAGTCTATTAGAGCTAATATTTGCTATTCGTATGTGTAAAGTGCTTTAGACACTCGTGGGTGGTGTTGTGTTGCATTGTAAAGTGTTGACTGGCAAAATTCTGACATGCTAAGAAATTAACAAGAGTAATTAGTTTTGGTAGAGCGTTTGCAATGGCAATATTATACATATGTAAACTGCTGAGCGTTTTCAAGTTCATGATGCGGGAATAAATATCAAGGGCGGTACTAGTTTGGGTTGCTCTTCTCGTTCCCGAAGGCAGTATAAGTAATGAAAACACACCAATCATCAAAGACGGTGTAGATTATCCAATTTGTGTCAGTTATTATATAATAGCTATGGTCAAAATTCAAGAAGTACCCAGTGGTAAATGTAACGAAGTAATCCATGACATCGGTATAACATTATAAGGGACCGATCTAAGTACTTAGAAAGTCATTCGTGTGTAATGTAAAAAATATCTTCCAATCATAACTCCGATAGTACCGTCGTCGTATGAACCATGAGCTGTATAACGACATCGACGTAATCAAGCGCGTTAAATTGACCGAATGCGCTGGCTTAGACACGTTGAACGACTGAATGAAAATGCTACAGGTAGAATAGTCTTCGGTAATAAATTCAATGGGCGGCGCAGAAGGAAGGCAACCAAATCTTTATTGGGTGAACCAAGTGAAAGAGCTGTTATCTAAACTTGGTGGGACGCCGTACTATCTACGGAGCATCTACGAATGAAAAGCTTGAAATTCTTTTCTATGTGCGGCTACTTCTGGATAAATTTCTTTTGCTGCTGCCAAGTAATCACAAATTGGTCACGCCCACTCCGGCACTGATTTAATATAAGAGTGTGGTTTGCTAATTTGAACCTAAAGTGCCGGGAACTATCAGTGTAAGGATTAAATACTGTTCTGCCACGCCCCATCCGTTTAATGATCGAAAATTAACATGTCGTCTGCAAATTTGAATCTGTAGTACCGAGTACTATCTGTATACCAAATTTCATCTCTGTAGGTCTAAAATACAATTTTGCCACTCCCCTTCCGCCCTCTAATTAAAAATAAAAGTGTCGTGTGCAAATTGTAACTGTGTGCCAAGATGCAACTTTCTAGGGCTAAATAACAGTTTGGCCACGCCCCAACCCGCCCACTGATTGGAAAACAATAATTTCCGTCTGCAAATTTGAAGCTGTAGTGCCGACTACTAACTGTGTACCAAATTATATCTCTGTAGGGCTAAAATACAGTGTGGCCACGCCTACTCCGCCCACATATTGAATACATAGATATAGTCTTAAATTTGAACCTAGAAGTCTCTGTAGGTCTGAAATACAATTTTGCCACCCCCCTTCCGCCCTCTGATTAAAAATGAAAGTGTCGTCTGCAAATTGGCCACGCCTACTCCGCCCACAGATTGAATACATAGATATCGTCTTAAATTTGAACCTAGAAGTCTCTGTAGGTCTAAAATACAATTTCGCCACACCCCTTCCGCCCTCTGATTAAAAATAAAAGTGTCGTCTGCAAATTTGAAGCTGTAATGCCGAGTACTAACTGTGTACCAAATTATATCTCTGTAGAGCTAATATACAGTTTGGCCACGACCACTAATTGAATACATAACACAGATATCGTCTTCAAATTTGAACCTATAGTACCGAGTACTAACTGTTAGTATATCTCTTTAGGACGAAATTACAGATTGAAAACAACAATTTTGTCTGCAAATTTAAATCTATAGTGCAAAGAACTATCTGTGTACCAAATTGTATCACTCTAGGGCTAAATAACAGTGTGTGCTAAATAACTCCGCCCACTGATTGATTACATAGGTATCGTCTTCAAATTTGAGCCTGAAATGCCGAATATTATCTGTATACCAAATTTTATCTCTCTAGGACTAAAATACAGTTTTGCCACGCCCACTCCGCACACTGAACGAGAATTAAAATTTTGTCTGCAGTTACATTATAACGGGTCAATTTTTATCTCGACCAAGCGGTTATTGAAAGATTAATATACGATGAATTCCAAAAAAATTTGCCTAAGTAACCATGGGCCAAAAATCGAAATCGAGCCCCCTGTTTTTAACGCATAACTTTTCGTATTAGGGAAAACAAGCACCGCAACTGCCCCGGAATCGCCCCTAGAGGGTTTAAATGTATGAATTACCTACAGTCATTTTTCCCTCCTAACATTTTTCCCAAACTTGCCCACACCCCATCTTCACTCCCTTATGGGTCTCTCATACAGAAATTTTGTTTTATATATTTTTTTAAAAAATAAATTTGACTTTCTAGAGGAGTCAAATGTATGACCAGCCCCCAATATTTTTTCAACCCCAACAGTTTCTCAGGTCATATCTACCTACTATCTTCAACCCTTAAGGTGGTCCCCATACAATTTTTATATTTTTTTTATGAAATCAGTTCCTCCTGTTTCCTTGGTGCCCTCAAGAGGGATAAAAAGTTATGACCGACCCACACTAGTATTTCCCTCCTAACATCTTTCCCGAACATACCTACCCCTTATCCTCAGCCCTTAAGGGGACTCCCATACAAAAATTTTCTAAATTATTCAAAATTTCTTAACAAATTTTAAGAATTGAAAATTTCGTTGTTTTGGTCAATTTAATTGGGAGCCCCCTTAGAGGGTTAAGATAAAAAATATTAGAAGGGAATTACTAGTAGGGGTCAGTCACTCATTTTACTTCTCTAGGAGGCACCATATGAGGGGCTGGAGCTGATTTCAAAAAATAAATTATAAAGATAAAAAATTTTATGTGGACCACATTAAGGGTTCAAGAAATAGGGGAAGATATAATTCGGTCATACATTTGACTCTTCTATGGGCGAGTCAGGGGCAGTAAGAGTGGTGGAGGCAAATTTTATACAAATAAAATTTATACCTTAGGGGTTGATGATGGGCAGTAGGGAGTAGTGTTTGGAAAAATGTTAGGTGGAAAAACAGACTTTGGGCCGGCATACATTTGAACCCTCTAAGGCCGATTCCAGGGCAGTAGTGGGCCTTGTTGTAAATTGTTCCCCAATAGGAAAAGTTTCTTGATTTTGATTTTTGTCCCTTGGTTACTTAAGCAAATTTTCTAAGAATTCATCGTAGATTACGATTTTGATAACCGCTTGGTCGAGAATAAAAATGTACCTACTCTAATATACATATATGTGTTATCGGGAACTATATGGGTATCAAATTTCTGAATTCATCGACTAACACAAGAAAAAAATGTAATTTCATTAAAATCGGTCAAGCCACTGCCCACCACTCATGCAATCCAAATTAATTTTTTTCGCAAAAAATTTATCCTATCCGAACAAAAGACTTCAAATTTGGCACATACTCTTTTTAGAATAAAAAATATGCATGCCAAGTTTCATAAAAATCGACCACGTCCATACAACCCAAGATGATATTTTAAATAAAACCGATAATTTCTCATAGTTTTAATATCCAAGCTAAAGTGTTCACATTTTTGACACTTTCTAAAATAAACCAAGGATATATGCGAAGTTTAATCAAACTCGGTCACGCCAACCGCCCATACAACCCAAGATGAGTATTTGCATAAATTTCCGAGAATTATTTTTTTAGGGGACAGAAAACATTACCACCTTTCATTTAATTAAAAAAAATGGAGCTACATTATTTTGTTTAAATCCATGTTCGTGATCGCTAAACTCAAAAACTTCTGGACCGATTTTGACCAATGCATGCTCTATAGGCCGTGAGTAGTGTTTCTGTGTAGTTTGAAGTTCGTCCGACAGATGGCGCAATATTTAGTTTTTTTGTGTTTTTGCACCGTAACTCAAGTAACTGCGTTGAAAATAAAATTTGAAGGCAAAACAACGTTTGCCCGGGTCAGCTAGTTGATAATAAAAAAAATAAGTTAATTTTTAGTGGCTTACAGATTTAAGACTGGCATATCTTTTTAATGATATCTTTTTATGATATCCCTATAATTTTTTTTTTATTTTTTAATTCATGGAGACATACTATTTTTTCATATATATTATAGTCAAATGGTATTATCAAGAAAATTTTACATATATGTATCACTGCATAGCATCTAAAAATACTAAAAATTTTCAAAAATAAAATATAATTTCCTAAAAAAATAAATGTACCTTTTATATTTAAACATTTCTCTTAAAAACTGCTTTATTAGATTTTTGATATTCAGTTGCCGAAAAATAGCGGGTTTTGTTACCAAAAATCCCACTGTCCGTCATGCTGCCACACTAAATATGTCCTTGACAAATTTAATTCTTCAAAGTTTGAATTTTATTTTTTTATTACTTTTTCCTCACATTGCCAACGAAAGTTTACAAATTAGTTTAAGGACACTTTTCTACTGCGAGGTGAATTTGTGGTTAGATTAGGGTAATTTTGAGAATATTTTCATAGTAGCTCCAGTTAATTTGTGTTGACTGTTACATGCAACATATAGGTGTGGCACACAAAAGCCATCGCAAAGTGTGCGAAGGAAGTCAATTTTTCTACGAATACAGTTGTTAACATAGTTTTCATTTTGTTTTTACATTTTTATATTAGCACTAGTAGTTGTAAAGTTATAACTAGAGTGAATAAGAATAATAATGAATTAGCCAAAAAGGGCCAATATAGATGTAACTTAGCACACTGACGTAATGAACGTAATCATAAATAATATTTCGTTGTCAGTTGATATTAAATAAACGTACGGATTTCTTTACTCTTGATATGAATCGATATATTTTTTATATTTTATTAAGTTTATATTTCCAATATGATATTTAAAGATTCCATACATGTATTATTAATTTAATTTCTGTCTTCCGTATTCTGTCTTTATATAGACATTTGTTTAATTTGTAAAATAGAAAAATATTTTCATTTAATTATTCGGCAAGCAGCTCATGTGTGATAATTGAAAATATGTGCAACTAATTGAAAATATTTTCTTCTAAATTTCTCAATGAATAAGACAACGAAACAGCCAGACGGATGTTTGTTTGGCCAGGCGGGCTAGTGTTGGAATTTTGTGGATTTTTTTTTTGTTTTTGTGGTGAAAATAATATTTGCCTTTAATGGGATGTTTTTCACGGCGTATGAATCTTAAGTGGGTGAGAAATTAATTTCCGAACACAACTTGGCCATTGTCGTCATAGGCGGACAGAGGAGGGTCGCTAGGCGAAACGGTACAGTGGTTTATGTGTTTGAATTTGGTTAAATCAATACAAAATAGTGATAGCACAAATATGGAATTTTGTATGGGAAGAACCAAAAGGGGTCGTCCTTTGTACTCCATATTCATTCCTTAATTTTTATGTATGAAAAACTACATCTAGAAAATTCGGTTTAAACTTCCTCCAGTTGTCTGTTTGTAAGGTATGGGAGAAACTTAAATTTCCTAAAAAAAGAGAATTTTGTAAGGGAAGTACCAGAAGGGTTGTGGGCTACTCGGCCTATATAGAATCCCATAACTTCTTTTTGGAAAATATTTATACATAAGGATCACTGAAGATTTACTCGAATTATGAGATATACCCTCACCCTTTTCATAGAAATTTGGCACCCAGGATTATATTGACATTATTTAAAAATAGTAAAATTTCATTCATTTCATCAAATCGGCCACGCCCATCTCTCATACAATCAGTGTACAAATTTGGTACAAACACATTCATATATAAAGATATCAAAATCGGCCACGCCCACCGCCAAGCGCCCATACAACCCAATATGGTTTTTAGCATAAAATAGATTTCTTTTTTCGCATATAATTTTTCATATCCGCCAAAGCTAATATAAATATAAAAAACAGTTTTACGCCAAGTTTCATCAAAATCGGGCATGCCCAACGCCCATACAACCCAAAATGGTTTTTTGCACAAAACTCCTCCTTTTTCAGAATTTCCTAGAATTTTTTTTAATCATATGAAGATATTCCCATCATAAACGCCGTTTGAACAGCGTTCCATCTAATGACATAATTTTTTGGGACAATATAACGAAGTATCTAATTATGATCTCAGCACATTTTCAAGCTATTCTGTGCATCTGTGCTTAACAAGCCGAAGAAAAAATCAGAGAAAACCTGTAATACCGATTCCCGGGAAATTAGGAGCACTGTTTATTTCCCTCAATAAAAACGGACATTTTTAACGTAAATATAATTTTGTGGAGAATTTTTGTGTTTTGGTCGTTTTAAGTGCTTTTTGTATGGGGAGCCCCTTAAAGGCTGAGGATAAGGGGTATGTACATTCAGGAAAGATGTTAGGAGGGAAATACAAAAAGGGGTCAGCCGAACATTTTACCTCTCTGGAAGCACCATGGACGTAGCAGAAGCTGATTTCAAAAAATAATTATAAAAATAAAAAAAAATTGTATGTGGCCCACCTAAAGGGTTGAAGATAGAGGGTAGGTATGATCGGAGAAACTGTTGGGGTTGAAAAAATACTGGGACTGGTCTTATATTTGACCAAAATGTTAACGCTATCACTTAGATAAGAATACTATTATTCGAAAAAGTTTATACTAGGCATAAAACCCATATGCTGTGGGCGTGGCATATAGGAAAAATTTTATGCAATTTTATGTAAAAAAATCGATCTGAATTGTACAAGCGGGCGTAGCTGTACGCGGTGCCAACTTTCAATGATGTTGGATCAATCCTTATAGTATTTGCTCAAAAATTTATAAAGCGAACCCTCTGTTCGTTTCAATTGAAATTCGAAACTCGCCAATTGAAATTCAAAATTTATCATTTGAAATTGAAAACTCATCAATTAAAATTCAAAACTCGTCAATTGAAATTGAAAACACATCAATTGATATTCAAAACTCATCAATTGAAATTCGAAACTCGTCAATTGAAATTCAAAATTCGTCAATTGAAATTCAAAACTTATCAATTGAAATTCAAAAGTCGTCAATTGAAATTCAAAACTCATCAATTGAAATTCAAAACGTATCATTAGGAATGAAAAAGAATTGAATCATAAATCGTACGTTCACTTCGACAGTAAAATATACTACACCTTAGTAGATATATGAGCATGTCACTGATAAAATAAATAAATCGAAAAATTTATTTAAAACAACAAAAAACAAAACTTTTTATAAATTTAGGACTGTTCCAGAAAAAAATTGACCTCGTGAAACATCTTTAAACATAGTATTTATTGCTTTATTTGAACTTAAACATATTATTCCAATGTATTAATTTATATTAATTCAAACACCATAAATTATTTGGCATTATCTTTGGTTTATGCCAGTATGACTTTAGAGAACATTATTCGATCCATTTGCAGTTATATTTGTGCTTTAAACTGTAAATTCAATACAAATACTAAAAAAATTCACATATAGTTCAGTTCGAGTAGAGTGTTTTATGATCATAACTACCAAAACATTTTTCTAATTTCAATTGATGAGTTTTGAAATTCAATTGACGAGTTTTGAATTTCAATTGATGAGTTTTGAATTGCAATTGACGACTTTTGAATTTCAATTGATGAGTTGTGAATTTCAATTGACGAGTTTCGAATTTCAATTGATGAGTTTTGAATTTCAATTGATGTTTTTTCAATTTCAATTGACGAGATTTGAATTTCAATTGACGACTTTTGAGTTCCAATTGATAAGTTTTGAATTTCAATTGACGAATTTTGAATTTCAAATGACGAGTTTCGAATTTCATTTGATGAGTTTTGAATTTCAATTGATGTATTTTAAATTTCAATTGACGATTTTTAAATTTCAATTGATATTTTTTGAATTTCAAATGGAAATTTTGAATTTCAATTGATGTTTTTTTAATTTCAAATGGAATTTTTGAATTTTAAATAGAATTTTCGAATTTCAAATGGAATGTTTGAATTTCAATTGATTTTCTTTGAATTTCAATTGGAAATGGTGTAGTAAGAGCTTCTCAAATAGTGAATAGTGAATCTAAAAATAGAAAGCGTGTTAATTCACAACAACGCGAGAAGCTATCCCATACCTCATTCATGGGGTGCAAAGGGAAATTAAGTAAGTAATAACACGCTTGATTACGAAGTAAGTTACGATGTCAGTAGGTGCCATTCCAATCGGTGTTATAATAAGAGGACGATAATTTTTACATTACACACGTGTGACGTTGACGTTCTAAGTACTTTGATCGCTCGCTTACAATATCATACTGATGTCATGGATTACGAAATAGGTGCGCTCTCGCGAGTAAGTGCAATTTTAGTTGCAATTATGTTATAAACGTAATTTTAACACGCCTGATTACGAAGTGACTATGTCAATAGGTGCTATTTCCATCGTAGTTTTAATGAGTGGACGATATTTTTACATTACACACGCGTGACATTCTAAGTACATAGATCGCTCGCATACAATGCCATACGGATGTTAAGGATAACAAAATAGGTACTTCGTTAGTTCTTAGATAAACAAGATCGAACAAATTTCATATTAATCACAACAAATTGAAAGTATTCTTTCGATAAAAATTTTGAATGTTTTGTTGTTGTTGCATAGTGTACTTGATCAAACCACTGTTCTTCCACCTCTAAAGTTTCACATCTCATCTCTCATTCAGCTCATTTCACTACTTAAATCTCACACATACATAGATATGGTGCCGCATTACAGTGCGAATCTTAAAAAAAGTCTTCCACAGCCATCATCAAACAACAGTAGTGGGTGGCCTCGCTATTGAGCAGATTTTCATTGTCTTCTTACCATCTAATGTTTTCTTAGCGATTTATCACAGCTATAGCCAACGATAGACAAAGTATACTTTAACTACTAAGTCTTAAGTAAACAAAAGATAAAGGCAATGAATGACATTTAAAATTGCACCGCCACATGTTGACATGTTGTCATTAAACAAATTTTAATTGTTAGTAACATAAACACATTATTGTTTTTTTTTTTGTAGTGTTATCATGAAAATTAAGTAATTTGTTGTCATTGTTTGTTTTTATTATTATTATATCTCATTCTCTCACGCTCTCTTTCTCTCCCTATAGGATGGTCTTCATGTGCCCCATATCACATTAACGTATCACCACAAAGGTCAACGGATATTAATTGATCTAAAACGTAACGATGATTTACTGCCGGCAGAACATTTTTTACGCTATCAAAATTCCTCTACATCCCAAGGAAGTGCACAAAGTGTTGTACAAAATTTTACTAAGACTGAAATTGATTTGTGTCATTATCAGGTAAAAAGAAAACTTAATTAAAATAATTAATTGTTTACTCGTATAACATTTCTTTTTTTCTGCTAAATTATCTAGGGTTCTATACGTGACAAACCTCAATCGTATGCGGCTGTCTCCACATGTAATGGTGGCGTTAATGGCGTCATTTTTGATGGCATTGACACATATTTCATACACTCGGGCAGTGATGGTCAGTTGGAAGATGCCCATTATTTATTTAGGTGAGTACACGAAAGAAAAAGTGAAATCTATATAAATAAAAAAAGTAAAATTTGTATGTTGGAAATAATCTTAAATTGTATGTTACATGTACGAAATCTTATATACAAGTCTTCAGTATTGGGTTTAATTATTTCGAGGATTGCAAATAAAGAAATTGTCGCCAACAACTGATAGAATAGTACAATTTATAAACGATAGGTGGCTCCATAATGTGTCATATTAGGTGTTTTATATATAGTACTCCTCCTATACTATTCAAACGATGGCGATGTAACTTAGAACTGTATAGACTCGAAAATTATGACAGCAGTATCTTGAAATGTTGATGTATTTAAGAATAGCCACTATCTCATTAGACTATAAAGATATTATCATGACATTACTTTATTTATAAAAATTCAAAACGAATATCCCCCTTATTTATCAAATGTTTGTTTGCTTATATGTACTATTTTACCTTGCCCGTATTAAATTATAATTTATTATTGCATAACAACAGGCTTAACTACATTAAATTGATTTATTGATTTACCTAAATGATTATTAAATTTTTATTATGATGTGACATTTAAAAAAGACACGCTATACAACAATATATCATATATGTATATACAAGTACATGCGTACATACATCTCCAACACATTTGCTATAATTGAAATTCAGTTGGGTAAAGGGCGCCAGTGATAGCAGCAGATGTCCCATTGCCCATCATCACCAGGAAACTAAGTACGAGTACATACATACATACATACCTAGCACTTGTCGTCTGATAGTGTTGTACAACATTGGGTGCGCTTCTGTGGTTATCAACTGTCCAAATCGTACAGTGAACACATAAATAAATATTTGTTTATGGTTTATTTGGCAAATAAACAAAGCATTTCTAAAACAGCGGGGGTGGGGTGAGCAACAAGAGAGCAAATGGAAAACTATAACTTGAACCAATAGCTGGCTACTTTGCAAATAAGGAGTAGTTAGTTAATAGCTGGACAAGTGTAATGTGATGACAGTGGGGTGACGGGCATGTATGACCTATTTTTGTTGATTGAGAGTTGACAGTAATTCGATATAACGAAAACAATCACTATAAATGGTCTAACTAATTAAAATTTAATATTTTAAATGTAGTTTCATTTTAGAGTCTTTAAAAACTGTTATTTCTGGCTGGCTTGCTCTTTTCGCAGCTCTGAAAAGAGTTTTGTAAAAGTTACCAGTATTCAATATATAACATTATGCAACAAATGACGACTTTTTGTAAAATTCAAGAACGTGACAGTACTATCGTGGGACCGGCCGTGGCATAGTGGTTAGAACACGCGACTACCATGCGGGAGATCGCAGGTTCAAACCTGGCTCCAGTCATCTTAAAAGAAAAAAAATAATTAATATTTCTTTCATTGTCGGCTCCCCTCGAATGTTGTTGACAGCAACTTCGCAGTATTAAGCGTCGATTCAATCGTCGTGTCTAGTAAGAGCTTCTCTAACAGTGACGTTCGCATTCGTCGATAAACAAGTAGGTGCCGTTAGTTGTGAATCTAAAAATAGAAAGCGTGTTAATTCACAACAACGCGAGAAGCTATCCCATACCTCATTCATGGGGTGCCCTTTTTGTAAAAAAAAATAGAAGAAGAAATTATTATTTTTCCCCTTTTCAGCATTACTTTGAGGGAGCCCAAAGTTTTCCATAACAATGTTCGCCAAAATTGAAGCCATATTAAAGTTAAACAACTTTCGTGAACATACCAATACGATCTGAACGTGTCTAGGCAACCTAAATAGCTCATAAAGTCCACTATGACACCAGTTTTTCGAACGTTTACGCACATATAAGCCAGTAACGAAGTTAAGTATCAACCGATTTTAAATTTCTCAATGGATTTAGAAAGAAAAGTCTACGGCCTTTCCAACGATATATATAGTTATCCTGGTAACTTGTCATATCTGTTTGTTTTTTGCCTCGAAATTTCAAACTTTTGTAAATTTTTCACAATTTTTTAAGTTTAAAGAAATTTGTAGCCATTTTTTTATAAGGACACCCTAATGTTTACTATTTTATTCAGAAAGTGCACGCTTTCACGAGTTAAACGCATACTTTTTTGTAAAAATCGGTTAACAAATAGTTAAGTTATTCATGTTTTCCGAGGGACGCAATCTTAATATCATATGCTAAAATTAAAGTTGAAGTAACTAACAACAACACCAAAACAAAACTTTTTCTTCAACCCATTGAGGTTATTTGCACAAACGCGTCTAGACTTGTTACATACCAAAGAAATGTTAAAAGTTTCACCTTTTTTTCGATTTATCAAAAAAACAATCTAATAACACTATTTTACAAATAATTATTTTTTCTCTGGTCTTTGGATAAAACTATTTTTTTATAATAGAGGACTGCTTTCTGACTAAGAAAAAAAATTTTTATGGAGTGAATTTTTTTTTTAATTTTTTTTTTTTTGGCCGAAGGTACCTTTGAATTTTGACCTATATTTCAATTTATAGACTATAACAATAAAAGTTATTACCGATGAAGGATACAGGCAGTTTTTCAATATTTGTACACTTATTACCAGGGCCAACACAAATATGCACGAAAAAAAAAAAACAAAAAATATGTGCATTAGATAAGCACGAAAAACTTTAAAAAATGCCTTTAAAACTGATAAAAAATTAACAATCAATTTTGATTTGTAGTTAAGTTTGTTTAGTGAATTTATTTAATTTCTACTAAAATTTATAACAATTAGTTGAAATTTAAATGAAGTTACTATTTACATTACTATTGACTATTGATTTATTACTTTACTGTAAAAAAAATACATGAGTATTTTTATATAAAAAACGGGAATTTTTTCACATTTATATGGGACTTAGGTCTGAAGAATCTAACTTTTAGTAAAATGTCCCACCGCTTATTGTTTCAACGTAAAAGTAAAAAGTAAAGTGCTATTTTACTATTTCTCTTTGGAAGTTCTCATTGCTTCTTCCTGTGCACTGTTGCACTATTCCACACCCTCCCTAACGTCCTTTAAATAGTACTGTGACAATTTCTGCTAAGTATACCAACGAGTAATGGATGAAACTGGTGGCAACGCAATGCTAGTAAAATTCATTGAAATTATTGACGACGGATCCTTAGTATAAACACAAAAATAATATTTTGATTAGTTAAAAACATACTTTAAAAAATACAGCCTTTTTAGAAGATATTAATTTATTAATAATAATTCTTTACCAAAGGATAGGCGTCCCCAGTGACTCCCCTAATAACTCCAAAATATGATTTTATATGTATAAACCCCCAAAACATGCTGGAAGATCTGAAATATGCATTTGCATACGCAAGTATGCAATGCATACTTTTGTTGGCCCTGCCTATTACCGATGTGGTAAAATTCGGTCCATAGACTATTAAGAGATTCATCAGCGAAGGTTTTTCATATGATATTGAGGCACTCTAATGCCTAATACGCTATACGAACTGTCAACTTATATGAAAGGTATAAGTTCGGACCGGTCGAAAAAAATCCAAAATTTGGGTATATACCTAATAACTATATTTTTGGAGTTTATGTCAGAAAAAATAGTTTGGGACCAGTGTGCCTTGGTGTTAAATATAGTGTGGCCGACGACAACTCTGAACGGATATAAAAATTCCATCCGCAAAATTGAACCTAATATGCCGAGTACTATCTGAACTAAACTAAATAATTCGGATCTATAGTTCCGACTCCGTCCAATAATAAAAAGAAACTTTATACGAAATTATATTCCTTTGGGGCTAAAATATAGTGTGACCAAGCCCACTTCTAATCTAAAATAAAAAATTTCGTCTTAAAATTTGTTAATGTAGTGCCAAGTACTATTCATTTATAAAATTGTATCTACAAATCTTATTTTGAGATATAATTTTTTAAACTTTAATCATTTTTTTATTTCCCGGGACAGGTCCGAGAAAACCGGGAATACCGTTTGCCGGGAAATGGGGAGTACTATCAATAAAAACGAAAAATGTTAACGGAAATATTATTTTTTACTTAGAAGGGAAATACTAGTGAGGGTCGGTCATCCATTTTATCCTTATGGCGGCTCCATGGGAGCAGCAGGAGCTGATTTAAAAAAAAATTATAAAAATAAAAAAAAATTCTATGGGACTACCTTAAGGATTGAAGTGAAGTGTAAAGTGAAAACTGTTGGGGTTGACAAATACAAAAGTGTCTTGTTAAAAACCGGGAGCTCGATTTTCATTTTTGACCCATGGTTTCTTGGGCACATTTTTTTAGAATTCATCGTAGATTACGATTTTGATAACCGGTAGGTGCATTTTTTTTTACTCCATACATATTTCCCCACTCTAATATATATATTTGTATAGATAACTTAACATACCTGTATGTTTTTGGCAATAAACCGCACACTTTTTGTATTTTTTCACAATTTTTTTGAAGAAGTTTTTATTTATTTAGAAAGTGCGGGCTTTCATGAGTAAAAATCATATTTGTTTGCAAAAATCGTTTAACAAATGGTAAAGTTATTCAAGTTTTACAATGAACGTCTTTTCCATATCGTATTTTTTGCACTCCTGAAAAAAAAATAGGATTTGGGAGATAAGTGATTGATTGCTTGTTAAAACCACAGATATTCGGATTTGTGATTGTCGGATGTACTCGCTGTAGCACTTTGGGGACGAAGAATGTACACAACGAACAACGAAGAAAAGCACGTCACAGCCCAGTAGGGACAAGAAGCATGAAATAACGCATTATAGTATGCTTACTTTCCGTTAGAGGGGGTTTATATCTTCCCTTACGAGTTCCCATTACTTTTTTTTAAAAGAATGGTCGCCTGACGTAAGCATTATTTAGAAATGGAAGCTGACATAAAAGATTCTTCCACTTTTGTTTCTAAAACTAAATTGAAGGTAATGCATGTTATCTCTCGATTATCTTCGGGTTTGGATCATAGAGGAGTATAAAAGATAGAGGTACCAAGTCGCTCTTTAAAATTAGGTTCCATAGGCCAATGGGAATTTTTCTCTTTTGAGGGGAAAAATTAGCAAATATAAGGAGAAATGTGCGAGAAGAGGAATTATTTGCGTGTATTTTGTTATTGTGATTTGTGGAAGATACAAAACATCCGCCTACACATAGTGAGCATACATTCCACTTTTAGGCAACAGCGGGTTGGTGGGGCTCTGGTTTGGATTCTAAAATAACTTCTTTTTGGCAATAAAATTGTAATGCAGTGCAATATTGAGAGCATGCATTTCAAATATGGTTTCTTTTATGAAGAATTGTAAGTTATGTTTTTTCGCCTTGTCGATTCTTGAAAAAGTAAGCTTTATTACTTCTTTTCTCGCTTACATGCGTACGCCTACATTACACGCGGCTAGAAACAGAAGCGAACTGACTGAAAGAACATATTTTGTAGAAGTAATAAAACACATGTGGTTGTTGTGCCGACGGTTAGCTTCGACGATCAGTAGGATTTACTTTGCATACCATTTCTAGTTTATTTTAGTAACGATAAAAATTAATTATTCTAAACTTGCCTTCCAACTAGAAGCACCTTACCAAATATCCAAATGGTTATGTAGTACCCTGATTCTCGATCTTCTCTAAAAAAATAAGGAAGTATAAAAATACCTCTAACGAAATAACTCTGAAAATAATCTTTTTAGTCCATAATTTTCCCCTCGAAGTCCCCTGTCTGTTGACACTATTGATTAATAATTGACACAGCCCAATTTTTTTGCAGAAAAGTATACTAAGGTTTCGGAGTGTACATAATAACTGTATTGATATTTGTTTAAACCGTCAACGTGTTGTACTATTCGAACAACATAATGACGTATACAAAATAATAATTTCCATCAATAACAAATTACTTTAATTAATTGTTAAGCATTTATTTATAATCTAAATATTTTTTTTTTTTTCATTGCAGACATTCTGATTTAAACAAAAATTCAACCTGTGGCTATGATCACGATCATCATCATGAAAAGGAGGATTTTCTCAAAAATGTTGCCGAGAATTCGGTGCCCGATGTGGCCAATCATATTGATGGCGAGGAATTTAATCGTATTTTAAGAGTAAGTTTTTGTGATTTGATGTTAATGAATCTTAAATTTCTAATTTTTGTTTTATTTTTTCAGTATAAACGTTCATATGATGATAGCAATATGATCCGTGGACCTTATAATTCCAATAAACATTCGTCGTATGTGGAAATTGTCATTGTTGTCGATAATAAAGCCTATAAATCTTTTAATGAGAACATGAAGAAAGTGCATCAACATTGCAAAGATTTGGCTAATATTATGAATGCTGTAAGTAAACGAAAGAATCGTATAATAATCGTATTTAAAACTACAAAAACAATTGGTCTTCAAAATTCGGTTTAAAATGTGAACACATTTCAAAAAGCTGAACTTCTATGTGAATTTCAGTTTTTATTTTGTATTAACATTTTACAATTTAGTATTACCAATTTTATCCACTTTTTCCAAATACTTTCTTTTCCAAGTTTTCTTAATCAGAGTTTAATATTTTAAATAAACTACATTTGTACTCCAAAATAAAATAAATATAAACTTTCATTTAAAAAAATTTTAATTTCCTTTCTGATTTAAATTTGCTAGCGAATAAAAATTAATTTCTTACTCATTTAAAAAATATTTCTTCAAGATACGTATGATCCATTTATAAAGTGACACTATGTTACTCACATAAAAACTATCAATTATTTTTAGTCTTCTTAAATTTATAATTCCAGCTTTCGAAATTTTTCATAATTTATTTTTTTCCTTTTCCCCTTTTACAGCTTTACGTTCCTTTAAACATTTTTATTGCCCTAGTGGGTGTGGTCATTTGGAATGAATCGAACGAGATTGAAATTACACCCGATGCTGATATAACATTAAGGAATTTTCTAAACTATAGACGTACCAAACTGGTGTTGGAACATCCCAATGACAGTGCTCAGCTCTTAACTAAAATCAAATTTGATAAAGGTGTAGTGGGTAAGTAACGCCAGTAGTAGTACCATCAACTGGTTGAGTTTGTGTAGCTTATGCAACTTTATTTTTATTCTTCAGGTAAAGCCTTCAAGGGACCCATTTGCACCCACGAATATTCGGGCAGTGTTAATGTGGAACACAGTCATATTCCCGGCGTGGTTGCTACCACTATGGCTCACGAGCTGGGCCATAACTTTGGCATGGAACACGATTCGGCCGATTGCAGGTGTCAAGATGAGAAATGTATTATGTCTGCTAGCAGTACCTCAGTTTTACCTGTCCATTGGAGCTCTTGCAGCATAGATCAATTAAACATAGCCTTCTCGCGCGGCATGAACTATTGTCTGCGTAACAAACCCACCAAACTATTCGATTCACCGCAATGCGGCAATGGATTCGTAGAGCCAGGTGAACAATGTGATTGTGGCCTGCCCAAGTACTGTGAGAATACCTGCTGTGATCCTTATACCTGTATGTTGCATACAAATGCCTCGTGTGCCACCGGGGAATGCTGTGATCTGAGCACTTGCCGACCCAAAGTGGCGGGCACAGAGTGTCGTAATGCCGAGAATGAATGTGATTTGCCCGAATATTGTACCGGCGAATCGGAGTATTGCCCCCAGGATGTGTTCAAACGTGACACCGAAACCTGCGACAGTGGTCAGGCCTACTGCTATGAGGGCAATTGTCGCTCTCATTCATATCAATGCCGCATTTTGTGGGGTCCCACTGGTGAGAACTCTGAACCGTGCTATGCCCAAATGAATATTCAGGGCAAACGCGTTGGCAATTGCGGCTACAATCGTTTGAATAACACTTTCATACCATGTGAAGAGGAACATGCCTTGTGTGGCATGTTGCACTGTCGCCATTTGAATGAAAGACTTGAATTTGGCATGGAAACGGCCGCTGTGCTATCACATTCCTTTATCACGCATGAGAATGATATTGTGCCGTGTCGTACGGCTCTAGTGGATTTGGGCTTGCAATCTACGGATCCGGGTCTAACGCCCAATGGTGCCAAGTGTGGCGACGATAAGATGTGTGTGAACCAGAAATGTTTGGCCATAGAACAGCTGAGGCAATCGGGCATGGGTAAGGAGTGTCCCGAAGACTGTAGTGGCAATGGCATATGTAACAGTAAGGGGCACTGCCATTGTAATATAGGCTTTACGGGTGCCACATGTAAAATGCCAGGACCCGGCGGCTCGGAAGACAGCGGACCGGCAACAAATCCTAATAGTAAGTACAGAGGATTATGGAAGTGGTGGGTGGTATATGAAATAAAATATGTACTATGTGCATATATATTTAGTAGTAAGTTCAGTTCTTGGGTGATTTATAAAATTCTTGTAAGGTTAAGCAATTAGATTTGAAATTTAATTTTAAAAAAGTTTACAGATTGCTACGAAAAAATTAGGCACAGCTAAAAAGGAAGGATTTAAAAAAAAAAATTTGCAACAACATTAAAATAAATTTTTTAAAAAGTCCACAACTTGCTAAAAAAAACAGAATGTTAGCAGATTGTAAACAAAGAAAACTTAAAAATTATACAATTTTATCGATATTCTTGATATGCGAAAAGAAGGACTACTTAAATACAATTACACTGTGATAGTTTTTGAAAGATATTTTCGAAGACAAGATTTAACCCTAATTCGGGCGCGAGGAATCGAACTACATTATTAGTTTTTTGAGTTACAATGGCGGTTCCATACAAAATAATTTTTAAAGTTTTTTTTACTTTGTGTAATGCTTTAAGGGTTTAAATAGATTTTCGACAAGCTATAATTGGGTTTTCGGATAAGCTTGACTTATGTAGAACAACTTTGTCGAAGACAGCATATCCGAAAACCCAACTATAGTCTGCGAAAAATGATTTGAGCCCATAAACTCCTACCTTTGAAAAAAAAATTCACAACAAATTTGTATAAAGTGCTCATGATAACTAAAAAAATTAAAAACTACTTTTTCTCAGGAGTAGGGGCTTATGACCTTAAATCGATTTTCGCCAACTATAGTAGGTTTTTTGGATATGCCGTCTTCGACAAAGTTGTTCTAACTAAGTAAAGCTTATTCGAAAACCTACTTATAGCTTGTGGAAGATCTATTTAACCCCTTAAAGCATTACTCAAAGTAAAAAAAAACCTTTACAAAATATTTTGTATGAATCCGTTCAGTTCCTCGTGTCCGAATTAGGGTGAAACCGTCGAGTCCGGTCATGTCTTTTTTCGACTACCACAGTTTTATTAGCAAATCTATATTAAATTAGGTCTTTTTTTAAAGTCTGCATATAAGTGAGAATATTGTAGGAAAATTGTATTAAAACAAATAGAAAGGATCCGTATAAAATGTTGTCAATACTTTTGACTTAGAAAAAAAGAAATTCGACAGATTTTTTAATACAAAATTATGTAATTAAGAATACCGCCAACAAACAATTTTTTTAAAGAGTATATTTGCAGAAAGGCAAATAGTATGTAATGCTATTATTAAAATTTTTATTTTTTTTATATAACAATGGCCCTTGAATGGTCACTTGATTTTAGTTTTAGGTTTTGTATTATAAATATTTTTATTATATTTCTTATTTTTCATATGAAGATTTAATATTATTCTATTGTATTTAATATTTTTAAATATTTTTAAAATTTTTAATGTAATATTTTTTAATATTTTCAATATTTATTAAGTAATATTAAATTTTTTAATATATTTATTTATGTGTTTAATATTTTATTCTTTTAATAATTAATTTTATTTTATTTTTAGCATTTTAAATTTTTTAATATTTTCGATAATTCAATAATTTCAATATATTTTATATTTTTAGTATTTTATTTTTCAAAATATTTAATATTTTCAATTTTTTAAATTTTTGAATATTTTCAACATTTTTAATAATTTACAATATATTTAATATTAGTCATATTTCTAATATTTTTAGTATTTTTTAATAATTACAATATTTTTAATATTTTTTATAATTTTAAATATTTTCAATATTTTTAGTATTTCTAATATTTTTAATATATTTAATATTTGTAATAATTTAAATATATTTAACATTTTCAATATTTTTAATAATTTTAATATTTTTTATAATTTTAATATTTTTAAAATATTAAATATTTTTAAAATATTAAATATTTTCAATATATTTAATATTTTCAATATTTTTAATATTTATTATATTTTCAATATTTTTAATATAAGTAATATTTTTAATATTTTTTTTTTATATATTTTTTAAATATTCTAAATATTTTTAATATTTTTAATGTTTTTAACATTTTAATATTTTTAATATTTCAAATATTTTTAATATTTCAAATATTTTTAATATTTTTATTATTTATAATATTTCTAATATTTTTAATATTTTTTAATACTTTTAATATTAATATATATTTTTAATATTTTCAAAAATATTCAAAAATTTTAATAATTTTAAATATTTTAAATATTTTCAATACTTTAAATATTAATATATATTTTTAATATTTTTCATATTCTCTTGTTTTGTATTGTTGAATTATATGTAAAAATAATTAATGTGTGTTCATCGTTCAGTTCAAGATCAATTCTATTCCAATATTTTTCATTATTTTCGTAGTTTAATATATTTTACGTTTCAATATTTTTTAATTATTTTTATATTATGTTAAATTTATTTTAATATATATTATATTTTTTTTTATTTAAATATTTTTCACATATTTTCATTATTTTCGTAGTTTAATATATTTTATGTTTTAATATTTTTTAATTATTTTTTTATAATTTTAAATTTATTTTATTATATTTTATATTTTTTTTTAATTTAAATATTTTTCACATATTTAATATTTTTAGTTTTTTTAGAATTGTATATTTTTTTATATATTGAATATCAGTTGAATATCAAGCTCGAGGTCTCGTTTTCTATTTATTAATTTATTTTCAATATTTCGATCCTCGTCGAGGGTCATCAAATTTATAAAATTATTTAATATTTTCTTTACGTTTACTATTTCAAATGTATTTACTTTTTGTATCTAATTAATTTAATTTAAATTTTTTTAATAACATGTATCTTTTCATCTCTTCCCTTCCAGGTCACGAAGCCTTCCAGCGCTTTATGTACATCTTCTTCTTTGCCGTCCTACCATTCATGGCTGCCTTCTGTTTCTTCATGTACTACTGTCGACATCATCCGCTATTCGCCGGCGGCAAACTGACTGAGAATATGTATGTATCTACTCCACATAAGCACGGTTTATCTTTTAGCACTAGTTCCTATACTTCTGTCACTGCACACTCCGATAATTGCAAAGATCTCAACTCATCTATCTCAACACCCTCCTTTACTACTTCCTCAAGTTCTTTTAAGTTATCCTCACCTAAAAAAGCCGATATTAATCGCAAGCCACCAAAAAGGGCCTACAGTCCTAATGCACCCACATTTAGCGAGAATGAAACTCTAACAGCATCCAATAACCACCACGACCACCATGACCAACACACATCAAAACATAATAATAACAAAAACAACAACTACACGAAACCACCAGCAAAAATCATAAATACAAAGATTAAAATCAAATCGATTACACCTTCGGCATCGTCTGCTACAAGTCCAAATATGGATCGTAAACTGAAACAATCTTCGTCTAATGGCAATTTTTGTAAAATAAATAATAATTTGCAAAAGAACTCTAATATGACACTGTCAAAGAGTCACAATGAGATAACAACAATAAAAACACAAACAAACAAAAACATAACGAAACCACCACCACCTCCACCCATTCTACAAAAACCGAAATTACCGAAAACACAGTCTTCCTCTGGTGCAACGACGACACCATCCTCCTCCTCCACCTTAAGAAAATCCAATTTGTCGCCTACTTCTACTATGTCCTCTAAAAAATCGTCTACTTCATCCTCGTCCCCATCGACTTCCTCCTCACTCTCCAACAACAAGCATTTCCTTAACATCAACAATAGCAATAATAATAATAATAAAACTTTGAAAAATCATAATCATAATTCCGGTTCCACAAATGGAAATGTGAATACATTAAAACGTAAAATTGAAATAACCGAAGTCCGTTTGAATTCCACCACAAATCCTCATGCACTTGTCGATGGCACCACATACACTGTAACCGATCTGACGAATAGGTGTGTTTATCATTTATAATCTTACTAATGTTGGTTACGTTTTTTTGTTTTAAAATAACCCAAAAATGAATATAATTACATATGTATATCGTTTCGTTTTGTTTGTTTGTGAGTTTTGATTTTTTTGCATCAGCATGGTGAAACATAAGGGAAGACCCAAATTTGGATTGAATTGATGGCGATAATATAAAAACAAACATATAAATTAAATGAAATGTTTTTTTTTATATGGTTGAGATACAAAAATTTCGTCTACTTGTTTTCAAATCAAAACAATTTTTTAAGTATTTCCGCCAGTATTTTTTCAAATCTAATTTGTCTTACCTCATTGTTTTCCAAATGCTATTTCAGCATGACTAATATTGCCTTTACACACGCGCGTTTTTAAACCAAAGCAGACGTTTAATAATTTATCAAGTTGCAATACGTAAAAATGCTACAGTTAATGAACAAATGCAAAATCGTTGTTGTGTTTTGTTATGATTTCATCTTTGTCGTACTTTATATTTATACTTACTGTTCGCACACGCTGTTATTTCTTCTCTCGCATTTTTTCTTTACTGCTTTGTAATTTGTCTTTCATTTTCTTGTTTTAAGTTTTTTCTATTGTAGTAAATTTGTTTTAGTTTTAAAAGTATTACGTAGTGTTAAAGTTTGGTATTTATAAAGTGGTGTAGTTGAACAGTTTTTCAAATTCTTTATGCATAATTAATGAATTTTGAAATACTCGTATGCGTAAAAGATCTCTGTAGAAAAAATAGTACGAAAATCAAATATATAACGAAGAATTTATAAAAAAAATCATATAAAATTAAACAAAGATCGAATATAATACAAAAATATTGTATTTAATGTAATGTGTTATAAGTCAAATACTAATACTAATGGTTAAGCATAGAAAAAAATATAAAACAACTGAGACAACAAAAAAGCATAAAGGAACGTTTCAACGAACTTGTAACTCTCTTAGAAAAAATAACAAAACTATTTAACTGTATCGAATACGCAAGGACTACCTATAATAATACATTAAATAGTATGGCATAGAAATAATATTGTTATTGTTTACAATAAATTCAATGATATATAATTAATTAAAAAATGAATAAAAAAATTGTATTTATCTATTAAATAAGAAAACAGAGAGATGCATAAAATTTTCATTTCGTCAACTTGTTTTGTACTGATATTCTGAACAAGGAATTTTCCTTTACATCAGTATAAATAGCAATTTTTTGTTTTGTATATATAAACGTTTTTTAATACAAGTTCCATCAAAACAAGTTTTAGGACATTACTATTTTTACCAGCAAATTGAGATAAGATTGTTAAAAACTCGTTAATGGTGATTTATAACTTCGAAAAAGTATGTTTCGGCTGGACTTAGTTTTCGAGATATAAAGTTGCACATTACGACATAAAAACCAGATTAACAAAAATTACATTTATGATATGTAACAAAAGCAAGTTTTTAAAAAAGTCAAAAATGTCCTCAATATTCTTAATACTATAAATGTTTCAGAATTTTTTAAATTTGTAGTTTTTATAATTTTTATTTCAAAAATTCTATACATAAAACATTAACGTTATCATATTTTTAAATATTATAACCTATTTGAAATATTACATATTTTAAATAGTTTTTATATATATATTGCTTAAATTTTTAGCATTTTTATTTTTTTATATTTTTTTAAATTTTTAATATTTTTGACTGTACTTAAAATATTAATAACACTGTAATAGCTTTTGACTAATATTTTCGATGACAAGGCCGTTCTTGAGAGTTTAACCCTAATTCGGACACGAAGAATCGAACTGCACCATTAGTTTTTTAAGTTACAATGACGGTTTCATACAAAATTCATACAAAAAGTTATTTTTTTAATTTGATTGGTGTTTTAAGGGGTTAAATAGATATTCGACAAGCTAGTGTTGGGTTTTCGGGTAAGCTTATTTAAAACAACTTTGTCGAAGACGGCATATCCGAAAACCCAACTATAACTAAAAAAATTAAAACTTTTTTTTTCTTGTGAAACTTGTGAATTTAAATCGATTTTTTCTGGCTATAGTTGAGTTTGTGGATATGTCGTCTTCGACAAAGTTGTTTTAAATAACTCGAGCTTATCCGAAAACCCAACTATAGCTTTTCGAAAATCTATTTAACCCCTTATAACAATACCCAAAATAAAAAAAATTTGAAATTTTTTTGTATGAAACTGTCATTGTAACTCAGAAAACTAATGATGCAATTCGATTCCTCATGTCCAATTTTGGGTAAAATCGTCGAGTCCGGCCTTGTCTACAAAATTTTTTGCCAAAATCTGTCACAGAGTAATTGTTATTACTCTTATAATTTTTAATAAAAACTTTAATATTTTTTCTATCTATAATCATTAGCGTTTTTAATTTCTCTTATTTATTGTGTATGTTTTTAATATTTTTTATAGTATTTATACAATTAATGTTTTTAAATTTTTTAAATATTTAATATTTACTTTTTTATTATTTTGTTATAACATATTTTGAATAATTTATAAATTTGTAATATTATTTATTTTAAAATATGTATTATAATGCTTTACAAAATACTTTTTGAAAATCTTTAATATTTTAAATTTGTAACACTTTTATTATTTTATAATATTTTTAAAATTTTTGATTTCTTTATTATTTTAATTATTTTTGAAATTTTAATATACTTAATATTTTAATATTTTGTTATTATTTTTAAAAATATTTTATTTACTATTTTTATATTTTTTTAATATTTTCAACATTATTTATACTTAAAAAAATATTTAACATTGGCAAAAGTGCAGAATATGGGACGGGAGCCCAAAAAAGAAAATATGCCACTCCCCTCTAAATACGCCCTAAAACACGGAAATCAAGGTCAAAGTTGGCGCTAAGGCCCACAGGGCCCTGGGCCCATTGGGTTCTATGATAACCCCCCATGTGTGGATACTCAAATGAAAGATACTTTCGAGACGAATCCAACGGTGGTATTTTGAGCCGAGTTAAAGCCATTTAAATTTCCGGGATATACCAAAAAAAAAATTGAAAAAATGTGAAAAAATCTTGGATAAAGTTTGAAAAATGTAATTAGTTTTGTTGTCTTGAACACGCATACGCCGTACGTAGTCAATAAACACAAACCTTTTCATTACTTGCAAAGCGATTACCATTACTTGATTACGAGATTTTTTTAAAAATATTTTTTTTTGGTATATCCCGGAAATTTAAATGGCTCTAACTCGGCCCAGGAGACTCGTAGGAACTTAAGAATAACATCGTTGGATATCTTTCATTTGAAAGGGGTCCCTTTATTGACACCCCGGGCCCCATGGCCCTAAGGGCCAACTTTGACCTACCATTCCGATGTTTATTCCGATGTTATTTTTTTTTAAATATTTTTAATAATTTCGATATTTTTAAAATTTTAAACTTTTTTGTAAATATTTTTAGTATTTGCAAAATTTTTAAATTTTTGATTATACATATTTTATTTATTTTTATTCAAAATTGTAATTTTAAGCCTTGTGGCCAATATAAATTAAATTACAATAATACAACTTATTTTTAAAATTTTTCTGACAAAAAAACCACTTTTTTTTAATTATTTTTAGTATCTTTAATATTAATATATCGCAAAATGGTCCAGTAACCTTGCGACTATTTCCTTTTTTTTCTATGTATTTTATGAATTTATTTGTAAAATATATTTATATAAATAAATAAATAAATAAATATTAATAATTTCATATTTTTATTATTTATAATATTTTTGATTTTTTTTTTTAAATTTTGTACATATTTAATATTTTTATTATTTGTTATATTTTTTACATTTTCAATATAATTAATTTTCCCAATATTTTTATGTTTTAATGTTGTTAATAATTTTAATGTATTTAATATTTTCAATATTTTTAATGTTGTTAATAATTTTAATGTTTCTAATATTTTTTAATTTTCAATATTTTTATTATTTTTAATATTTATATTATTTTTAAAATTTTTAATATTTTTTAATTTTTCAATATTTTTAATATTTTTATTATTTTTAATATTTTAAATATTTTTACTTTTAATTTTTAATAATTTTAATATTTGCGATATTTATAATATTTTTTTTATTTTTTTAAATATTTTTGATTTTAATTTCTTTAAAATTTTTAATATTTTTGGTATTATTAAAGATTTCAAAAATATTATATTAAATATTCGAATATTTTTATTATCTTTGATATTTTAAATATTTTTATTATTTTCATTATTTTTGATACTTCTAATATTTTCAATATATTTAATGTTTTTAATATTTTTAATATTTTTTTTTTAATATTTTTAGATTTTTAAATTTTTTGAGTTTTATTATTTTTTATATTTAGTAATATTTTTCCTAAACATTTAACATTTTATATTTATTTTTAATATTTTGAGTATTGAAAAAAATTTTACTATTTCCTTTTTTTTTATATAGAAAACATAAAAAATTTAAATTGTTCTAAATGTAATTTTTGTCATCTAACCTATATAACAATATCAGGATCATAAACTTGTCTATTATTAAATCTGGTATAGTTATTTTAAATCATATTTCTTGTATCTTCTATAGTTGTAGAGATATAAAACTAGGCAGTGTTTATTAATTTCAATTTAATTTCAATTTCAATTTCGTTTATTGCAATATAAAGCCAATTGTTGGCCAATTTATAATATTACAAAGATCATTAGAATATTCAGGTGTATTTACATAAATTAAACAATTTTTTCTAAATAACAAAATATAAAATAAAAATTTCTTTATTCTGTTTAATTTAAATCCATTGTAATGTAAGCTAAAGTTTTAAATTTTTTTCACGCTGGTTTAATGTTCTATGGGCTATTTTTCACCTATTTTGAATATAACACGGACATCGGATATATAAGTTTTAAAACTAATCGATGACAAAAAATTACTAACAAACTGTTAAAATATTTAAAGAGATAACAAAATTTAATAATTTTCTTTCGCACATAAATATTACAAATTTTTTTTTAAATGTTACTATAATAAATTCTAATCTATAGACCCTCAATTAAAGAAAACAAAACAGTGAACAGTGGTAAAAATGGGACTTAGAACACTCCCTCCCCCGTCCAAAAAGGTAAAAACAGAAATGACACAATTTATACGTTATTAACAGAAAATCAAATTTAACTAATAACAATTTATTTTAAATATATGTATATAATTAAAAAGGTCGATACAAAATATTAAATATTTTAATTTTTTTCTTAATCAAATATGTTATTATACATATAATTTTAAATATTTCGCACTGATCATAGGGCTAAGCTTAAAACCGCTAAGGTTCGAGGGTTTTTTTTCTTAATCAGACTTAAACATAATATGAAAGATGATGATTACAACTTGGATACTAGTTTTTTAAAAAATATATTTTTCGACTGGGTATACTTAGTTTTGATTTAAGTATATTGGTTTTTAAAAGTTTCCTCGAGAAACATTTATAACATAACCATTTGTTAGTCGATGTTGAAAGCAATGTTTCTCTTGTAAGACAAAAAAGGTGTTTTGTTCATAAAACATTTGGACGAAATGAAAATATGCTCTCGATATTCTATATATCTAATTTTATTTATATTCTTATAGATTCTATGTAAACAAAAATATTTCATAAGTATTGTCGTAAATCTCAAATTACTATTACTCTTAAGTAAACGTGTAAAAGTCCTACGGTGTTCTTAGCATTTTACTTGTTTCATATTTAATTTAAGTTCATAATTTGTTTTCGATTTTACCTTTATTATTATTATTTAAGTTGCTCTTTTTGTAATAAATATTTACATTAATTTTATATCTCTCTATCTATCGCTTTTCTTTCGCATTTCTGCATTTGCTGCATGGTGTTTGGTTTTTCCTTGCTACCCTCAAAATCTTTGCATGTTTTTCCTCTTTATTGTTTATTTTCCTGCTATAGCTTGGGCACTGACTCTATGTCTCTCTGTGTGTCTGGCTGTGTGTTCTGTCTGTCTATGAGCTTTTGTTCCATTAGCAATGGGTATGTGCGCGCTTTCATAATTTTTGTGTTAAACATTTACATCGTTGCCAAGTTAACTATTGCATGGGTATGTTACACCAATAAAAAAAGCAAAAAAAACACAAAAACTGCCTCTAAACTGTCTAATGTTTAATTACTTCCCTTTACCAGAAAAAAACAGTGGCCTAATCGTTTCGCCTTTTCTTGTGTCTTCCCCCATTTTAGTATCAAATCAGCCAGCGGCGCAAAACAACCGCCCTCTCGTGGTCCAAATGGCAACAACAACGGCCAGGTGAATGCCAATGGCCTGCAGAAATCGACGCCCAGCAGTACCGATGATATGAATTCGGCTTTGCTCAAGTCACCCAGCGATTCAAATGACATGGGCAATGGTATGTTTGGCAAATTTAAAGGGTTCACACTGCGACCTCTCAACGATGCTACCTCGCCGACCAACAATTTCACGGGACCCAATGTGGCTTATGTGCAACCCACGCTGCAGGACAATTCCCTACAAGTTCCCCAGAGAGCAGCGCCACCGCCACCCGTTAAACAGACGGATGTGAAAATGAATGGCACACTCACACGCAAAGCACCTGCTCCACCCAATGCCAATGGCGTACAGGCACCGGCCTTGCCACCACCCAACCCTGGTTCTACGGCTCGTCCGATAATATCGATGCCAGTGCTGGAAACTTCTACTATGGCTTTGTCTGGCAAAGTCTCGGGTAGCTCTACGGATTTAACGCCCTCTCGTCCTGCACCCCTGGCACCAGGAGAGGTACTTAAACCAGCTCCAGCTCCCCCCGTGCCATTGCACATCGATCCTAAACTTAATGTTAAAAGAGATGGCACCATTCGCAGGATTACTTCGTTCCTCAAGAAAGAGGACAAGGCACCGGCCAAAGAGAAGACCTACATAGATCGCGAAAAGCTAAAGAACTTGGAGATTTCGGCTCCTATGCCTTTGCAGCAAAGTCCCCAGGGGGAGTCGTCCAATTCGGATTCTGAACTGACACCCAAAGAGGAGGAAACCAAAAATTTGGTTAAAAGAGCCCAATCCATGCGTTCGCCCACTAAGAAACCTAACATCCAAAGCTTTGGCTCTATGCGCCAAGCAGGACCGCCTGGTTCTGCTAGGCCCAGAAGTGCCGTCTCGTCGCAGACATTATCGGGCCAACGGCCTAAAAGCCCTCCGCCCAGGCCACCACCACTAAAGAAAACCAATTCCACCACTTCATCGGGTTATCAATTACCCCTAGGTGTTACCAAAGGCCCCGAACACACCTATGACGATTGTGAATTTATAGAGCAATCACTGGCAAGTGTGGCAGAACAAGATTCGCCGGTGCATAGGGTCTCCGATGTGGGCGACAACATTTACTCGGTAATCGATGAAATTCCGCCGGCTGCCCAAACTTTGAAACGCAGCGATTTGGTGGGCAGCCAACGCAACAGTGTAGCTAGCGCCAATGATCTGGGTCTGTTGGGCGAAATTGTCAATGAAATTGAGAAAAGAAATGGAGCAGACTCCATATATTCAGCAGCAGCTTCTAGCTTAGTAAAAAGCAAACCCAAAGAGGAGGTAAAACCACCTAAAGTGGAGGACAACGCGACTCCCGCCAGCCTAAAGGAATCGACTGCGATCACCTCCAAGCCACCCACAAATCCAACGTCCTATTTGAGGCCAGCACCGATCAATGCACCCATAGCCCGCGTGGCTCCCACAAGGTCTGATTTATCACCTACCACAGCATTTTCTAGTTTTAAGCCTAGCACAGGAACAACAGCAGCGGGTGCAGCACCTGCCAGCAACACCAACATCACCACCACCGCCGCCCAAAATCGCTTCAACAACACGACAGCGTCAAAAGCTAAAAGCTTTACAAAACCACTACAGAAATCACTGCCGCCTACCAGCAACACACAGAGTCAAAATCAAAGTACCACAAGGCCCACAAGTGCGACCATTTCAAAACCAAAACCCCTATCAACCAAACCCTCGTTCACGACGTCGAGCCAAAAGAAACCTGTCGTGACAGCGCCCACCGTGGGCTCTATAAAACAACAAACAACAGGGTTGGTGGCGGGTGCGAAGGCTACACGGCCTCTAACGGTTTCGGGAAAAACCAATTCGAGTGTGGCCTCGCTAACGCAACGCTTTGAGGCACCCAAAACGGCAGGCAGCGAAACAGCAGCATCCTTAAGAAAGTAGTTTTAGTTTTAAGATCCTCTCGCCCCTTAAGTATAACTAAATACAAGTTTAAAAGAAAACGCACTGATTTCTAGAGAAAAAAACCAATTCTATGTTTTAAATCTCATATTTGAGTTCAACTACGTTTTAGGTTAGATGAATCCTTCTCCCCCTCCCCCTGCTCTAGACTACCACAACATCACAACACTAAGTTAAGTTTAATGTTTGTATACCGAATAAAACGAAAAGATAATTATTTGGAAATTTCATTGTGAAAAATTAACGAAATATACAAAGTGATATTCATTCCTTCTTTGTTTTTAGCTGTAATTATTATTGTCAACAATTATAAACAGAACAACAAAACGTCGAAACGCCGCTCTTTTAGAATTCTAATAAGCTTTGCTCTTTTACAACACAAAAAAAATACGAAATTTAGTTATACCATTATCTTACCTACATGCCCTTATCTCATAATTTTAATTCATATTAGCTGTTTGTAAAGAAAAAAACTAATTTAAGTTTTAGTATTTGTGTATAATTTTGAAAAAAGTCGCTTTAACTTTTATAAACGATATAAATACAACTATATTATATAATTTTACTGTAATCGATTGTATATAGCATTTTCTATTGGAATTTTTATGTTATTTTTAATTTTTTTGTAATATTTTGTAATTTTTTTTTTTTATAATTATTTAAATTATTAAAATGAAAATTTTAAAACAATGTACATGGATTGCGTTTTTGTTTGTTTTGGTTTTATTTTGTTTTTTTTTTTCTTCTCACTTTGTTATTAGAGGACATGGTCCCCTGAAATAGTAGAGAGCGGTTCCAGAGATATTGTCGGTATAAAAGATGATACATGTCGAAGAAAGTTGAAATAAAAATTGAAGGCAAATTCGAATGCATAAATTTTTAGTATAAATTTCTCAACAAAAAAAATACGAGTGTTACCAGAGATATTAATATTAATAAAGAATATTGTTATTCTTTAAGTACATTATCATAACATAACACAACAGATTGAATAAATAAAACATTTTAGTAACGAAAGAACACTAAGCCGGTCAAAAACAAAGTTGTGGATCAAGACAAATTTTGTGGTGCAAAAAAAATGTTTGTGACTGTAGAAAAAACGCGGGATTCTGGGTTTTTTTCGTAATTTGTAGACCGATTACCAAGATCTGTGAGTCGTTGAAAAGGAATTAACCACAGTTTTGTTACTGAGTTGGGGACATTGAGCTATGTCGTCGTTTTCCAATGGTTCTCAACATTATATTATTAAAACCCCTTCTAAGCATACTATCTTTGAATACAGGTTTGAAGACTCTATAAACTTTTAAAAATTTGAGAAAAAAGAGTTAATTTTTAATCACAAAAAAATTTATATTGATTTTAAAAGTCAGTACATGTATGCACATTGATAGTTCGAAATATACCTTAGTTTATGTTTATTACATTCGTTTGTTATAAAACGTGTACAATTGAAGAATAAATAAAGTTTAAATAAATAAAAATCAATAATCAAAGCTACCAACTAATCGGAATATTCTCTAACGTAAAAACTTCCATTGTGAAAGAAGTATAATTTCGCTTAATGCCATATCGGTGCATGAGGAAATCTTTAGCAGAGCCAATAATATATAATTTTTTTGTTTATGTAGAAAATGTGGCAAATATTAAACAGTTTCTTAAGAGCTTCAAATCTGCATCAACAAATTTTATGATTAGGGGGGTTTTTTAAGATACAATGTTGAGGACCTCTGGAATACGACTTCATAGTTTTAAGTAACAATGTTAACAATCGGACAGCGAATAACAAAGTTATGGACAAAACGTCGAATCCGGAGCTTTTGCAAAGCCCATGACTGTTTGATATGACTGTTCATATAAGGCGGTAACATTCATATATTTTTTTTTCTCCATATAATCCGACCCGGCTTAATGAGCACATCACCTTGGTTCAAGATAACAATTTCATGAGAATATTTTCACTATCATTTATTCCAAATTCTAAAAAATTATAATTCGGGATAATTTTGCCTTGTTCTTAAAAAACTTTGAAAATGATAAATTAATTCAAGAAAGGAAGAATTTTAGGAATAATTCCGCCAACAATTTCAATAGAGTTGTAGCAAAAAATTGAAGTATTTTAAAAATTTGAATGAAAATAGTGCAAAACATTTTTCTAGACTTAATTAATGTATCGATATTCTTTCTTAATGTTAGCTTGCAAGCTATTGGAATTTCAATTAAATGCATGGTGACACAAACTGGGATGACGTCAACGTATTGAATTCTCAGGTCATGAACATTTGTTTATTTTTTACTTTTATTGCAACAAAATGTACTTTTATTCTATTGCAAAATACTTTTGATGTAACACAAAAAATAATTTATTGTACCAAAAAGTACTATTACTTAAAACTTAATTTCCCTTTACACCCCATGAATGAGGTATAGGATAGCTTCTCGCGTTGTTGTGAATTAACACGCTTTCTATGTTTAGATTCAAAACTAACGGCACCTGCTTGTTTATCGACGAATGCGAACGTCACTGTTTGAGAAGCTCTTACTAGACATGCCGATTGACTCGACACTAATACTGCGAAGTTTCTGTCCACAACATTCGAGGGGAGCCGACAATGAAAGATTTTTTTTTAAGATGACTGGAGCCAGGAGTTGAACCTGCGATCTTCCGCATGGTAGTCGCGGGTTCTAACCACTATGCCGCGGCCGGTCCCAAAAAAGTAATATTATTCTACCATAAAGTACTATTATTGTACCAAAGTATAATTTATTGCCCAATACGTACAATTATTGTACCAAAAAGCAAAATTTATTGCACCAAAAAGTACTCTTATTGTACCAAAAAGTACAATTTATTGTACCAAAAAATACTTGTATTTTACTTTTATTTTTTTAAATTTACACTTATTGTACCAAACAGTGCATTCTGTTACAAAAAAAAAGTATTTTTGCCAGAACAGTTACACTATTTGGAGCAATAAAAGTACTTTTAGTACTTTACTTTTAATTTTTGGAACATTAAATTGTACTATTTGGTACAATAAATTTTACGTTTTGGTACAATATATTGTACTTTACTGTATAATATACTGTATAATTTTAGTATAATAAATTGTACTTTTTGGTAAAAAAAAAAATCCTTTTTGTGCAATAAATTGTACTTTAGTACTTTTTGGTACAATAGATTGTACTTTTGGTATAATAAATGTACTTTTTGCTATAATAAATTGTATATTTTTGTTCAATAAATGTTACATTTTAGAGAATTGTATCTTAAGTGCTTTTAAGTACAAAAAAATTACTTTTTGGTATAATAAAGTTTATTTTTTGGTACAATAAATTGTACTACAATAAAATGTGAATTTTTATACAATAAAAGTTTTTTACAATAAAAGGTTTTTTTAATTGTACCATTTAGTATAACAAATTTAACTTCTTGGTAAAAAAAATATTTTTGGTACAATAAATTTTACTTTAGTTTAATTTATGTACATTTTGGTATAATAAAGGTACTTTTTGCTACAATAAATTGTACTTTTTGGTACAATGATCCGTACCGGATCAGTAAAATTGCCATTTCTCTGATTTAGATTTTAAGAATTTTTCGGATCCGAAACTGGTCAGTAAAATCCCCATTTCATTAATTCTGTTATTAAGTCTTTTTTGGATCCGAAACGGGTCCATTACTGATCCGCGTCCGTTTTTGTGCACATTTTACTGTTTGGTACAGTATTCCTACTTTTTGGTACAAACTAATTTTGTTTTGGATCATTTTTTGTCGTGCATAACATATATAAGTGCATTTGGTTTATAAAACACTTTTTAATCACAACTCACATATTTTCGCTCTAACGCTCTCTTGCTTTTTTTGTTTTTTTTTTTACCGAAACAGAAACTGCTTCTTGCTTTATCCTGTGCTATGATTCAAACAAATCCAATAAACAATATGAGTAATTCCATGTGAAGCGATCACACAAATTTTGGGTCTTCTCTCTGATGAAATTTTGGTACCTTAAAGTGCGCAGAAAAGGAATTAGTACTTTTTTAAAAAACTTCAGATTTGGCCGTATGAAAATTTTGGGAATTTTTTTTTATGAATTCTTTTAATTTTGGCCTGGATTAAGTAAATGTAATAATAATTTTTTGTAATGACTTGCAGAATTATCCTAAAATTCGCAAAAAAAACACCAATTTGTTTCTTTTCTAAAATTTAACACAGCAGATAACTATAAGTGGCTAAAATCAAAAAAAAAATAAAAAAAAAATGTCCTAATTTATTTGTTATCTATTTATTTTATTTTTTTTTTTCAAGAAGTTAGAGACACCATCAAGAAACTTACAAATGGTTTTAAGTTTTTATTTTATTTATTTTGTATGGAAGGTGGAGAACAAGTAGGGAACTAGTTCCAACAAATTCGAAATTTCATATATGTATTGAACAATTTTAAAAAATTTTACAACGCAATTATGTAGAATTTTTTATTGCCATTTTGACTTTGCTGAAACATAAAATGGAAATACCAGCCTCCCCTAACCACTGTTCACCCAAAAATAAATTAAAAAAAAACGTTTGACCCTGAGGACCAGGACAAAAATTGTAATAAAAGTGGAGGTGATCAAATTTTTTAATACATTTGTTTGTATAACTTTCAATCGAATATCATATATGCTTACTTGCATTTGATTTTACTAAAAATCATCAAAGTTATCAACTTTGGTTTGTGGCGTGCGCGTATTATTACGACGTAACTGTAACGCCGTTAGGCAAACATACGACAGGCGGCGCGATTTCTGAAAGTCCGCTTACGATAGGATTGTACTCAGCGTCACCCTGTGAAACGTAGTAAAAGTAAAAGTACAAACCTTAGATGCCAACTTAATGGACTACGCTAATGTCATGTTGTCGATGGTTGGCATTTTTGTCTTTTATGTGCAAAAAAATTGTCGAAGGCGACTGCTCGCGCCATTTTATAAGTCTTTTCTTATTTCAACCACCAACGGAAGAACAACGAAGAGGGATAGTTTGCAGCTATTGTGTGTTCGTTTTATAGAGGTAAGATTGGGAATTAGTGCATGTGTGTACGCAGTCATGCACCTGTTTTACGTATTCCGCAGCTCCAACACTACTTAAAAGATTGGAAAACCACTTGTCCAGTGTGGGAATACCGGTGTGATCTTTACCGCGTGGATTGCGAGCACGGTGATGTTTTTTGTTCTTTTTGCCCTGGTGACGAAACCCGCTGTGTATTTTGGAAGCGCCGTGGCTGTTTAAGACTTTCGCTCGGGCCGTTTGGAAATTGGTAGCCCTAACCTCAATTGGCACAGTTCCGAAGGCGGTAGTGTGGTTGATACAGAGGGGTTCTCCGTTTCGGTCCCAATCGCCAATCGTATCGGCAGTCCGGGACGTCAACTCTAATATCACCCACTTTATCTTCGCTCACTACACATCATCACTCAAATCATCAGTCATCCATCACCAACTCTATCACTCAAATTCATCAGTCATCCATCACCAACTATATAACTCAAATCATCAGTCATCCATCACCAACTATATAACTCAAATTCATCAGTCATCCATCACCAACTATATCACTCAAATTCATCAGTCATCCATCACCAACTATATAACTCAAATCATCAGTCATCCATCACCAACTCTATCACTCAAATTCATCAGTCATCCATCACCAACTATATAACTCAAATCATCAGTCATCCATCACCAACTATATCACGCAAAGTCATCAGTCAGCATTCAATCTTCAATCATCCATCTACAATTACATCATTCAAAGTCTCCAGTCAACTAAGTTAGTAATTTGGGTCTTCTGGTATGTAACCATTTCATTTTTTTTCCTTTGCTCTTCTTTACTATTGCACCTGGTGGATACTCCAGGGAGCGCCGGATAGTGGAACGCCGTTTCTAACCCGTGAAACACGGCATACTTACACGCCAGAAATCTACGCCTAAAGCCACCGGGCTAACTTGGAGGAAATTAAAATCGAGTGGTCAGATTGATAACGGAAGCATGCTTAAACGGGCTTCCACTATCTCCGTAGTTTAGTCTGATTGTAATCTATAAACCGTTATTTTCAATATTAGCAATTTCATCCATTTGCTATGTTATTATAACTATATATACGTATATACTTTTGGGTTATACTTTTTGCGCATATATTTTTACCTTCCTTTTTGTGGATTTATGATTTTTGGTAAATTACCAGAAATAATTTTCATTTTTGTAAAAGCGTCATCGCGATACACCGGTTAAATAAGGTTAGGTCGTGTTAGCAACATTTGTTCCTAATCAAAAATACATTAGGATTTCGTTGATTTGGTAACATTCTGCATACTTTGGGCAGAGGAAGTTCCAACGAAAGGATGAGCGCTCAGGCCAGTTCGTAGGGAGTTGTAAGGATATTTGTCATGCGGAGGGAAAGTGCCCTCAGTCGCAACGGAATCTTGGGTTTTTTTTATTAGGCAAATGATACTGACACCCAAACTTTAAAGAAAAGTAATTCAAATTTTCGATAATAATTAATAGTATCATAGGTATAAGCAATGAATAATAATAGTATATAAGAATAATAGAATTGATGAATCTAGAACAAATTTAATACCTAAGGTTAACTGAAATCTAAATAATCAATTAAAGCCGTTATACCCTACTTGAATTAAACAGAAATGGGCCCAGTAATCAAAATAATAGTTATATAAATTATAGATAGTACATAATTTTGATAAATAAGTAAGAATTCTAAATGTTTAAAAAAATAAAGGTTATATGAAGGAAATATTATGTTCATAATGGGCAGATAAATAGAGCACGGGGGTAGTCCTATAGGAACCTAGAGGCGTAGAGAAAACAGACGTTTGGGACATCTTATACACAAGGAAGATGTCACGGAGGAATCGTAGAGATTCTGTGGAGGAGGGACAAGTCCGGCACACTATCCGCCGAAGAAAAATTTCATATCAAAATCCTAGCCAAGAATACAGACCAGTTAAAAGTGAGTATGCCGAGTAAAGGGTGAGTAAGGTCAGTCTTGGGTCCCGTTTTTTTTTACAATTAATAGATGGTTCAACACCTAACCAACAGCTGATGTGGATTATGTTGTCGTGCGAGTAGAGGACAGAATGTCGGCAAGAACCACCCCGTCCGGCGAAGCGTAGCCCGGCTTTAACGCAAGCACATCAGCGCCGCCTTCGTTCTGCCAAAAAGGAGGAAAACTGTCAAGTTTTACGAGTATTTACTACACAACAGCGCACGGTACAAAATGGCGCCCAACGTGGGGCCCGAGTACTGACCTTAAGATTAGAGGACTTATTGTAAGAAGATTGGTATAAGTTTTGTTGATCCGCGTAAGTCCCGTTTAGTTGGTCTTAGTTAGATTAAACGCGAAGCGACGTCAGGTAGGCAAGGCTTTGTCAAGTTTCAAGCAATAAGGTGGTTTTTTTTTGGTTTGCTTTCCAGTTTCATTGACTGGGTGTCAGAAGTCTTACCTTGGTTTCGTTATCGAAAGCGGAAGTCCCGTTTATTTCCTCTCTGGAACAGTAAACGCGTAGCTACGTAGAGGTAGTGATTCAAGACGGGGTTTTTGGCAGTAATGCATTTTTGTGTATACTTTAGTAATGATTTAGGTTTCGGTAAAAGTACGTAAGTCCCGTTTATATCGTTTTAAACGAGTTGCGACGTTACTTCCCGAAAGCTTAATTAAATTACCGGTTCTTATAGAATAATGTTTTTTAAATTTTTATTAGTTTTTCGACGAGTCTGTAGTATGAGATAGATCAAAGTATGGAAGTCCCGGCAGTCAATTTTGACTTCAAAATGATTTCAAAAGGTCGAGTAGCTCAGACTGGTGATTCGTTTCAAACCCGGACGACGTCGATTTGCTTTAGTTTTCTGATGGTTTCAATTGTCGTGCATACTCACTAAACATTCTTTTAAGGTATAACTTTGAAAATACGCTTATGGTTTTGTTTGAACATTTTTGGAGTGCTAAAAATTTTGGCACAGCCTTTTGGTATGGTTTGTTTTCTCTACGACCGTTTAGTTTCTCTTAGGCTACCCTGTTATTTGAATTGTTAAGTTAACAGAAATTTTGCAGTTAAAATTTTGGCTTTTTGAAAAGCTTTTTATTGATAAGCTGGTGGAGTTTGAATTTATTATTGTTACTAAATTTTGGATTCTGTTATTACTTTATATATTTTTCTTTTTTTTTCTTTTTCCTTTTGGGAATACTAGTTGGGTGTTGCTAACTTTGTTTTCGCGGCGGATAAGATCGATTGTCCAATGGGTCGGTTTCGTCTGGGGACAATTAATTTTCTCGAATTCTTTTTGCGTTTTTTCCTTTTTTCAATAATCGAAACGCGCTCAGTTCGTCGTAAGAGCGCCAGCGAGATAAATATGAATAGCGCTAGTATAGACGTTGGACTAGGGACTAGTCAACCGGCTAGTAACCAGACTGCAACCAGAGGTTCGAATGCCGGAGCATCAAGCGGACTAGGGGACATACCGTCCAGTGTAGCGCCCGTAACTAGCAGCCATGAAGGAAATGGGACGTCAGCACAACCTATCACAGATCGACCGATGGTCGAAAGCGTATTCGAGGGTTTTGAGGATTCAATCGTGTCACCGTCTTACAGTAGCCTCACAGCACAGAACATTCGACGTGAGTTTCGAACGGAGGCGCCAGGAGCACAATCTGGGCGTTCCGAAGTCAGTGCTAGTGTTAGGGAAATCATTAATTCGTCCGTTGGTTTGGCCAGGCTGGAGTTTCAGCAATTAATACCGTCTATAGTGGAAGCGACGCGACGTTCCGACAGTTTAAGCGGAGTAGTACCAGGAGTAGTGCCACCTCCCCCATTAGTACCGGCTTCTCCTCTTTTGATTCCGGCTACTAGAGTGAGCCAGTCTTATACTGCGTCAGTGTCGTATCCTGGATTTTCGTCTCAACCGGTGAGAGTGAGGCAGCCGCCGATATATTCTCTGGCGGGAGTGGGGGCTTCTCAACTACCAGGGGTACCTGATCCATTGGTGAACTTTTCTCGACCAGCCGTAGGGCAACTGGAATGGGCATATGAACCGATGCAGCCCATTTATAGGCCACCGCCTCATTCAGCTGGGTTTCAGCCTTATGCAGATGTCGGAGACAGACAGCACCGTCAGCAGCCGCCGCCGTCAGGTGGCAATATTCGACAACCAGACTTACCATTTTCGAATCTTACCGCTCCGACAAATTCATGGCCGCCAATCCAACCGAGGTCGTATTCGCATTCTTATCCGGAGTCGCATTGCCGAATTAATATGTCGAAATGGGGTCTTAAGTTCGATGGCACCGGGAGAACCTTGAATGTGCAAGAGTTTATCTATAGGGCTGCGGAGCTGAAGCGAGATTACGTTTGTACGGATCAGGAGTTTTTAACCAATTTCCATCAGTTGCTGGAACGGCCGGCTATAGATTGGTATTGGAATTATCGCAAATTGGTTCAGTTTCATTCGTGGGAGGAGCTGAAAAACGCACTAGTCAATCAATTCCAAAATTACCAGAACGACGTGCAGATTCAAAAGCAGATGTTAGGAAGAAGGCAACTACCTCATGAATCTTTTGAGGAATTTTATAGTGCTATTATAGCTCTAAATAATCAGCAACGGTGCCCGTATGATGAGGATAGACTGATGACAGTGTTGAGGAGTAACCTGAAACCATCATTGGCCAATATGGTTTTTGCGGTTTCGGCAGGGTCGTTAGGCGAATTCTGCAGAATCGTAAAGTCAGCGGATCTTCAGCTATCTCATCAGCGGCAACAATTCCAACAGAGACAGTCGATTTCTCCAAAAGTTAATGAGATTGGATGGGAAGACGTGTATCAGGAACCCGAGGTTGACGCTTTACAACAGGATTGCAAATTCCAATGCTGGAACTGCAAAGCAGTTGGTCATACCTTTAGGGATTGCCCATCGCCAACCCGAAGACTTTTCTGCTACAAGTGCGGCCTGGATAATGTAGTCTCGCCGAAGTGTCCGCGTTGTCAGGGAAACGGGGGGAAGCCGTCGTCTCAATCTGGGGAGGCGAGGTCGACACCGGTATAAACCCAGAAACAACTACACTATCAGCAGAACAAGACGTCGAATTACCCGAAGTAAACCAACCAGCCAGCGCATCGGATGAAGAAAGCAGGTCTGATGTAAATAGGCAAATCAACAATATACCAGTAAACATAACAATTATGAAAAGGGACATCGTAAGCTCCGCGGACGGGGTACCCAGGCCAAGGCTGCGAGTACTTACACCACTACATGATCGGATCAAGCGATACCAAGAAGCAAGGATGCGGATTTTTGCAGACGTGCCAAACAAGATAAGGAAAGCCCGTGAAAGGTATAAAGTCAGGAAGAATCAAAGACGGGAAATCGCAGCGGCAACCATGTTCGAGGGTGAGGACGCGCGATTCTACCTCAAAGTAAACATCAACGGTCAATGCATCGAAGGTTTGTTGGACAGCGGAGCCACCATAACATGTTTAGGCAAAAATTGTGAACAGTTTGTGGTAAAAGCAGGGTTGGTTGTTCATAGCTTTCGTGCAAAAGTGAAAACAGCGGACGGTAGTGCGCACCCTATAGTAGGCCGCGTCCGAGCCAAAATATCGTTTAACAACATTACAGAGGAAATCGTGTTTTATTTGGTACCTAGTCTTAACAGAGATCTCTTCTTAGGAGTGGATTTCATGAGGGCTTTTAAATTTTTCGCGAACATAGAGAGCCTGACGACTAACGGTGTAGGGTTGTGTGAAGAAGCAGAAGCCAAAGAAGATAGGGAGACACACATTTTGACCGTAAGCCAGCGTCAACGCTTAGAGGCCGTAATTGAGGAGTTTCCATGTTTCACGAAGCTAGGTTTAGGGAAGACAACGATGGAAACCCATTCAATCGATACAGGAGATGCTTCACCGGTAAAGGATCGTTATTACCCTGTTTCCCCAGCGGTCCAGAAACTCATGTATGACGAACTTGATCGGATGCTTAGCCTAGGGGTTATTGAAGAGAGTCAAAGCCCGTGGAGTCACCCGGTAACCTTGGTTCGCAAAGGAGAGAAGAACCGTCTATGTCTTGACGCTCGTAAGTTAAACACATTGACGGTCAAAGATGCGTACCCGCTGCCTCACATAGAGGGATTGTTAAGTCGTCTTGGGGATACCCATTTTATTTCTAGCGTTGACCTCAAGGATGCCTTTTGGCAGATTCCGTTAGACACTAGTAGCAAAGAGAAAACCGCTTTTACAGTGCCGGGGAGACCACTTTACCACTACACCGTCATGCCCTTTGGGTTGTGTAACGCAGCCCAGAGGTTATGTAGGTTGATGGATAAAGTGATCCTTTCAGCACTGCGAGAACGCGTATTTGTCTATTTAGACGATCTTTTGGTTGTTTCTCCTGACTTTGACACTCATGTGGATTTGCTATCGGAAGTCGCTAGGTGTTTAGCAGGCGCTCAGCTTACCATTAATGTGGCGAAATCAAAATTCTGCTTTAAAGAATTGAGATACTTAGGTTATATCGTTGGCGGAGGCCAGCTCAAACCGGACAAAGCTAGGGTGGAGACCATCCTTAAGTACACCTATCCAAGAACTGCGAAACAGGTGAGGAGCTTTATGGGTGCAACCGGCTGGTATCGCAAGTTCATTTCAGACTATGCCACCATTGCGGCCCCGATTTTTGATACGTTGAAAAAGGGTAAAGTTTTTAGTTTTTCTGAAGAAGCGAAAGCGGCGTTTGATATTCTCAAGAACAAATTAGTAACCAGCCCAGTTTTGGTACATCCCAATTTCGCGAAACACTTCTACTTGCAATGTGATGCGTCTGATGTCGGGGTGGGAGCGGTCTTGTTCCAGAAAGGCGAGACGGAGGGTGAGCACCCGATCGCTTATTTCTCACATAAGTTGACGTCAGCGCAGCGAAATTATTCTGTCACCGAACGCGAGTGTTTGGCTGTGGTGCTGGCGATCAGGAAGTTTAGGCCGTATATAGAGTTGTTACCTTTTACGGTGATCACAGACCACAGTAGCTTAAAGTGGCTCATGTCGCAGAAAGATTTGAGCGGGCGCTTAGCTAGGTGGAGTCTTCACCTTCAAACATATAATTTTACAATCAAGCACCGGAAAGGTACCCAAAATGTCGTTCCAGACACTCTATCCAGATATGAAATGGAAGAAATATCAGTGGACGTGACTGGAATGATAGATTTAGAGTCATCAGCATTTAAATCTGCTGATTATTGTGATCTAATATCTACAATAAAAACGAATGCTAATCAGCTACCAGATCTTAAGGTGGTAGACGATTATATATACAAGAGAACAATACCCTACGATGGGGTGCCAATTAATGAAGAGTTTGCGTGGAAACTGTGGGTGCCAGCCGAGCTAACCAATGGAATTATTGAGAGAGCTCATAATCCACCTCGGGTGTCACATGGAGGTTTCGCTAAAACTTTAAAAAGAGTGAAGGAGTATTTCTTTTGGCCAAATTTAAATAGTCAGATTCGGAGTTTTGTTCAAAACTGTCGGATTTGTAAAGAATCAAAAGCTGCCAATTATACACTTAGGCCACCTATGGGAAAGGAGAGGATTGTGGAGCGCCCATTCCAAAGGATTTTTATTGACTTTTTGGGTCCATATCCGAGATCTCGGTCTGGAAACGCTTTCATTTTTATTGTGCTAGACCATCTATCCAAATTTGTTTTGCTGAAGGCTATGCCCAAAGCCAACTCTCGAAGTGTCATAAAATTTTTAATTGGCGAGGTCTTCCATAAATTCGGAACGCCGGAAACTATTGTATCTGATAATGGTAAACAATTTATATCTAAGGAGTTCGCGGAGATAGTGAAAAGCTTTGGTATTAAACAGGAAAGGACAGCCATTCACGCGCCACAGGCCAATGCGTCTGAGAGGGTCAACCAGTCCGTGCTGGCGGCAATTAGATCATATTTATCAGAAGATCACAGCGACTGGGACAAATATTTATCTGAAGTAGAGTGCTCACTAAGATCTTCAGTACACGGATCCATTGGAGTTACTCCATACTTCGCGTTATTTGGAATGAATATGATAACACATGGTAGTGTGTATGGTTTAGCACGAAAACTTAAGATGTTGGACGATCCGGAAAATGAGGTTGTTCCGAAAAGCGATAAAATGGACATTGTACGGCATAGAATGAGAGATAGTTTACATAAGGCATACCTTAAGAACGAAAAGGTGTATAATACAAGATGCCGGATAGTTAAATTTGTTCCGGGTCAGGAAGTCTATAGACGAAACTTTCAACAAAGTGAGTTTAAAAACAGTTATAACGCTAAACTTGCAAGGAAGTTCTTAAAATGTAGAATAGTCAAACCCATAGGGAATAGCCTTTACGAAGTGGAAGATCTGCAGGGTAAATCATTGGGTGTGTTTCATGGGAAGGACTTAAAACAATAGTTTGTCTGGTTAAGACGATCTAGTTGAACACTAAGTTTAGCTTCATGTTTCCTTTCATCAGAGGAATAGACAGCCTGAGAACAGAACGACCGAGTATAACGTATATAGTTAATGTAGTTTGAGTTATAATTTATGTACTTGAAGGCTTGGTACCTAACAAAGGGGGATGTTTCATGTCATTTCAGCGAGCAAGTTTAATCAAGAGTCGTCAAGAAGTGGTTATGTCAAGCAGCATGGAGTGTTCCATCTGTTTGGCCCAATTAGGGGAAACGGATCAAGAGACATACTCGACAAGTTGCGGGCATGTCTTCCATTACGCCTGCCTAATGCGGTGGTTTGGTGAGCGTGCTGAGTGCCCAGTTTGTCGAGAGAGAGGGGTGACCTTTCATCGCATTTTCCTTACATTCCAAGGGGATGGTTCCTTGGTAGAAAAAGTACTTGTGGAAAATCTAGAAGCAGAAATTAAGCGACTAGAAGAAGCACGAGAGCTGTTAGAGGCTCAGCAGGGGATTCGCGTAAGCTCACTTATGCACGACGTGCAACATCTTACAGAGTTATGCTCTGATTATCAGCATGAGAACCGGGAACTGAAGGAGCAACAGCGAGATACAGCTCAAATCGAAAGAGAAAAGGAGAGATTGCGAGTCCGGAATCAGAAGTTGCAGCTCCGAAATTCCTCACTCATGCAAGAAGGTGAAGACGTTAGGCAAGCGTACCGGCAGTTACAACCAACATCTAGTTATCAGCCCTATTCCATTAACAAACTCAGTATCAGAGGGTTCGACGTATCCGCAAAAACCAACCCTCGCCAAGCAATTATGCACCTAATCCGTTGTCTTGGGCTCCGTGCCGAAGTTTCACGTTTTTCTGTAGTGGCGTGTATCGAGCTGAAGGCATCTAAAGGAGAGTACCAGATTACAATAGATTGTCAAGATCAAAGCCTTAAGCTGGAGCTGGTGAGTCGGAGTCGATCACCTTTGCCCGATGTCTTACAAGCCTGGGGTTCACTAAAATTAATTGACAGTGTTGAAGTAGGCAAGTTTTATAAGGGGGTGAATGCTAAAATTCGTGGGAAAAAGGGAGTAAGTCATTTGGGGCTTGAAAATGATCAAGTCCTTATATACGTAGCTGGCATAGAAGAGCCTAAAGAGCTGCGAACGGAGGAAGATGTGGCCGAAGTTCTCAGAGTGTTGGAGCAAAAAGCTAAGGACAGACAAGAAAGAGGAAAGCGGAAGAAGTGAGATAAACCACATATATATGTAATGCCTTAAACTATAAATCCGAACTGTTTTAATAAGTTAATAATATGCATAGAATAAATGCCAATGAATTGAACATCAAATTAATCTTCATTAGAATTCAACATCATCCAAAGGTACACTACCTGTAGTGACGGAGTGAGAATTACTTATCCAATTTGGTGAGGCAAGTGGCCTAGTGCAGCTATAGTTTCTTTGGACGGAAGGTGCGTCACGGAAATCCAGCGGGTTTCTTCACTGGCCATCTCTCCGAGAGGAAGCTGGTTGTGCTTGGCGATAAACTGATCTGGAGCAGATATGTGTTCTCAGTTCCGACAAGAAGGTGGAAGGGTTCCTCCGGCTTTCGGTGACGTAAGCTACCGGGTTCGGTTTTAGCGTCTTTGGATGGAAGATGCGTTACGGTTGACCCCTAGGGTTTTCTTCACTGACCATTTCTCCAAGAGGATGTTGAAATTTCTTACCCCTAGTGAGCGAATCAAGAAGCCGTAGTTTCCCTCCCATCCTTCGACAGGTGTGTCTTCTGGATGGTTGGGTATGTGGCGTGCGCGTATTATTACGACGTAACTGTAACGCCGTTAGGCAAACATACGACAGGCGGCGCGATTTCTGAAAGTCCGCTTACGATAGGATTGTACTCAGCGTCACCCTGTGAAACGTAGTAAAAGTAAAAGTACAAACCTTAGATGCCAACTTAATGGACTACGCTAATGTCATGTTGTCGATGGTTGGCATTTTTGTCTTTTATGTGCAAAAAAATTGTCGAAGGCGACTGCTCGCGCCATTTTATAAGTCTTTTCTTATTTCAACCACCAACGGAAGAACAACGAAGAGGGATAGTTTGCAGCTATTGTGTGTTCGTTTTATAGAGGTAAGATTGGGAATTAGTGCATGTGTGTACGCAGTCATGCACCTGTTTTACGTATTCCGCAGCTCCAACACTACTTAAAAGATTGGAAAACCACTTGTCCAGTGTGGGAATACCGGTGTGATCTTTACCGCGTGGATTGCGAGCACGGTGATGTTTTTTGTTCTTTTTGCCCTGGTGACGAAACCCGCTGTGTATTTTGGAAGCGCCGTGGCTGTTTAAGACTTTCGCTCGGGCCGTTTGGAAATTGGTAGCCCTAACCTCAATTGGCACAGTTCCGAAGGCGGTAGTGTGGTTGATACAGAGGGGTTCTCCGTTTCGGTCCCAATCGCCAATCGTATCGGCAGTCCGGGACGTCAACTCTAATATCACCCACTTTATCTTCGCTCACTACACATCATCACTCAAATCATCAGTCATCCATCACCAACTCTATCACTCAAATTCATCAGTCATCCATCACCAACTATATAACTCAAATCATCAGTCATCCATCACCAACTATATAACTCAAATTCATCAGTCATCCATCACCAACTATATCACTCAAATTCATCAGTCATCCATCACCAACTATATAACTCAAATCATCAGTCATCCATCACCAACTCTATCACTCAAATTCATCAGTCATCCATCACCAACTATATAACTCAAATCATCAGTCATCCATCACCAACTATATCACGCAAAGTCATCAGTCAGCATTCAATCTTCAATCATCCATCTACAATTACATCATTCAAAGTCTCCAGTCAACTAAGTTAGTAATTTGGGTCTTCTGGTATGTAACCATTTCATTTTTTTTCCTTTGCTCTTCTTTACTATTGCACCTGGTGGATACTCCAGGGAGCGCCGGATAGTGGAACGCCGTTTCTAACCCGTGAAACACGGCATACTTACACGCCAGAAATCTACGCCTAAAGCCACCGGGCTAACTTGGAGGAAATTAAAATCGAGTGGTCAGATTGATAACGGAAGCATGCTTAAACGGGCTTCCACTATCTCCGTAGTTTAGTCTGATTGTAATCTATAAACCGTTATTTTCAATATTAGCAATTTCATCCATTTGCTATGTTATTATAACTATATATACGTATATACTTTTGGGTTATACTTTTTGCGCATATATTTTTACCTTCCTTTTTGTGGATTTATGATTTTTGGTAAATTACCAGAAATAATTTTCATTTTTGTAAAAGCGTCATCGCGATACACCGGTTAAATAAGGTTAGGTCGTGTTAGCAACATTTGTTCCTAATCAAAAATACATTAGGATTTCGTTGATTTGGTAACATTCTGCATACTTTGGGCAGAGGAAGTTCCAACGAAAGGATGAGCGCTCAGGCCAGTTCGTAGGGAGTTGTAAGGATATTTGTCATGCGGAGGGAAAGTGCCCTCAGTCGCAACGGAATCTTGGGTTTTTTTTATTAGGCAAATGATACTGACACCCAAACTTTAAAGAAAAGTAATTCAAATTTTCGATAATAATTAATAGTATCATAGGTATAAGCAATGAATAATAATAGTATATAAGAATAATAGAATTGATGAATCTAGAACAAATTTAATACCTAAGGTTAACTGAAATCTAAATAATCAATTAAAGCCGTTATACCCTACTTGAATTAAACAGAAATGGGCCCAGTAATCAAAATAATAGTTATATAAATTATAGATAGTACATAATTTTGATAAATAAGTAAGAATTCTAAATGTTTAAAAAAATAAAGGTTATATGAAGGAAATATTATGTTCATAATGGGCAGATAAATAGAGCACGGGGGTAGTCCTATAGGAACCTAGAGGCGTAGAGAAAACAGACGTTTGGGACATCTTATACACAAGGAAGATGTCACGGAGGAATCGTAGAGATTCTGTGGAGGAGGGACAAGTCCGGCACACTATCCGCCGAAGAAAAATTTCATATCAAAATCCTAGCCAAGAATACAGACCAGTTAAAAGTGAGTATGCCGAGTAAAGGGTGAGTAAGGTCAGTCTTGGGTCCCGTTTTTTTTTACAATTAATAGATGGTTCAACACCTAACCAACAGCTGATGTGGATTATGTTGTCGTGCGAGTAGAGGACAGAATGTCGGCAAGAACCACCCCGTCCGGCGAAGCGTAGCCCGGCTTTAACGCAAGCACATCAGCGCCGCCTTCGTTCTGCCAAAAAGGAGGAAAACTGTCAAGTTTTACGAGTATTTACTACACAACAGCGCACGGTACAGGTTTTATCTCTGGAGCTCTCATAAGCGAACGCGCATTTAAAACAATATACAGCTCTTCGACACTAACTTTTAACAAATATTATTTAACCATCACATCCTTTTCTTATATAATGTATTGACGTTAATCTTATTGTGTTACCTCATATGCATAATAATTTATTAAAGGGTTACAATGAATTGTTACTACAATCTTTTGATAATTATTTAGCCGTTACAGCTACTATTAGAATACAACAAATATTTAGGTCTATTCAATTAAAAACAAAACGTACACACCCAACAAACCCCTCCCCCCGACGCAATAGCTTAGAGCAGCAATATTTTGAAAATAATACCCAAGATATTAAAATCCTTTAGCCGTTACATATAAAATATCCAAATTCAAATGCTTTATAATAAAATATTGCAAACTGTACAGTTTAAAAACCAAAAACAAAAATAATCGAACAAAATATCTACCACCATATTACCCCCTCCCCACAAACTTGTAGACAATTAAAAATGTTTGCGTAAATATGGTAAATATAAATATTTAAAGTTACTATAGATTAAACCAAAAAAAATATGAAAGTAAATCAAATTAAACTTAATTATCAAACAAAATAAATAAATATAAAAACGAAATGTGAATGTTATCAACAACATAGAAACAAAAACCAACAAAACGTAATAGTTTATAATTACAAGATATAAAAGAAAATCAAAAAACAAACAAAAACTATAGCATAAATTAAATTCAATTATTTTCTTACTAAATGTGTTACAGAAGTGAACAATAAACGATATATTTAAGAAAAGATATGTTAATGTCGTTTTTGTAAACAAAGGTGAAATTTGAAGGAAATAATAAAAGGTAAGCTCTGGTACAAAATTCTTTGTGTAGTTCATCAATAAAAAACAACGAAATAATCTATGGCAGTGGAACGATATAAAAATAGGATTAGTTTTCATAGACGAATGAATTTTGGTATTTAGTTGTATCTAACATTAGTTAAGAAAACCAAAATGAGGGCAAGATCCAATTGCACCATTAGTGTTGTGATACCTTTTATACAAATTGTAATACGAGCCTTGAATTCTATTAGTCTTTCCAACAATTTCTGGCTGGGTTCTTTATGCCTTAAAAATTCTTAAAATTCTTGTATCCTTAAAATTTTGCTATTTATGTACATATGAAAGTTACATGCATAGAATTAGTTTTGTTTTTAAAACCTATTTAAAAAATAAAGATGATTTAGATATCTGCACAGTACATTGTGCAACACCAAAAAAAAAATCAGTACATTTATCCCCTTACCCTTAGGGATACATACAAAATTATCCGTTTTTTTAATGTTTTTGATTTTACCAGTAAAAAATAAATATAATAAAAAATAAAGAAATAAAAATAAAAAATGTAGGTAAAAAAACACACAAATTTAATAATTATTTTTTTTTTTGTTTATTTGTAACAGTAAAACAAGAAATATTGGAAATTTAACGTAAACTTAAATGTATCAGTAATTCAATAATGAACTTATTAAATTCAATAAATGTTTTTTTAACCAGTCTACATTTTAATAATAAATAAATAAAAATATAAAAAAATTTTTGGTTACAGATTTGTTAAGTCGTATTTTTTTATTTGTATCGTTACAACAATATCCCTACAGAATTATTAAGTCGTATTTATTTCTTTGTATCGGTACAATAATATCGAATATTTAACGAAAACATAAATAAATTTATCACTAATTCATTAGTAAATTCAATAAATGTTATTTTTTCAAACTTGTTTAATAAAATAAATATAATAACAATAAGAATACAAAAAAGTTGTAAATATCAGTTGAATGTATAACGCACGAGTATTTTTCGATAATTGAGACTTTTGGTATTAACATTTAATACTATAAAAATTACCATCAACGTTACTAAAAAACTGTCTAGAATACTTCGAAATTTTTAACAAATTAAGGCAACAATTAAATACATGTTTACGAGGTCCATTTATGATCATAAAATTAGTTCAGAAGTGAAAAGGAACAGCTTCTGCTAAATACGAACATTACTGCTTAAAAACTTCTAGATTTATGACATAAAATTGCATCAAACATAACAAATGTAGAAATTGTTACCTCCAAATAATAAAACACATATAGTCGGTGCGCCGACCAAATCAGTTATGTGTAATTTTTCGAATTTTCTTTAATTGCAATTTTATAAGAACTTGTCGTCCGTCGACCCTTTCGCGATATCTTGATTGGTTTCGAAGCTATCAACATCAGTATAGTGTAGAATATATGAAAAATTTTCCAAAATAAACACGTTTTTTGGCTCTCCTGAAAAGTAGTTAAAAAACACATGACTATTTTGGTCGGCGCAGCGATAATATTAGTTGCGACTAGAAATAGCATCAAAATGTAAAGCTGGATTAGTATTTCAGTAATTGATATACTTAGCACATGTCCGTGTCTTTTCGATTGTATTGGGTATGATGCAAATCATTCGATTATATTAAAAAAAAAGAAAACTCCAGAAATTAAAAATTAAATTGCATTAAAGTAAAAAATATTTAATCCATGTACTATATCAGAAATGTGAATAAAATCTCGCCCTCATTAAACATGTTTCCATAATATTTCTAACAATTTTGTTCATGAGGATTGTAAAAAATGATAAACTAGACAACATCAAAAATGGATACTTTAGTTATTTATTTATGCAATTTTACCAAAAATATCCCAAATATTTGTTGCAAAAACAATTTAGCAGCTACATCAGAAGCGACTTTGTCAGAGAATAAAGTTAACTTTAAAAAGTATTACATACATTCTGATCAACAGCTATATAAAACAACTAAAAACAATTTAAAGTCATTTTCTGTTCTAAATAATTGTTTGAGATGTAGAGTCGAAGTTGTAATTAGATTTGGGAATAATATTAATAATTGTTTGAGATATACAGTCGCAGTTGAAATTAGATTTGGGAATACCACAAATCTTAACAATTTTTTAAATATAATATTAGGTTGTATTTTAAGAATATCAAAAATTCTAACTATTTGCCGCTCAAGGTGTTAGTTACATTAAATAAAAGGCGGTTTTAATAAATACTCAATACTGATCAACAGATATATAGAACCCCTTGAAATTTGCTGTAGTAAGCTTGCAATAGTTATGATTTGCACGCTGTTCAGTAGAAGTCGTTTTCTCAATAATTTTTTAAGATATAATTCGATGTAGAAGTTTGGTTCGAGAATATAAAAATATTTCAAGTTGATTTTTAAAACCGACCAAGAATATAAAAAACAAAAAAGGAACTAAAACTAAAAATATAAAAACAATTATTATAATTATAATAATAATAAAATTAATATTTTCTAACAAAATCGCTCCAATAAGTGAACTATATCGCACATTTGATGATAGACCGACATAACGGAAAAAAACGTGATTTTAATTAATGATGAAGAATTGTTCCTTATATCATACTACATGTTGTGTAAAAAATTCGAATTAATATCTTGTATGCACTCCGCTTGAAAGCTAATGAATTTTCTCTATTCTTTGAAAACTAAATGCATTTATCTTGGAATCGGGTTTATTGAGTTATACCAAATGAGCGACATGGTAACCTTATTGCTTACTTGTCCTTCAAACTCCTACGATTGTCTGCGTGCAAAGCATAATTATAATTTTCTACTTTTTTTCATTTCAATGTACTAGTTTTAAAGTTAATCTTTGTACGAAAGGTACGAATGTTCCCCTACACTACTTAGCCACCACGCATTCCCTGTATGTATATATCCATTACCCTCGGATCCGTATGGATAAATGGTCGTCGTTTGGGTATTGGCTGATATTGTGGAAGCCGTACACTATCGTTATAATAATTAAGGCTCATTGTGGGTTCATCGTCATCATTAGCATTGTCCCCATTATCGGATTCATTTAGAGACGTGTCTTCCGCAACTATGTGTCGATGTCGTTTATTAGCCTTTCGAGGAGTCCCTGTTATGGTATTTGCTGTCGATACTGTTGTTGTCTTACTTCTTGTTGAGTTTGACTTGCTGGTGTTGTCTGCACGGCTAGCACTTTTTGAAACGCTTTCAAAGTAATCATTAATACGACGCATCTTTGGAGTGTTTACGTTGCCGGCAATAGCTGCTTGTGCGGCTGCACTTGTGGTAGGCTCCTGGGAGAGACGCACGCTAATATCTTGCACAATGTTATGATGACCATTTTCTTCATAATCGTAAATAGTTGGCGAGGGCACAACATCATTGTTTCTTGTTAATGTCAAAACATTGCGTGGTTTTAATCTTTTAACAGTACCCAGATCTTGAATTAATATTTCCCCTGAACTTTGTTCTGTTATCGAAGCTGAGTTTGTGGACATCTCTCTGCGGCTTTCTTGTAAAACCGCTTCAGTAGTTTGTTTGTTGTTGTTGTTTTCCATTGTAGCTTCGTTTAACGATTGACTAGACGATATTGCAGAGCCTCCCATATTTTCGATGGCAGCTAGAGCGTCGAGGGCAACACTTTTTGTTGAAAAATCTCCATTGACAGATTTTGTTTTATCCTGTTTCCGATGCATGGGCGTTTTTGTAACTAACCTATCAAAGGAATCCAACATGGGTACAGATTGTGACAATGAAGAGTCAGATGCTGAATGGTCAAAGGAGGGCATCGAAGAGACTGACTGTGTCTGTGACAGGGAGGATACCGAGGACACAACCCCATTTCGTGATGCACGTAACTGCCGAGCCTTTTCTTTTTTCTTAAAGTACATAGATTCCATGGCATTATTGCATCTCCTGCATACTTCAGTGGCTGGATCGAAGTTTTTGTGGCTTTTCAGTATAAAAGACACAAATCTTTGGTCAACAAGTACCCCATCTTGAAGAGGGTGAGGGCGTTGTGGATCCTTCACAAAACCACAATATATTACACTCATTATGGGCAACTGTAGTTGAATGAATAAAAAAGTTATCCACAATTTTCTATTCCACAAAGCAGAGTACTCACCCAATTTCAGGTCCAAATAAAAACGAACAAAGAAAATGTTGGCCACTATGTCTTGTGAAATCCGATTTGGTGCAATTTGAATTGTAAAATATTCCAACCGCCTAATCTCACAACGTTTTGGCACAATTTGAACTGCAGATCAGGGAACGTCGGATTGTTTATCTGCTGCAGAATATGACACCAAAGAAACGCTAGAAGTATCAGCTGGTTTGGTTGTTTATTTTTCAATTCACGTATTTTTGGCGCCATTGCACAGTTGCTAAGGGTCTTATACACAGTGGAAATTTTTGACAAATCAGGTGCTTGCAATCATTTGTATAGCATCAAGCCATATTCACATCATAGTTAAGTTGTCATGACTGTGTTGAGGTTGAGGTAACATAAGAATCAAAGAAAAAATATGTATATTGTCGTCCGGAGATTCTACGTGTTGTATTTTTTTAATTTTTTTGTAGCTTTTCTATTTATTTTTTCAAATTTGTTATCAATATGTTGTTGATTTTTGTATTTTTTTGTTAATGGTTATATATTTTTAAATTTGAATACATATCCTTTTAAAATTAAGTAAAATTTAAAACAACAAATTCAGATTAAGAAAATAAAGTAAAAATTTAATTATAGAATAGAAAAAAAAAATAAAAAAAATTATTTATGCCAGCAGCGGATAGGTTGTTGTTGATTTTTGTGCTGTTTTTAATTTTTTTTTGTATTTTGCACAAATTTTATTTTTAAATATTTATTTAAGTATTTATTTATTGCCATAAAAAGGCCAATAATATTACATCACATTAAAATACAAAAGTATCATACCGATTTTTTTTATCGATTTGTTTGAAACAAAATTTTATTTTAATGACAAATCGAAAGATTTTTTTTTTAAGTTAAATTTTTTTATTTGTGCTTAATAGCTTTTCTAAGAATTATATTCAAAATATTCATTTTATAAGAATTTTTGTTATTTTACAAAAAATAAATATATGTATTAATAAGTTGGACTACAATTGACGTGCAGACCTAAAACAAACATGCTTGGAATAGTAAAATACTTGTTCAATAAGTGTTACATATATTTATATATATATAAAAGTGAGAACACTACTTTTACTACGTTTTCACAATAACTACAAACAAGTTAATCTCAACCAAATACAACCTTTTGTTAAAAACGCCCGCCATCCCAATTATAATACAATTATTATTATTATTTTTTATAAGTCAACAACATATTTTATGAGCCTCATCGCCATCTACATGTCGTTGTGAAGTTTTTCAACCACATCCAGTGCCTTTTATCGTCTTCATATTGCAAATTCAATAACATTCATCTGGCAATGCCGTTGTTCAACTAACAGCTGATTCCCAATAAGCGCCGGCTTGCGCGATGTTGATAAATTTTGTGTGTTTGTGGTTGGTTTCGTAATTATTTTTTAAATTGCCATTGGAATCCTAGCAATAGATGTACATTTCTCACATTCGACATGTTAATACCCAAAGTGCAAAGTTTTCGAAGGCTGTGCTCCAGCATAAGTTCAACTTATTATGTTACCACACCGATATTTTACGTTAATGCGGGTATGTTCGTCTAAACTACTCCTTTAATAGCATAAATTCTAATTGGTAGCCGTTACTTCCTTTCCTGTTGCAGCTCCACACATTGGACATTTATATTCAGCCGTTATAGCCGATGCCATTTGCCGCTATCAGAAGTTAAGACAACCAGAGGCTGTTGCATCTGTGCGTTTGTGCACGGGAACTGATGAACATGGCACCAAAGTTCAACAAGCCGCTGCTACACACCGCATTCCCGTCGACCAATACTGTCAGGATATATCCTCACGATACCGCAATGTGTTCCAACAAGCTGTCATTCGAAATGATGATTTCATACGTACCACAGAGGAAAGACACAAAACAGCTGTTACCCACTTTTGGCGTTCACTACGTGATAAGGGCCATATTTATTCCGCCAACTATCAGGGATGGTATTGTGTTTCAGACGAAACATTTCTTACTGACTCCCAGTTGCGCATAGACGAAGCCACCGACCAGAGATTCTCGCTGGAGTCAGGCCATCCGGTGGAATGGACAGAGGAACAAAACTATATGTTCAGTTTGTCCAAATTGCAGGACGATGTACTGTATTGGCTGAAACAGGGTGGTCGCGTTAAACCATTAAAATTTGAAAAGATTTTATTTGATATGTTATCGGAGCCATTGCCTGATGTATCGGTTTCACGACCCTCTCAAAGAGTTCATTGGGCTGTACCCGTACCCGACGATCCATCGCAGTCGGTATATGTTTGGTTGGATGCTTTGGTGAACTATTTGACTTCAGCAGGTTATCCGGATCCTAAGGTAAGTTTGAGGCTTTAATTCAAGTACCTTTAAAGTTGTCATTTGTGTTTTTTCCAGTTTTCATCTTGGTGGCCACCAAAGGTGCAAGTAATTGGCAAAGATATTCTAAAATTCCATGGTATCTATTGGCCGGCATTTTTAATAGCCGCAGGTAAATAAAATATAACTAACATTGAATTTAAGTACGTTTCTTTAAGAAATGTGTGACTTTCCAATAAGAATCTGAAGACCAATAAGAAAGCTAGTAGGTCTTAAGGGTATACAGAATATTTGATAAAATAGGTAACACACTGTGTAGCATGTAATGGGAAAAATTGAAAGAACTTGGGGGTGAAATTGTACATGGTGTAGGTCTGGTCGTGTTCAATATGGATCTGTATACCAAAGTCCTAACACCCTAAAGATCTTAAGTTACGGTACAAAAACCGTGTTTTTGGTCTTTCGTTATTATGTGATGATAAATTAGTTAGTTATGAACCAATTTTTGATTTATTAACGGTTTTAGAAAGAAGGATGTTACTTTTGCAAATATTTAAGTCTGTCTGTTTTTGCGTCAAAATTGCAAACTTTTACGATTTTTTTCACTATTTTTTAAGCTTAAGCCATATACCCTAATGTTTATTATATTTTCAGACGGTTTTTCCTTTGCGAGTAAAATTAGTTAACAATTAGTTAAGTTATTGATGTTTTTTGAGGAACGCAACTATTATATCCAAAAATGCTTAAAAAACTGGTTTCGTAGAAGAAAAAATAATGAATTGGAGGTAATGTCATTCTTTATCAACACTAGTTAATAGTATATGCCGTTGTCTTAAAAGGAATCACATTATTGCGGGGGATATTCAGTACATATGAATCAGTAGTCATAATCGGCTAATAACCGACCTCGTGGAATTACGATTTCATTAGTTTAGATAATCAATTTTTTTCTTTTTAGTTTTATGTATGGACTAATTAGTATTTGTTTTCAAATTATGTTTTTCAACAAATTTAAAAATATTTTACTTTAATGCGCGATAAAAAAATACAATTTTACAAATATTCCTTTTCACATTTTAAATATTTTACACATTTCATTCATCTATTCCAGGTTTAGAACCACCTCAAGAGCTTTTTGTTCATTCCCACTGGACTGTTGATGGCCAAAAAATGTCCAAAAGTAAGAACAATGTTGTCGATCCCATGGAAGCATCTGAAATGTACAGCATGGAAGGATTGCGTTACTTTTTGTTACGTGAAGGTGTAGCTCACAGTGACGGCAGTAAGTACAGAGTTTTTATTTTAAAATAGATTTTTATAATCACAAACTCATGGATACTTGATGACAATTTTTATTTAATTTGATTAAATTATAAAAAAAAATTGCTAGTACAAGAAAGATAATGAATGTTGCTGCTACATTTCTGATAAAGTTGCCGGGGTTATCTTATGTCAAAACCTTATTGATGATATGGTTTTAAGCGTAATTTTTAAACTTTCTAATATTCCTATCATAATTTTTCTATTAAGTGAAAACAAAAACCGACCACTCTATACCGAATTTAATAACGGAAAGAGCCTCCTTTTTTTTAATAGGTTAAAAAATTCTCTGTGGCACTCTGTTGACCAAATTCGCTCGTAGTTCTTCGTTGATTGACCGCAATTCATCGATAATCGCTTCCTTGAGGGCAAAAGTTGTTTGATATTGCCGATTTTCCACGGCGAGCCAAAAATCCATAAATGTTCTTAATTGGGTTTTGATCAGGAGAACACGCAGGCCAGTCCATAGTTTTAATAGAACTATTCTTGAGTATGTCTACTCTTACGTACTGATGCGTAGTCTTGTTGGGAAATCAGTCTTTCATACGGGTAACTCTCTAAAAGTGGCATCAATTTATCCTCAAAGACACATACATATTCCATAGTATTCATCTGACAACTTGGAAATGACAAATCAATCATACTGTCACTGCAAAATGCTCCCCATACCGCCACTGAAATATAGTCTAGAAAAATACCGTGGCTTCATCAAGATTGCATTTTTTCAGGTGATCGCATTAGATCAATAGTTTCAAAGGTATGAAACTAATTGTAAGGCAAAAAATAAAAAATAGCAAAAAAAAATTTTGTTTCAAAATAAATCAGAAAAAATTCGAAAATTACAAAAAGTATTAAATTTTATTTATTTGTGGTGAAGCTACATATCATGCGAATTAAAGTAGATATGGATTTTTATTACAATTAATTGAAAGTATCGAATATTTACAAGCACTGTAGAAAAAGGTACAATTTAAATGCAGAACACGAGAAAAAGTGTAAAGCTTTAAAGGAGACGATTGAGTCATGTCCGACTGTCTGGCTGGCTGTGGTGTCCAGGATAACTCGAGGAAACCTTAACTGATCATTATGACAATTTACTAGTATTATTATTTTTCAAAATTTAGTAATGGGATAGTAAATGGGCAGAATAGCCCCACACCTTCTGGTGCCTCCCATACAAAATGGCTTTATTTATAAAAATAATACTTCTTCCATAACTTCCAAACGGAAAGCTGGAGGACATTTAAATTTGGTCATTTCAATTACCTTATAATAACAGATTAACCCTCAGAAAACCATAGCATTTGTCACACCTCTTCTGGTAGCTCCCATACAAATGACCGAATTGACTCTCATAATTTTACATACATATCTTTCTTGTAAATTCATTGAATTCATTTATATTTAACGTAAGATGTATGTTTATAATAATTGCACTCTGCAATAAATTTGGACTATATTGGCCGATTCATTCTGGAACCACCCAGAATGCTTCAATGGTTTATTATAACTCCGAAACTACTGAGCCTATTGCAACGCAATGTATAAACGGATTAAAGGTTACGTAAATTTCAATTTTTCTAAGCTTATTTTATTAATATCGGACTAACTCTTTTTGAGTTACCATAAACTAAAACGTCTAAAAAAAATTTATAATTTTACTTACAAATTATTTAAAAAAACATCTCTATAGAATTTAAAATTAGGACCATATTTGTACTACTGGAACCGCAATACATCAAAAAAGTATACAAGCGGTTTATGAAGCGTTTAAATTTTTTTTCGATTTTGTTGTCTTTTGTAATATTTCTTCATTTATTTATACAATTTTCAAATGGTTCAAAAATTCTACATTTCTCTAAAATATCTTTTTTTGAAATGAAACAATTTCCTTGTTTTTTAAACGAAAACAACATATGTTTTTTTCTATGTTCATGATAATAATAATTTTAAAATTAAAAAATTATATAAATTTGTTGGTTGTATTTGAAATTTTCCCATTTTTTTTAAATATTTTCTAAATGCAAAATAATTTATATTTTCCACAAAAAAATTGAGTTAAACAAAATTAAGAAAAAGGAATCACTTTCAAACTTACCGCAATATATTTCAACTTGAATAATTTAATATGTTTTTTAAGGATTTATAATTAAAATTTCGTCTAAATATTCTTATCTGTTGTGTCGAGTACAATATGCGTACCAAATTTCATCTCTCTGGGAATAAAAAACATTTTCGTCGCACCTCTTTTGCCTTCTGAAAATACAAATTTCGTCTGAAAATTTGAACCTTGTAGTGCCGAGTACTACATGTTTACCAATTTGTATCTCTTTAGCTTTAAAATATAGTTTGGCCACTCCCACTGTTCGAAAATTTTGTAATTGTAGTGCCAAGCATGCAGCTATGCATATGGGCATTTCCAGAGAAAGGTCCAACGCGATTGCAAAAAAAGTTGGAACTTGTATTAGTAAAGACGAATACTTAAATGTTATTAAATAAAAATGTCCATAGCTTATCTTATTTTTATTTAAGATTAAACCTTTTTGAATTTTCAATAACATATTTACTGATGATACCAAGTCCACCCATATCATAAAATATTTGTTATAACAGTAAATAACTGCAATAATAGTAAAAAATGATCAGTTTGCTGAAAAATTTTGATTTTATTTTATTGACGTTCTAATGTTACATTCGTGATCAACCATTTTTTTTATTTAAACTTTATAAAATTTCCTAATTTTGTAAAAAAAAAAATTACGGAATTGCCTATATATGTATATAAATATAGTCATAGATAATATGTCACGAGCCAAATCATGAAAAAAAAACTCCAGAAAAAAACCCTGAATTTAGCATTTTTCTACACGCAGTTTAAAAAAAAGCTTTTTTTTGCAGAGCTCGCAAAATATGCTCAACAAATTTTACTGCGCGGTCTGCTCACTTAAAAGACAGCAAAAAATTTAACAGAATCACTCAGAGTCTGAACAGCAACCCTTTTTTTTGTTTTGTTCGTGTTCTTGCTCTCTGGTTTCGGGTTGAACGTAACACATGAATCGGTCTCTTACTGACCGCTTGATACGAACCGAACCGTCCGTCGCTCAGCTACTGAGAGCCAGCAAGTGAGCAAGGCAAGCAAAGTGTCCGAAAAAATGTCTTTATTTTTATTGTTGCTTTGCCTTATGTTATTGCTTACAAATGTCGTCACAGACATTAAAGAGGAAGGGAGAAAACAAGGGGTCCATCAGTGTGCATATGCGTATGCATATGTTTGCCTATCCAAAGCCGGCTCAAAAGACCGTTTGCCAAGCTTTTACGAAGTAAAGGGTCTCGAGTAAACTCATGAGCCGATCTAGTGAACAAATACGCTCATCGGTTAAGCGAAGAGCAAGCCAAACAAGAACAAATTTTGAGGTTTGTTTCGCGACAGTTTCGCATCGTGTCAGTGGATGAGTGGTTTTTATCTGATAACAAGCACGAGAAAGACCAATTATTGCGAGCTCTGATTTTTTGCCATGTTCGCCATCCCATGTTTTTTTCCTAATATTTTGGCAACAACAAATTTACATATTCGTATTCGATGTGCCGAGTATTATCTGGTTGTTAAATTTTATTTCTCTAGGGTTAAAATACGGTTATGCCACGTCCTCTCCGTCTACTGATTGAGAATAAAAATTTTGTCTACAAATTTGAACCCAAAGTGCCGATTACTATCTATGTACCAAATTTTATTCTTTTATGGTAAAGATTCAGTTTTGACGCGCCCCATTCGCCCACAAATCGATAATTAAAATTTAGTCTGCATATTGAAATTTGTAAATTTGTCTTTTTTCGATTTAGAATTCCATCTAGACGAGTTTTTCTGAACCGTATGTATCTATTGCTTAAATCGATAGAATGGTGTACCTAACTGTGTATCAAATTTTATCTCTCTAAATCTTAAATACAGTTTTTCCCCTTTGCCCACTGATCGAAAATAAAAATGTCGCCAGTAAATTTCTAATTGTAGTGCCAAGTACTGTCTTTGTATTAAACTTCAGATTCCCATATATAGTTCTTACGGCAGTACAAACATATTCGCTTCGTTTCAATCGGACATCAAATGACGATACAGCATAATAAATACTATTTCGGAGGGTTGTAGGGTGCACCGATTAAAAAAAAGTTTTGATGTCCTTAAATTGTTTCTGGATGAACTTAAAAACTAGGGGGCGAACACATCAGCTTTTTTTTTATTCTATCATACATCATCATCCCAACCTTCTATGTTTTGTTTATATCCTGTGACTACCTCTAGCACAGATCCCTCGTACTTATTGACTACCATAGTTTAGCCATTTCAGCATTAATATTTTTCGGCAAAATAGAAGTTTTCATACCAATAAAGGTTGGCTAAATGAATCCACCGGTGGCGAAGGAGCGCATCACACCACCACCAGCACACCTACGTCAGTTCAAGCGCCCACAATAACCTTTGAAAATATTCAAATTTCAATGAAAATGTTAAAAAGCAATTTACAGTGAATCTCAATATCCATTATCCATTGGCCGAAAAAGTGGGGAGAACTTTTGTTGTAGAATTAGCATACTTGATGTTGTAGAGTACTATAGAAATTGCACTCAACACGAGTTCTGAACGGAGGAGAGGAGCTTTCCGCAAGAATAATTTCAAATGCCGCTGGATTGAATCAGGATATGCCATCAAAGGTGAAAGTTAAACTACAAAAACAACTCCTCTGTTCAGTATACCAAAGTCAAAAGGGAAAACAAAAGCAAAAGCCGACAATAAAGCAGAAATCTTTTCGTATAAAAATAATAAAAGGAAATCCTGGAGAACGATAGTAACCCATCATTTAAACGAGAATGTCATCAAGGAAGGCGGTACCACTATTGAAGCGACCCTTTGGTAGCCCTTCTCTGATCCACTGTTGAGGGAATTGTTAAGCATATTCTAAATAACTTGAAAATACCACCGCAATAACAAAGACTCTCAACGCATAAATGGTTCTATGACTCCTTAGTGTGACGAAGAGCAGCCACACGGCTTTAGTCGTTGTCAGGGTGTAAGGGACAAGTGTAAGAGCGGTCAATGTAAGAATGCTGTGTGGAATCCTTCCTTTATCTTATTTGATAAAGTGTCATTCCGAATATTACAATAAAGTTATGGTACACAAGCAAGCAAGTGAAAAGTCATTGTGGACTAAAAGCTATGTGCGATTACGAAAATCATATCGTGTTGACGTAATCTGTTTGTGATGGTGTTAATGGATAAATAGTACACAAGAATACGTTACTTATCGTGAGCATTTATCGAAACTGTTTACTGAATGGCATTCAACTAATTGTTTACCCCCAATTTTTACTTGCAATCAATCACTGCAATATTTGATTTAGATTGCTACCTTCCGGATTCCGTAATTTTTGTCTGTCATTGAATGATGATATAACCCCGAGCTCATTTCTATTTGAAGTAGTTTTGTAGTAATTGTATAAAATCTCAATAACTCAGAAACACAAAAACTGGAGTTGGTCAGTTTATGCAGTACACCGACGATATTTGCTACCTTCTTACAAGGACACAAAATAAATTATAACTCATTGCTCTTGAAGATAAGAAATCACTTTAATAAACTACTTCGTTCTATACTACAAAATATCCTTCGTTTAGTATTATAATAATGAATTCTAATAAATATTGACTATGAAATCTCAACAAGCAATAAATTTGCATTTAAATATTCCTTGAAAGATGTCATAAACTCTTTCATTACAAGACAGATAGATAGATAGATGTTTTTAATTAAAACAACATTTGAAGATTTCAATTTGTGTAGATGGAGTGCCTTTAGCGGCGGCAGCAGCAGCATTTGTGTTTATCAACAACAATACCATAAGCTGAAAATCAAAAGAGCTACAACCTAAATCTCTCATATCTCTTAACCTAAACACTTTTCACTTCCATTCGCGCTGGCCTTGTCAAGAAAATGTGAAAACTACTGGTTGACTGTTATCCAGAGTTCGTAATTGTCTGTATTGTGATGTAATGAAAGTGTTTGTATACGAGAGACACTTGAATAAGTTGGGAAAAGTACTGTCTGGTTCAATGGTGTAGGTGATTTTATTGTTTTAAATTTATAATGATAGTTATATGGATAAACTTTGGTAACAGTATAACTGACTTTATTGTTGTTGTAACAGCTGGAAAAAGTAGCTAGGGGATAATTCTTTATACCGATTTTCAATTTATCGGCACTCGATCGGGCATGTAATCCGATTATCATACGATCATTGCTGACAACTCTGTTTCATTCCTTTGTAGATAACAAGGTTTGTGTCAAGGAATGCTAGTGTTGTTGTTTTTGAGTTTTAATCACTATTTTCTCCCAAGAGATGGCGCCAGCCGGTTTAATTGATTTTTTTTAAGACGCTGATAAATCTTTTCGTTTTTGTCCTTGGTCCTTTATTGGCTGGAGAACTCGAAAGTATTTAAAAAGTAATTATCATCGATGTTGATGCCAGTGCCCCGGCCGGGAATCGATCCTGGCACCTTCAGAACTATTTTTAAGCTCCTATAGCCTAGTTTAGGAGCATAACTCAATAACGACTAGTAAAATTTTGCTGAAATAAAAATCCGTAATTTTAGAATTAATCTGTTCATATATCATTTTTCTCCATAACCAACAGTTTCGGAGTTATAAATAAATTTATAAACAAAACTATAAGCCCAAAGTGACACGGATTGGAGGTCAGATCGACAAAATTCTGCAATTTGTATCCCATATAACTTGCGGTCACCCTAATGTTAAACTAATAGGGTGAATTCGGTGATTTGTATGGAAGATACCAAAAGGGAAACCTTTGTTACGGTTTTGGTATCTGTTATTCCAAGATTATTAAACTGTACCATTTTGTATGGGTGGAACCAGATGGGGTGGGGCAATTTTACCCTATATACAATCTCGTTACTTCCTTATTCGAAAATATTAATGCTGGTAAATTTTCATAAGGATCAGTTAAGGTTTACTCGAGTTATCCTGCCCATCAGCCGGTTAGTAAGCCAGACAGACGAACTTGGCTCAATGGTCCTAAAAAGTCCTGAAACTAATTCGGTCTTAAGATACTTGGTCTTCCACGTCTCCTTTAATGCGTTACACATTTTCTTGTATGAAATGATGGTGCCGTGACATAACCCCACATGGAGGTTATGTCCCGGCAAAATGACAAATCTGCGGACATAAGCCCCAATGGGGATTATGACCGAATTGGTTGTTGTTTTTAGTATTTCAACATATGAAGAGAACGATTTTAAATATTCGTGTTGGGGATTATGTCCGGGCACCTGAAATGATATACACTCTTATCCCTCTTATTTGAATAGTTAAAGTACAAAACATTTTTCAGACCAAGGAAAAAGTTTGCAAAAAAGTACTTTTAATGTACAAGACAGTTATATATTGTGGGACCGGCCGTGGCATAGTGGTTAGAACACGCGACTACCATGCGGGAGATCACAGGCTCAAATCCTGGCTCCAGTCAACTTAAGAAAAAAATTTCTTTCATTGTCGTCTCCCCTCGAATGTTGTCCACAGCAACTTCGCAGTATTATTTCGAGTCAATCAGCATATCTAGAAAGAGCTGCTCAAAACAGTGACGTTCGCATTCGTCTATAAACAAGTAGGTGCCTTTAGTTGTGAATCTAAAAATAGAAAGCGTGTTAATTCACAACAACGCGAGAAGCTATCCCATACCTCATTCATGGGGTGTAAAGGGAAATTAAGCATTAAGTATATTATAAGTATATTATATATTGTACCAATAAGTACCGCAAAATTACTTTTATTTTACCAAAAAACATATTTATTGTACCAAAAAAAACATTTATTTTATCAAAAATTTAAATTTTTTGTACTTAATAGTACTTTTATTATACCAAAAGGACATTAATTGTACCTAACATTAATATTTTGCGACAAAAAGTACATTTACTTTACAAAAAAACTACATTTATTTTACGAAAAAGTACTTTTATTTTACAAAAAAGTACATTTATTGAACTAAAAGTTACTTTTAAAGTACATATATTGTGCCAAATAGTACTTTAAGTGTACCAAATATTAATTTTATTGTGGCAAAAAGTACTTTTATTGTACCAAAGTTTTGAAGTTTTTTTTTATGAAACCGTCATTAGAAAGACTAATTATGATGCAGTTCGATACCTCGTGTCCGAATAAGGTAAAACCGTCGAGACCGGCCTGTAATTTATTCGACTACCACAGTGTTATTATTATATGGCAAAATAGTTTTTTTTGTACCAATTAGAACTTTTTTTTATGCCGAAAGGTACATTTATTGCACTACAAAGTACTTTTATTGTAACAAAAGTTCATTTATTTTACAAAATTTTTGAATCAAATAACATTTTTATTGTACAAAAATTGCAAATTGTATATAAAAGTAAATTTTTTGCCCCAAAAAGTACTTTTATTGTACTAAAAAGTACTGTTATTGTACTAAAAAGTACTTTTAGTGTTCTTAAAGGTACCTTTATTGTGATAAAAAGTACTTTTATTGCACCATTTAATTAAATTTATTACACTATATAGTACTTCTTATACTAAAAGTACTTTTATAGTACTAAAAAGTAATTTTATTGTACTAAAAAGTATTTTTCTTCTACTAATAAGTTCTTTTATCCTACAAAAAAGTACTTTTATTCTACTAAAAAGTATGTTATTGGACTAAAAAGTAATTTTATTGTACTAAAAAGTACTTTTATTGTGCCAAAAAGTACTTTAATTACGCCAATTAACTAAGTATATTGTACTATAAAGGACTTTTTTGTACTATAAAGTAATTTTTTGTACTAAAAAGCAATGTTAGTGTACTAAAAAGTACTTTTATTGTTATAAATAAACAGCACTTTTATTCTGCCAAAAAAAAATTTTTGTACCAAATAATATTTTGATTGTACAAAAATATTCTTTTATTGTACCAAAAGCACACTTATTCTACCAAAAACTACACCTATTGTACCAAAAAGTACTTTTTTGTAACAAGTACATTTATTTTACAATAAAGTACATTAATTACAGCAATATTTACTTTTATTGAACCATTTAACTAAGTTTATTTTACTAAAAAGTACTTTTTTTTAACTAAAAAGTACTTTTTTTTTGCTAAAAGTACTTTTATTTTTTGCTAAAGTACTGTATTGTACTAAAAAAGTACTTTTATTGTACCAAATAGTACTTTTAATATTTTGTACCAAATAATCTTTTGATTTGACAAAAATATACTTTTATTGTACCAAAAGTACATATGTTGTATCAAAAAGAATACTTTTTTTTTTTACAAAAAAGTACATTTATTGTAAATAAAAAGTACATTTATTGTACCTAAAATTAGTTTATTTCACCAAAAAGTATATTTTACAGAATGTACATTTATTGCACCAATGCCAGAAAGTACTTTTATTCTGTCAAAAAGTACTTTAATTGTACCAAAAAGTACGTTTATTGTACCAAAAATTATTTTGACTGTATCTTAAAGTACTTTTTTTAGTATCAAAATAGGTGTCTTGTTTTTTTTTTAACTTATAACGGCTTGTCTAGTCCCCAACAATTTCAAACATCCTTCGAGTTTTATTTTTAAAATTTTCAATTTGTTAGGTTTTATCCTTTCCTCCCCACCGACGACGGCACTCGACACAAAGGTCGCCTGCATAAATTGTATGTTGAGGATGTCTCTTGAACCACAGAGACTACAACAGACACCAATAGAGAAGTGATAAAGATGTTGCCAGAAGTGTTTAGTTACATACGTACGACAGGCAAAAAAAGTAAATTTGTATGTCTGATTGTAATTCAGTCTGCTAGAACACAAATAAATAAATGTAAAACATGGACATGGAAGTAAATGAAAAACTTTAAGACAACTGCGCCGCACAAGGTTTACTCAGCTAGACTTTGTATGCCTTCCAAAGAAAGAGAGAGAGAAAGAGAGGGCAGGAGCTCTAAGTCTTGTGGTCCCAAAGATGTAAAAACTTAAATCAACAATAAAAGCGGAAGTTTTTGGCAACTTTATATTTGTTTGCTTTTCACGAAAATTGAAATGTAAATTAAAAAATCCTCAACCACAAGAATATAAACGTGGGACCAGAGAGGGAGAAATATAGAAGAGTTCATGTTTATTTGCTTAAGGACAATGTCTGAAGTGGTTATTAGAATATGAATTCTTAAGAGATATCATGTTTTTTTGTATGCCCTGAGTGAACTCAAACAAGGTTTACGAGGTTTATTTATAACTACTTTGCTGCAAAGACGCTGTGGGTGAAAGTGTCAGCAGCTCCATTTATGAGTGAACGTGGAACTGTTCAAATAAAAACCCCTTTTTAAAAAGGCTGTAAATCGTTATTTTTTAATTGTTTTTAACAAAATATATGAGTAGCCACGTTTTCAAATGAAATGACCATTTCTGCAATAGAACATCAATGAGGCAGGACATATTCCATGGGAAGAATGTTATTGTGTGGGTGGTATGAAAGTTTTGTGGAAATATTTGACTCGATGGTTAGAAGACTGTGTAACTGTACTGTGATATTGTATGCAAAAACATATAACAATTTTGTGTGAAAAAATAAGGTTAGTTGGGGTTCTAATCAACATTAATTTAAAAAAAAAAACGATATTAACAACTAACAACTATTTCCAATAATAAAATAGTTAACTAGATCTAGAAAAATGTTCAAAACTTAATTATATTTAATTTCCCTACCCCTGGCATCGATTTCATAGCCCTATGACTGATAATAATCGTACAAAGCCTATCCACTTTTTTCCATTTTGCAAACTGTTGTGTGCCTACCTTACAAAATATACCACCCTTTGCAATTGAAAACTAAATTATCTGCAAATTTACTAAACTTTATTTGATTTGATACATGTAAGTGTATATCGTAGTAACAACTTGTGTATGCATACATAAAACTTTGTTGATTTATTTTTTGTTTTTTTTTTTGCTCAAACTTGATATTTCCTCTTCTTATTTTGTGATTTTAAGCACGAAATTCTCCTGTGAGATTTATTTGAAATGCATTTGAATTGATTGTTGAAAAATCAATTTATTACTATGTTGAACTTGTAGAGTAATATTGAAAGTGATTTTTAGTACTACTTCAACTCCACCTACTGCGCGACAGCTACAGCAGCTGCAGCTGCTACCATGATGTGTATGTGTAGGTAGTTTTAGAAATTCCAAGAAAAGAGCATATTTTAACAAATAATTGATTGCATTGATTTATTGTTGTCATGATTGTCTTTTGTTTTTATGCTTGCAATACACTGATGTAGCATTTGTTTGACATTACCAAAACCAATGTGTCAACTAATGGCGCCCTATAGATGGTAACGTTAAACTTATTTTGTTTTTTTGTTTATAAACAAAAAATATCTATTAATTTTAACAAAAAATTTAAAGTGGGACAGGTTCAAGTGCAACCCATCCCAATTTATGGTTTTATCCTTATTACTTCTCCTGCCCGAACCGATAACACTATGATACTTTAAAAAAGCATTAGTAATCCCATTATATTTTTTTGATTTTTCTTAGGAAAGAGCTAATTTAATTCATAAAAGATGTGACATTACGAACAACGTGCAAATCTAAGCAATTTTTGCCGTGTTCGATTCTTCGGTACAACTTTTGAGATAACTCCGAAGCTTTTGATCATTACAATGCCCGGTAAAGCTTCGCTTTTGCATAGTTGACGGTATGAATAAACGAACGCACGCCCACAACAAATGGTGTGCACCGTGAAAATGTTGTGTTCTACCAGCAATGGTTCTCTCATGTTCTCCCAACAATCGTTGTTTCTCTGTCTGTACTAGTGTCTATTTTTGTGTTGAATTCCATACAAGCATTGTTGATGTTTCTTTCATAACACTTAAGCTGCGACTGGCTGTTGTGAATCAAATAAAACATTCGATTACGTGTATGTGTGCAATAAACGATTATTGCCGGCCTCGCGAGGCTATGGAATGCCTATCACAGATTTAATATAAAATATTTCACGAAATTGCCTCAATTAAAAGTTCTGAAATATTCCACTTTAAAAATATTTTTGAAACGCTTCCTAAGTTTGATAAAAAATATATTTTGGGATTCTTACTTTCCATATGCACCCTCCGCTCGCTTGCATAGAGCTGTAGTGTCGTGTACTTCCTGTGTATTTAGCGCTTATAACACTTGCCACGCCCCTTTTAGCCACTTGTCGTTGTTGCCACGTATATATGTATGAGTATCAAGTATTATTCCCTCTGCCCACAATTTAAAAACAAAATGTTCGTCTTCATGAAAATATCTGTAGTTTCTGTGTTTTCAATTTTATTTCAATGATTAAAAAACAAAAAGTACTTTAATTTGGTAAAAAGTAATTTTATTTCACCAAAAAGTGATATGACAGAAGGTTCTTTAAAAGCAGCAAAAAGTAATTTGCTAAAACTCCTTTTATTGATCCAAAAAGTATTTTCATTTTGCCAAAAAGTACTTTTATTGTACTAAAAAGTACTTTTATTGTACTAAAAAGTACTTTTATTTATCATTTCGCCAAAAAGTACTTTTATTGTAAGAAAAATGAACATTTATTTCAACAATAAGTACTTTAAGTTTGCTGAAAATTACTTTTATTGCACCAAAAAGTATTTTGATTTTGCCAAAAAGTATTTACAATTTGGTAAAAAGTAATTTTATTACACCAAAAAGTAATTTGATTATGCCAAACAAAAAGTAATTTTATTGCACCAAAAAGTAGTTTAATTTTGTCAAAAAGTACTTTTATTGCACAAAAAGTAATATAATTTGTGTTAAAAAGTACTTTTATTGTACCAAAAAGTATTTTCATTTTACTAAAAAGTGTTTTTATTGTTTCAAAAGGTTATTTAATTGTACCAAAAAGCACTTTTATTGTATCACAAAGTACTTTTATAGAACCAAAAGTACTTCCATTTTGCAAAAAGTACTTTTATCTTACGAAAAAGTACTTTTATTGTATTACCAAGTAATTTTATAGAACCAAAAATACTTCCACTTTGTCTAAAAGTACTTTTATTGTAACAAAAATTACTTCGAGTTTGCTGAAAATTACTTTTATTGCACTAAAAAGTATTATGATTTTGCCAAAAAGTACTTATATTCTGGTAAAAAATAATTTTTTTTGAACCAAAATGTTATTTGACAAAAATTAATTTTATTGCACCAAAAAGTACTTTCAGTTTTGCTGAAAAGTACTTTTATTGCACCAAAAAATAGTTTGATTTGTGTTAAAAAGTAATTTATTGTACCAAAAAGTTATTTAAATGTACCAAAAAGCACTTTTATTGTATCACAAAGTACCTTTATTTTACATTATTTAATTGTATCAAAAAGTATTTTGATTTTAACAATACGTATTTCAATAGCATCAAGAAGTACTAAAATTTTGTTAAAAATTACTTTTATTTTACAAAAATTACTTTTATTTTTAAAAGTACTTTTTTACATCAAGTGAACCCAAGTAACTTTAACAAAAGGTACGTTAATTGTATCACAAATAAATTTAATTTAAAAAAAAAAAACAAAAAGCTATTTTATTTCACCGAAAAGTACTTTTATTTTACTGAAAAGTACTTTAATTTTTGATAATAGTTCTTTTATTGCATTGTTGCATTAAAAAGTACTTATATTTTGGTAAAAAGGTAATTTTATTGCACTAAGAAGTGATTTGACAAAAAGTACTTTTATTGCATTAGAAAGTACTTTTACTTCCCTTAAAGTCCTTCTTTTGCTCCAAAAAGTATTTTGATTTTGCCAAAAGAACTTGCTGTAACAAAAAGTAATTTTATTGCACCAAAAAATACTTTTAGTTCTCTAAAAGTACTTTAATTTTGCTAAAAAGAACTTTTATTGTACCAAAAATTTAATTGATTGTACCAATACGTATTTTCATTTTGCTAAAAAGTCCTTTCACTGTAACAAAAAGTTATTTAATTGTACCAAAAAGGACTTTAATTGTATCACAAAGTGCTTTTATTTTGCCCAAAAGGGATTTTGACTTTCCCAAAAGTACTTTTATTGTACCAAAAAGTATTTTGATTTTTTGCTAAAATGTATTTTTATTTTACCAAAAAGTACGTTTTTTTAACAAAAAAGTGCTGTTTTACATCAATAGCCACATTCATTTTGTTAAAAATTACTTTATTGTAGCAAAAAGTTATTTCATTCGGTCCACGCATTCTCAAGGGATGCACTTACCAACGAACATCATTTAATTTTTATTTATACAGATATCAACTAACTATAATTCGATTATATACCCAATATAAAACGTATGCAAAATACCCAGATGTTTAATATTATTACGATAGTGAAATTTTAATGTCTCACTGATATCCCAAAATATATTTTCATATTTCGTATTCGATTTTTATGTGTAATTTATTTGTTCTTTTTTCTTCTTATTTTCATTTTCAAATTTCACATATGTTGAGAAGGATATGTGAATATGTTAGAAATGCTACTGTTTGTTGTATTCGTATATCTGCTTCCTTTGGGGAGTAAATGTCGAATGCAATGATGTATGTAAAATGTCGTGACACGCTTTGGGTCTGTGTGGGGATAGACAAATAAATATATGCTATTTGTAATATGTATGTTACACATACATAAACACATATAAAATACCCATACTTTCCCACTCATTTGTATTCCAGTTTGTTTTATAAATCTATTTTGCATTTTGCACTGCACAACAAATTTTGTTGTTTGTTTAGTAAATTTACAAAACAATAGTTGTCGTCTTCTGCTTTCTTATTTTTATTTTGCTGCTTAAATATATTTGCATTATATTGTGAGTTTAATTGTCTTGATAGCTGACGGGTGGGTGGAAAGAATGTATAGAGCTGCATCCTAAGGGGAATTATATTCTTGTAGTTGCATTATGAAAATAATATTTATGAAGAGATAAGGGAGGTTAAAGAGGAGCACTTGGTAGAATTTATTATGCAAAATATTTGTCTAGTTTTTGTTTATGTTTATGTTGCTTCGTTATGCTTTGGCATTTAATGCATAATCAGCTATGTGAATTACACTTTTCATTAACATGGAACTGCTTACTATTCGTAAAAAAATTTCATCGAAAACCAGAATTTAAAGTCAATTTTCTTATATAACATAATACCCCATCGCTGTAAATTATACACAGGCCACGATTTTAGCATTTTTTTTTGTACTTTTATTACAACTAAAATTACTTTTATTTTCCTAAAAAGTACTTTTATTGTACCACAAAGTACTTTGTTTGCACTAAGAGGTACATTAATTTTTGCTAAAAAGTACTTTTATTGTATCCAAAAGTTTTTTTTTATTGTACCAAAGAGTACTTTTATTGCACCAAAAAGTACTTTTATTTTGGTAAACAGTACTTTTATTATACCAAAAAGCTATTTAATAGTACCAAGAAGTACTTCAAATGTATCACTAAGTATTATGTTGCCTAAAAAGTGTTTTGATTTTGCCAAAAAGTATTTTTATTGCACCAACATATATTTTTATTGTACTTAAAAGCATTTTGATTTCGACAAAAAGTACTTTTATTGCATCAAAGAGTACTTTTTTTTGTATCACAATGTACTTTTATTTTACAAAAAATAACATTATTGCTAACAAAGTACTTTTACTGTACCAAAAGTTATTTTATTTGACCAAAAAGTACTTTTATTGTAACAAAGAGTACAATATTGCACCATAAAGTACTTTAGTTATTTTTAAAAAGATTTACCAAAAGTAAATTAATTTTTTTAAAAAGTTATTTTATTGTACCAAAAAGTACTTTTATTTTCGTAAAAAGTTTTTTTATTGTACCAAAAAGTTATTTCATTGCACTAAAAAGTCCTTCTATTGTATTAGAGTTCTTTTATTTTTCCAAACAAATGTTGCATCACAATGTCCTTTTATTTTGCTGAAAAGTACTTTTGTTGCACTAGAAAGTATATTGATTTTGCCAAAAAGTAATTTTATTGCACAAAAAAGTACATTAATTTTTTTAAAAAGTACTTTTTTTGCACCAAAAAGTATTTTTGTTTTTTGAGTACTTTTATTGCATCACAAAGTACATTAATTGTGAAAGAAAATATGTACTTTTATTGCATCACAAAGTACTTTTATTTTGCTGAAAAGAATATTTTGATTTTGCCAAAAAGTACTTATATTGCATCAAAAAGTACTTTTATTATACCAAAAAGTCCTTTAATTGTACCAAAAAGTACTTCAATTAGCACAAAAGAACTTTTTTGTTCAATAAATATGTACTTGAATTGCATCACAATGTCCTTTTATTTTGCTGAAAAGTAATTTTATTGTACTAAAAAGTATTTCGATTTTGCCAAAAAGTACTTTTATTGCAACAAAAAGTACTTTTATTATGGAAAAAAGTTTTTTTTTAATGTGTCAGAAAGTACTTTAATTGTGATAAAAAAAAGTACTTTTGTTGAAAAAGTACTTTTGTTACACCAAAAAGTAGTTCTTTTATTGTAACAAAAATTACTTTTATTGCACCAACAAGTTTTTTTGTTGTTCCAAAAAGTACTTTTATTTTACCAAAAGGTAATTTTAATGTAGAAAAAGTTTTTTTTGGTACTAAAGTTTTTTTTTTACCTCAAACAATTTTTCTTTTCGGTTAGCGGATGTACTTGACATGTATACATAACATTGATGTTACCAGTCCATATAAATAGTTTAATTTCATCAAGGCTACGTATGACATTTGCATGCCCATACACACACATATTTACTTTACATACTATTTACTACCAAGTTGAAGTTCAAAAAGTCCATTCATTCCTCCCTTGGGTCTTGATCATTATTCTATTTACATACATACGTACAACAATCATCATCGTTCCACATCAATATTCATTTTGTGCACTCTACTGCAAACTATTTAGAAATGATTGCATATTTTGTGTCATTACATCTCGTCGCATATCGATAGATGGTTTGAATAATAAAAATAACATTTTGGCCAAAGTGATTTGTTCACATTTTCTAAACGATTGACAATTTTAAGCCATTTGCCCGTACTCAGCACCCAAACAGTCAGCCAACAGTCACGCACACATGTTTACTGTTCATTCAGATTTGTGCATTCGAAATGATTTCCAAATACAGATGTGACTCAATGTGATGATGATAACAATGTGGTCTACATGCTCCACAACCAGGATTTTCGTGATTGACCCATGCCTTCTTATCATTGTTATCAACAAGCAAATTTATTTTTATGACCATTTGAATTTTAATATAGAATGCAGTTTGGAGGACACACATACTATACTATATTGTATATGTGATTGTGTATGTTTTAGATGTGCTGCCATCACAAGAGAATGCAATCGAAATGCTATAAAATAGATGTACCTGGGTATGTTAGGCTTTTATGAAATGTTTTGAGAGTAAATTTGATCATCAAAACTACGCATTTACTATACTACGTATATACAGTACGAGCTCGATTTTCGCAACTACCGATTATTGCAACACCCCGATTTGCGCAACCGCTCTTTTTTACACATAAGTCTTGAAAAGTGCAACACGTTCAAAAAAGCAGTCTCGATGAGCGAACCTTTTCAATGTATTCGCTGAAATTATATGTTTTTTTTTATTTGCATGCTATGTTACGCCACTGTTCAATGTGAGTGAGCAAATGACTGTTATAGTACAATTTTTTAGTGACGGGGCATTTTGCACAAAGTAAAATAACAATTTTCAATAGAGGTTCGGTAAGCGCAACAATCTCGGTAACTGCAACCGGCTTGGGCTGCTATCGGTTGCGAAAATCGAGCTCGTACTGTATTTATTTTTGTCATCAAGGATGGACAGATGTCATTCAAAAGGAATTTTGGCAATGTGTTGGAGAGTAGACAAAAACTGGGTAAATTTGTTGAACTATGATGGACAAGTTATATAAACAATGAAGTTCAGAGAGAATGTTTATCAATTGTATTTAAATGGTGAAGCAAATGACATGTTATTAACAGACACCTGACGTCAAATGTAATAGTTTTTGATTGATGTACAACAGTAGACACAGAGAGAGATTAAAATAAAAAATCTGGGGGGTTTGCTATGTGACTCGATTCGATAGTTAAATCTTATGGAAACGTAGTTTTTGTATCAACTAACTTGAATTCGGAAATATATTGCCTACTTACCTACCTACCTACCGGCCGTGGCATAGTGGTTAGAACACGCGACTACCATGCGGGAGATCGCAGGTTCAAGCCTGGCTCCAGTCATCTTAAAAGAAAAAAAAAAAAACATTGTCGGCTCCCCTCGAATGTTGTTGACAGCAACTTCGCAGTATTAAGCGTCGATTCAATCGTCGTGTCTAGTAAGAGCTTCTCAAACAGTGACGTTCGCATTCGTCGATAAACAAGTAGGTGCCGTTAGTTGTGAATCCAAAAATAGAAAGCGTGTTAATTCACAACAACGCGAGAAGCTATACCATACCTCATTCATGGGGTGCAAAGGGAAATTAAGTTTTTTTTTTACTTTCTGCTTGCCATATCCGCCATATTGATAAAAAATGACAAAATATGTGTTGTTTACTTTTCTTTTTTATTTTCACTTTTTTTAACATTTTTTTAATTATGAAATTTCAAAAATATTTAAATATAATGAATTATCATATAAATATGCAAAAATATTAAATGAAAATTATTGTGTTATTTCATTTATTTAAATAAGTAAAATAATTTTAATGTATTTATTTAATAATTTATTATTAATTTAATAAATAAAAGAAATATATATAATTATTTAAATAATACAAATTTATTAATATTTAAATAAAATACCAATAAATATAATGAAAAAAAATTATAATTAAGACAAAATTTTAAGAAATATTAATAATAAATTTTTTTTTTATAATTTATAAAAAATATAAATATATAAAATTAAGTAATTTGAAGAGATATTTAAAAAAAAAAATAATTAAAAAATAAAACAAAATATGAAAAATAATTAAGAAAAGTAATTATTATGGGAAAATAGTGATAATATCATTAAAAAAAATTATAAAATTAATAACAGAGCTATTCATTGCAAAGCGATCGCACAAATTGTTGAAATGTTGCAAATATGTTCCTGAAAGTCCGCAGAAAAAGAATCAGTATTTTTTTTTTAAACATAAGAAAATGTTGGCTATTTTTTAACAAAATCTTCAAACTTTGGTCTAGATAGAGCCATTGGCTTTTTTTTTGGAATTACTTGCTGAAAAATTCTACCATTGACAATAGTCTAGTACGATTTTTATATTTTATTTATGATTTTTTATATTAATTTACGTTAAGTGTATCGAAATGATATAACAAATTCGGCTCAAGATCAGAAAAGTGTTCTTTATTTATTGTTTGATATTTTTGGTCAAATTCAGTGTGTCATGCACTAGGATGACTAAAATTTTTTTTTAAAATTTATATTAAAAACATAAAATAAATTTGAAGAAAAAATTGACATTGAAGTTTTTTTAATGGTTTTTCATAGTAGATAATATTGTTGTTGAATTCCCCAATAAGTTTTAGAATGGTGTCCCGAATCACAGTTTAATGTTGAGAGATTTAATATTTTTTTTACTTGTTTATTATTTTTTAACTGCACGTTTTTTTCTGAACGTATTTCAATCATTGCACATTAAATTACATATTGAAATTATAAATTTCTTCTAGAATTTAGATTTTTTTTTCAAAATTTTTATATTATTTTTTTATATTAATGAGTTTGGTTTCATTGTTCGGTTCCAGATCTATTCTATTATTGCTAATAGAATTTGTTTTACAAGAGTTGTGTGAAATGGATTATGTTGACAGCTGGCAGGGTAGATAGCTATTTCGATGGTTGCCAAACCATCATCATCAGTACCCATTTGCTGTGACTTCTCCACTCATTATCACAACCTTAAGTCTTAAAAGCTTCAAGCAATCAATGAGAAGCTCAAACACACCGGTGCAAAAATCGTTGATACCGAAGACCACACGTCAACATTTTTTAATATTTTTATATTTTTATATTTTTATATTTTGATATTTTTATATTTTTATATTTTTATATTTTTATATTTTTATATTTTTATATTTTTATATTTTTATATTTTTATATTTTTATATTTTTATATTTTTATATTTTTATATTTTTATATTTTTATATTTTTATATTTTTATATTTTTATATTTTTATATTTTTATATTTTTATATTTTTATATTTTTATATTTTTATATTTTTATATTTTTATATTTTTATATTTTTATATTTTTATATTTTTATATTTTTATATTTTTATATTTTTATATTTTTATATTTTTATATTTTTATATTTTTATATTTTTATATTTTTATATTTTTATATTTTTATATTTTTATATTTTTATATTTTTATATTTTTATATTTTTATATTTTTATATTTTTATATTTTTATATTTTTATATTTTTATATTTTTATATTTTTATATTTTTATATTTTTATAATTTTATATTTTTATATTTTTATATTTTTATATTTTTATATTTTTATATTTTTATATTTTTATATTTTTATATTTTTATATTTTTATATTTTTATATTTTTATATTTTTATATTTTTATATTTTTATATTTTTATATTTTTATATTTTTATATTTTTATATTTTTATATTTTTATATTTTTATATTTTTATATTTTTATATTTTTATATTTTTATATTTTTATATTTTTATATTTTTATATTTTTATATTTTTATATTTTTATATTTTTATATTTTTATATTTTTATATTTTTATATTTTTATATTTTTATATTTTTATATTTTTATATTTTTATATTTTTATATTTTTATATTTTTATATTTTTATATTTTTATATTTTTATATTTTTATATTTTTATATTTTTATATTTTTATATTTTTATATTTTTATATTTTTATATTTTTATATTTTTATATTTTTATATTTTTATATTTTTATATTTTTATATTTTTATATTTTTATATTTTTATATTTTTATATTTTTATATTTTTATATTTTTATATTTTTATATTTTTATATTTTTATATTTTTATATTTTTATATTTTTATATTTTTAAATTTTTTAAATATTTTTTGTGGTTACGATTATGATTTCCATTAAGAATTTTCGAACTTGTTTAGAAAATAGTAGTTTAATGGTTAAAAAAATATAATTTAGCAAAATTTGCCTTGGTCCATCTTGGCGTCTTCCAATTTTTGTGCCTTTCACCTTATTTACAATTTTTTAAATACAAATTCCTAGCCATTTTTAGTTCGTTTAGTTCGACAAAGTATTTCTATGTTATGTTGTCCTTAAAAAATGTAACCATAACAAACCACAAAAATGATTTCCAATGTCACGCCTTTTCCGTTGACTAAACAATGTTGGACTATTTTACGTTTATTTTGGGTATAAAAGAGTCCTTTTGCGTGATGACGGTAAAGCAATTGTGTAGTACACTATTTATGATTTTTAGGTTGACAACATTTGCACCTTTTGCTGTACAATGTGGAAATTTGTTCGGGTATACTTTTTGCACTGCCATCACACAAATGACCGTCGCTGTACTTGTCCATACTCTCCGCCATGTACAACCGTTTATGCTTCCTAACCAGTACCTTTCTCTTCGCCATCGCTTTTCTTTTATTTTCCATTTTCTATGCAGATTGTGTGTGGCTACGAAGGAAGGTCCTTACGGTCCTAACAACAGTCCTTATGGTCGTCTTCTTAACAGGAATTTACAATTATAATGTCCGTTGTTGAATTGAAATGAAAATTGTAGTTTTTTCCTCCCCAGCTAAGCACTTGCAAGGTGTACAAGTGGAATGTAATGGGTGAAAAAATTGAATTAAATAACAAATCAACCGCGAATTGGGGAAGTAGCGCGAGAGTGTGAAAAAAGGCCATTCTATTTTTCTTTACAGGTGGGTGCATAAATTTTATGTCCTACAACGAAACGAAAAAAAAGAATATACGGAACGAAACGAACCTGATTTATAAATAACAATCATTATGCATTTGTGCATAATTTGGTTATTGTAATGGTGGTTTTTTTAAATCCATCTCTTGAATATTTCATCCAATTTATTAAATGCAGGGTCCTGAAATGTTATGCAAACGTATTAGTTATGTTAATGGGAGGAAATGTTGTACATTACTCATACGTAGTCAGGCTTATATTTGAAAAACAATATTCAAAATGTATTCCAGGAATCACCAGGATATATATTTTAAATATTGCTTTTTTTTGTAGTAGTTTGTCCGTGAAAAATAAACAGTTTCAATGTGGTTTTGTGGTTTAATTTTGTTTGTAATTTTGTATTTTATTCTTATTTTAACATTAACATTGAATAGGTGAATCATGATTTATATAGGTAATTCTATATGGGTGGTATATATAGGGCTTTACCGATCTTTTTGAAATTTTCATAGAACCTATCTGTGTGTTCGGTACTGAAAATAGGAAAAGTAACTATTGATTTAAATTTTGTGCATATTTTTTTTGCATTTTAAGCTATTTACCGCCAAAATATCCAAATGAACATTTCTTTGTTAACTTTAACATTTGTCGCAACTTTCCTAAACATCATCTCCCCCCTCTCTCCAACCAACACACACAATACACTGTATCCTTTACACGGATGCCCTTGGGCGTATGCGTAATAACAATTTAAATTCGTGACTTATGCGTACGTGCTCCTATTGCACTTCAGCTCAAACATAAGTATACATACAAAAACTTTTCAATGTTAAAACTTAAAAATATTTTGATTCTCCTTGTTTTTTTTGTGCGCGCTCGCTTAACAAAGTAAAAGTGTTAAGTTCATGACGCAGTTTACACACTCGTTGCGATTTGTAACAAACCAACGATACAAAAAAAATATTACCACTTCAACAAGATTTTCTTAGTTAAGTGTAAAAGTTTTTATGATTTCTTTATTTCGTTTGCACTTGTCACTCATGTACGTTAAGTAGTAGTATTATGAAATAAATAGTATAACCGACGCACTCAAAGTGGGGACCACATAAAAGACAATCGACAGCAAAGAATGTCACTGATGCGAAGTCGTGCCATTTATAGCATTACTCTAGTTTTCTGCTTTTTAATAAAATAACTTACAGTTATGTTCAGTTCTACTTGGCAATAACGATTTTCTTCTATGCAAGTTCCACTGTAGACCCTCGTAGTAGTGACACCATCTCAAGATGCATTCATTGCCATTGTGTCACATAAATGGCGACAAAACAAAAACTCTGTAGAATGTTTGTTAGTTTCTTTTTATTACATTTTCTTTCTCTTTAGTTGTAAAGTGAATACTTTGCTGGATTTCTGTTGTTTTTTTCCTCTCCATCGCCTGCCACCTCTCGTGTCATGACAACACAACAAACAAATGGTTTTCTTGAGGGAATTTAGTTGGAGTGTCAAGGCATGTTCACGGGAATTTTCTAAGGATTTATGATTTACTTCGTTAAAGTTATCGCCAAGAAGAAAGTCATATTGTCTCAAGTTGTGGACAAAAGATGATTTTTATAGTACCGCGATAGTGTTGGCATCTACACCAACTTAGTTTAGAGATAACGGAGGGAAGGAAAGATTCTACACCCCGTATAGCTATAATGTGGGCAGCAGCAGATCGGAGACCATAATATGTTTACATTGAAACAATATGTTTTTTATACTTAATATCTAGGGATATGTTAAAATATCAACGAAAATTTAGTTTAAAAATTGCACAGTTTCTAACAAAATAAAGTCATATTTTCACTTCTTAAGAAAGAGTTTGATATTAAAATGAAATTTATTATGAAGGTATACATAGTGCGAAGAAGTTGTAGCCATTTTCATTTATTAAAATTTAAATAATTTAATGAATTGAATCAATTTAATGAATTAAGTGAAATAAATGAATTTAATGAATTTAATGAATTTTATGAATTTAATAAATTTAATGAATTTAGTAAATTTAATGATATTAAGGAATTTAATGAATTTAACGAGTTAATTGAATTTAATGATTTTAATGAATTTAATGAATTTAATGAATTTAATGAATTTAATGAATTAAATGAATTTAATAAATTTAATAAATTTAATAAATTTAATGAATTTAATGAATTTAATGAATTTAATGATTTTAATGAATTTAATGAATTTAATGAATTTAATGAATTTAATGAATTTAATGAATTTAATGAATTTAATGAATTTAATGAATTTAATGAATTTAATGAATTTAATGAATTTAATGAATTTAATGAATTTAATAAATTTAATGAATTTAATGAATTTAATGAATTTAATGATTTTAAGGAATTTAATGAATTTAATAAATTTAATGAATTTAATAAATTGAATCAATTTAATGAATTAAGTGAAATAAATGAATTTAATAAATTTAATGAATTTAGTAAATTTAATGATATAAAGGAATTTAATGAATTTAACGAGTTAATTGAATTTAATGATTTTAATGAATTTAATGAATTTAATGAATTTAATGAATTTAATGAATTTAATGAATTTAATGAATTTAATGAATTTAATGAATTTAATGAATTTAATGAATTTAATGATTTGAGGTAAATCGCATATTAAATTTTTGTCGGTTTTCGAATAGAAAAATAGAAAGTTTTAGTTGGAAAATACCAAAAAAAAGTTTTTTTTTCGACAAAATTTTGCATCTTATCGAATGTTTTTGTAATTTTTGGCGATGTAAATGTGAACAATTTCGAACAATTATGACTTTTGAAATTGAAAAATAGAAAAATTCTTGGTGGAAAACTCGGAAAATTCCAGAAAAAATCGAAAGATTTGGATGCCTTCGACGAAATCTTCCATTGTATCGCTTGATTTGATGATTTCAGAAGACGTAAAGGTGAAAAATTTGTTGTGTTGCTGAAAAATTTCGATTATTGTGAAATATAGTGTGAAAAATGTATAGTAATTTATCAAGAAAGAACGTTGTCCCAGTTTGCTCAATTTTTTTTCAATTTTTCATAATTGGCAGGAATTTTTTATGCCAAAAAATTTTTGGGAAAATTCCTTGGAAACGCCGGGAAAATTGTGTACAATTGTTACGAAATGACTTTTCGAATGCAAAAATAGAAAATTATTAGCGAAATACTCGGAAAATTCCGGAAAATTTAACGGGATAAATAATTTCTATTTATATAAAAATGGTGTAATAGTAATTCATATAGTCATTCATCAATTGAGAACGGCTGGGCCGATTTTGAATTTAATGAATTTAATGAATTTAATGAATTAAATGAATTTAATAAATTTAATAAATTTAATGAATTTAATGAATTTAATGAATTTAATGAATTTAATGAATTTAATGAATTTAATAAACTCAATGAATTTAATTAACTCAATCAATTTAATGAATTTAATGAATTTATTAAATTTATAGAATTTGATGAATTTACTGAATTAAATGAATTAAATAAATTGAATGAATTAAATGAATTAAATGAATTAAATGAATTTAATGAATTAAATAAATTAAATGAATTAAATTAATTTAATGAATTTAATGAATTTAATGAAAATAATGATTTAATGAATTTAACAAATTAAATGCAGATGAATGCCACGAAGTTGCTTAGGAATTTTTTTTATTTGGGTTAGTGGGCGGAGTTGGTAAGCCCAAATTGTATGTTAGTACTAAAGAGATAAAATTTAGTACAAGGACAGTACTCAGCACCATAGTATAAGAAAACATAAAACATATTGAACTTTATTTTATTCCCATCAAACTTATATTCAATACTACTTAGCTACATTCGACCATTGTCATATTGTCCCCTCTTCTCGCATTCCATTTAATATTCAACACTTTCCGATAAATTTTCCACTGACTAGAGCTGCTGCGGTTAGACAAATGTTGCCCTGTATCAAAGTCACACCTCCTGTTCTTTGAGTACAAAGTGTGTGAATGCATTTGAACCGAAACAAAGCAAAGGTGTTGAATGGTAAATGAACTCTCATCTACTTGAAAATGCTTTTACGGCTTTGTTTTGCAAAAAGTTTAGAATCCTCAACATTGTTTGTATGTTTGTAGTCCAAAGAGGTTGCTATCGTTACCAACCCGCACTCCCCTTATTATCGTATCTTTAGATTGTTCTCGTAAATTCTTAGGAATTTTATGGTTTAAGACTTTCATTCAATTCATTGTTTGGCCTTTGTGTAATGTGATTGTTTAAAGATTTGTGAATGAATTCATATACTTGTTGTTGGTATTATTTTGTTATTATTTTAAATTTTAAATCAGTTTGTTTGTGGGACACTCTTTTTTCAGTAGTTAAATTGTGGTTTCAACATTTTTTGCTTTGTTGGTCGATGCGTTGATAACATTGTAAAAGGTTTCTTCACACGCACTGCGAAATCCAATATTTCGTTATCAAATTGGTGTTTTATGATGATCTGCATTAATTGACGTAACCATATTGCTGCTGCAGTAAATAGCCCAAAAGCTAACATTGCGGGGTTTGTCCAGCATAAACTCGAGCATGTTTTCACATCAATTTCTTTCTCCCATTGGCAGCGACATGTAATTGATGTGGCCAACGTCGTTGGTGGGCCACATTAGGTCTTATGGCCTTTGGCCATTTTTAGCTGAAATGGATAAAACTGTGTATGCAAATGGCTAAATGTGTATTGCACGCACAAAATTTTTGGATTCAGGTGAAATGTAAACTTAGCCAGGTGGTTTAGTAGGGTGGACAGAAATTGTATGAAATATCAAGCTTTTACATGTGAGAAATCCAATAAAATATATAAAATTAATGATACACAAAATTCAAAATAAAAAAATTATTAAAAAATTCATTAAGTTTATTAAATCCATTAAAGTCATTAAATTCATTAAATTCATTAAATTCATTAAATTCATTAAATTCATTAAATTCATTAAATTCATTAATTTCATTAAATTAATTAAATTCACTAAATTCATTAAATTCAATAAATTCATTAAATGCATTTAAATTCATTAAATTCATTAAATTCATTAAATTCATTAAATTCATTAAATTCATTAAATTCAGTAAATTCAGTAAATTCATTAAATTCATTAAATTCATTAAATTCATTAAATTCATTAAATTCATTTAATTCATTTAATTCATTTAATTCATTAAATTCATTTAATTTATTATATTCATTAACACGTTGACTGCCGCGGCAATTTTCAAAAAAACTGGAAAAAATGACAATTTTATTTTTTTCACATTATATTACTAAAAACTCTATTTCAAGATCACAGGTATCATCAAAAAGAAAAATGATGTTTTTTTTAGGAGAAAAAGGTCCTACGAATTATCTCCCATTGTATTGAATGAATTTCTCGATTATATTTTTTTTTTGGTTTTAAGCCAAATTTAACTTTTTGTTCTTATCCCAGAAGCCATTTATCAATACTAGCACTGATATAATACGGTTTTGTTTGTACGAGATAACTCGTAGTTGTCCCCTAGAAGGAAACACAATCTACGAGTTATTCATTAAATTCATTAAATTAAATTCATTAAATTCATTAAATTCATTAAATTCATTAAATTCATTAAATTCATTAAATTCATTAAATTCAGTAATTTCATTAAATTCATTAAATTCATTAAATTCATTAAATTCATTAAATTCATTAAATTCATTAAATTCATTAAATTCATTAAATTCATTAAATTCATTAAATTCATTAAATTCATTAAATTCATTAAATTAATTAAATTCATTAAATTCATTAAATTCATTAAATTCATTAAATTCATTAAATTCATTAAATTCATTAAATTCATTAAATTCATTAGTTTCATTAGTTTCATTAAATTCATTAAATTAATTAAATTCATTAAATTCATTAAATTCATTAAATTCATTAAATTCATTAAATTCATTAAATTCATTAAATTCATTAAATTCATTAAATTCATTAAATTCATTAAATTCATTAAATTCATTAAATTCATTAAATTCATTAAATTCATTAAATTCATTAGTTTCATTAAATTCATTAAATTCATTAAATTCATTAAATTCATTAAATTCATTAAATTCATTAAATTCATTAAATTCATTAAATTCATTAAATTCATTAAATTCATTAAATTCATTAAATTCATTAAATTCATTAAATTCATTGAATTCATTAAATTCATTAAATTCATTAAAATTCATTAAATTCATTAAATTCATTAAATTCATTAAATTCATTAAATTCATTAAATTCATTAAATTCATTAAATTCATTAAATTCATTAAATTCATTAAATTCATAAAATTCATTAAATTTATTAAATTCTTTAAATTCATTAAATTCATTAAATTCAATAAATTCATTAAATTAATTAAATTCATTAAATTCATTACATTCATTTAATACATTAAATTTATTAAAATCATTAAATTCATTAAATTCATTAATTTCATTAAATTCAGTAAATTCATTAAAATCATTAAATTCATTAAATTTATTAAATTTATTAAATTTATTAAATTTATTAAATTTATTAAATTTATTAAATTTATTAAATTCATTAAATGCATTAAATTCATTAATGTCATTAAATTCATTAATGTCATTAAATTCATTAAATTTATTAAATTCTTTAAATTCATTAAATTTATTAAAATTATTAAATTCAATAAATTTAATAAACTCATTAAATTCATAAAATTCATTTGTTTCATTATATTCATAAAATTTATAAAATTCATTAAATTATAAAATGCATTAAATTTATTAAATTCATAAAATTCATAAAATTCATAAAATTCATAAAATTCATTAAATTCATTAAATTCATTAAATTCATTAAATTCATTAAATTTATTAAATTCATTAAATTCATTAAATTCATTAAATTCATTAAATTCATTAAATTCATTAAATTCATTAAATTCATTAAATTCATTAAATTCATTAAATTCATTAAATTCATTAAATTCATTAAATTCATTAAATTCATTAAATTCATTAAATTCATTAAATTCATTAAATTCATTAAATTCATTAAATTCATTACATTCATTTAATACATTAAATTCAATAAACTAATTACCTTTTTAATAGGTTGTGCTATATGAATGTAAATTATAATTTCTATAATTCTTTTGTTTTCAAGCATTTAAATATTTTTTTCGCAATAGTTTTTATTTCAATATCTGTCAAATATATATCCCGTTTAGCGTTTTACAATGCCATATACGGCCCTATGGCAATATAACTTCGCTCACTTTGTATTCCCGTCATTCTAACACCACCCATTCGTATCCTGTTCTTTCATTTCAGATTACAACAGCGTCAAAGCAATGCGTATACTAAATGCTGAACTTGCCGATACCATGGGCAATCTGCTATCGCGAGTGTGTGCCAAATCCCTGAATCCTCGACAAATCTATCCGCGTCTGCATACAGCGCAATTACGCGATATCTGCACCACGGATGCTGCACAACATTTGCTGCAATCGCTACAACAACTCGAAGGTAAGTGCACGTCTAGCATCCTTAAGATGTCTATATAAGAGCGGATGTTTGTTCAGTGTAAATTCCCCGGTATGCACAAGTTCTAGTATGAATCCTGCACATACATTCATGTCTATTATGTTATAGTGGTAGTATCTTTCGTGTTGGTGTATACCTATTACATGCAAACATACATCCTTAAAGCCTTCTTATGGTTGTCTGCGTTATTGCATGAGATTGCGGTAATGACATTGGCTTTATTATCATTGCCACTCTGCTGCTGGCGGCACATCATCAGCATCCTCGTCTTCTTCTTGGCTTCGTGTGGTTGTGCATCCCTGACAGCTGTTGGTTTTGTAGCGCACGCAAGTATCGCACGCTCCACTTGGGCTTTCACTTTTATCATTCATTAAAATTTGATTAGCAATCATATTACTTGAGATAAAGTAATTTTGTTGTTGGTTGCTATTCTATTTAGCTTCGCAACAAAATTGAATTGGCCACAAGAAGAGTGAAATGAAATGTGTAGTGTGGCATATTATCCGTGCTATGTACGAGCATGTGATGCATGTTAAGGTTGCAGTTATTAGTATCCTTCTCCTGGAATCATAAGTAGTTTGTGATATTATTGTGTGAAGTGCAGAAATTCGTTTAATTGCCATCAGAAATGATTCAATATTATGAGAAACACATGACAACACTAAGAAACATGTTAAGCATCATAAAAGCTCTTCAGAATCAAACCATATGGAATGCATAACCTTGTTCGGGTAAATGGATGAAAGTAATTAAAATATAAGCGCATTATGTGTTGAACTTAAAATAGATGATACAAGTGTGTGATGGCACTGAAGTGCAAGCATATAGAGAACCTATTGTTATGAAAACCTAAAGTCCTTTTCTAATCTGCTCAATAACCTATCTAGCCATTAACTCTACAAGAAATTCTGGGTAAATTTAAGGACAACACGTATCATCTTATCGTAGACTATTTTGTTGCCTTTGAGACGCTATCACTACCTTTTGAAACTATTTGGCTGACATTTGTACACACAACTATGATTGAGAATTGCACGAACTTAAATTTTTTGTTGTCATATTTTATATTTTTATGAATTTTATATATTTTATGCATTTTTTTTATAAATTGAACGCATTTAATATATTTTATTAATTACATGAAGTAAATGAATTTAATGAATTTAATGAATTTAATGAATTTAATGAATTTAATGAATTTAATGAATTTAATGAATTTAATGAATTTAATGAATTTAATGAATTTAATGAGTTTAATGAATTTAATGAATTTAATGAATTTAATAATTTTAATGAATTAATGAATTTAATGAATTTAATGAATTTAATAAATTTAATGAATTTAATGATTTTAATAAATTTAATGAATGTAATGAATTTAATGAATTTAATGTATTTAATGAATTTAATGAATGTATGAATTTAATGAATTTAATGAATTTAATGAATTTAATGAATTTAATGAATTTAATGAATTTAATGAATTTAATGAATTTAATGAATTTAATGAATTTAATGAATTTAATGAATTTAATGAATTTAATGAATTTAATGAATTTAATGAATTTAATGAATTTAATGAATTTAATGAATTTAATGAATTTAATGAATTTAATGAATTTAATGAATTTAATGAATTTAATGAATTTAATGAATTTAATGAATTTAATGAATTTAATGAATTTAATGAATTTAATGAATTTAATGAATTTAATGAATTTAATGAATTTAATGAATTTAATGAATTTAATGAATTTAATGAATTTAATGAATTTAATGAATTTAATGAATTTAATGAATTTAATGAATGTAATGAATTTAATTAATTTATTGAATTTAATGAATTTTATGAATTGTATGAATGTTATTAGTTTTCTAAAGTTTATGAAATTGTATAACTTGATAAATTTAATATTTTTATAAATTTTTAATTATCTGAATTTTATGAATTTAATAACATTTATGGATTTCATCAAATAAATTATATGATTTTTATAATTTTTACGAATTGTATAAAAATTTAGATATTTTTCTTCTTCTTCAACTCCTTAAGTTTTCATGTCTTTAATGTAAACTATTTTCACTGCTATTTCTCATTATTTTTTGCTTTACCCCCTCTGAAAATAAGTTTTTGCCTTTTGGGGACCTCTTGTTAAACCACTAACTATTTTTAATATTTTCCCATTACTTATTAAATTTTTTCTCTCTACCAATGTTGCGTGTGCTTGTTTTTCTTTGCTTAAGTTATATTTTGTGTCAAATCTTTATAAAGGATACTTTCTTGCAAAATATTCGTTAAAATATGCTTTTGATTTTGCTCTTGCTTGTATGTGTGTGTGTAATTATTGTGGCTTCCTATTTTAATATTCCATAATAAAGGACACAATAGTTCTTTGTGTTATCTTTGGATATCTTTGTGTGTTGTTGTGTGATGGCAATAAATAAAAACAAGACCGAAGAGAAGAGACGAGAATTAAATCCTTTTGTAATAAAGTAATTTAGCAAAACTCCACATTCATCCATCTTCCGTGTCGCTGTGGTCGTGCACACTTAAGCTGCTTAACCAATATTCACTGTCATTCAATAGAACCAACAACGAACGAACCACCAACTGCAGCAGCAACCATTATCGACCACCACCACTAAGGACACGAGCTGGAGCGCTATTAACATTAACACTAGCTTTAGTTCCACCAATAGTATTACCCATCACCGTCATCACCGCCGCCACCTACATTTACATTTACCACCATTATTTATTGTCGGACAGAAAGTACGTGAAAGCGCTGTGTATGCATTTAAACCTAAACTAACCAGCGCAACCACTTTTCCCAGCTCCAAGCCCAACTAACCATGTAAATCATCTTGTTCCCATCATATCGTCATCATCCACTCAACCATCCATCCATCCATCCTGCTATTTATCCATTCACATTGGCCGACATTCGTTCAGTATAATAGCTCTCTTCTTTGTTTTTGCCGTTGTTGTCTATTTCAACAATTTACAATAATTTCCATTAAACTCACATTTGTTTCTGCAGAAATTCTTGGAGGTATGATAAGTTTCATAATATGAAAGATATAAAAGTATGAAAGATATAACCTAAAACAATTTACAATAATTATTTCATTCAATTTAAAAAATAATACCATTTATAAAATTCATAAAATTTATGAAATTTATACTATTCATAAAAAAATGCTTAATATTTAAAAAATTTTTAAAATAAATATGTTCATAAATAATAAAATTTATAAAATCAGTAATATTTAGTAAAATTTAAAAAATTCACATAATCATGAAAATTTATGCTATTTTTAAAATCCATAAAATTTATAAAATTAATACTATTTATAAAAATGTACATAATTCATAAAAATCATAATATTTATAAAATTTATAATTTACAAATTGGTTAAATGAAATTGTTAAAATTTTTGTTAAATTTTTTAAATTTATAAAATTTATATATTTATAAACATTGACTTTAGAATTTATCTCAAGCTCAAGACCAGGGGTTTTAAAAGAAGTTAAAAGCAGAATGATATTCTCATAATGCCAGGCAGTCTGTACAGCTGTTTCGGATTCAGCCACGAATCCTCATCAGCAGACTTTGGTATAATGATTGCAAAATGTTTATCAAGTCTTATGCACCAGAATTAACAACAAAATGAGAATTCTTTCTTGAGTGCATAGACTCGAAAAACTTCATAACCATTCACTATGAGAAACCATTTGCTTAACTTCTTTCTTGTTTTGATTGTTTATGTTGAAAAAGCCATCGGCTTTCAAACAACATGTTTTGTTGTTGGTTTCGCAACCAACAGTTTTGCCATAAGCATTATTTCAGCTTTGCGGCCCGCCGTGCTCTACGTTATCATCATCGTTGTGTTTGTATTTATTCGGTCTGTTTGTATGAGCTTGAGATAAATTCTAAAGTCAATGTTCATACAAACAGACCGAATAAATACAAACACAACGATATATATTTATAATTTACATAAAACGTATGTAACCAATAAAATTCATAAAATTTATACATATATCAAGTTTATAAACAAATTAATATTCATAAAAATAATAAATTAATTGATAAAATTCATTATATTCATTAAATTCATTAAATTCAGTAAATTCAGTAAATTCATTAAATTCATTGAATTCATTAATTCATTTAATTGATTAAATTCGTTAAATTCGTTAAATTTATTAAATTCATTAAATTAATTAAATTCATTAAATTCATTAAATTCATTAAATTCATTAAATTCATTAAATTCATTAAATTCATTAAATTCATTAAATTCATTAAATTCATTAAATTCATTAAATTCATTAAATTCATTAAATTCATTAAATTCATTAAATTCATTAAATTCATTAAATTCATTAAATTCATTAAATTCATTAAATTCATTAAGATCATTAAATTCATTAAATTCATTAAATTTATTAAATTCATTAAATTCACTAAAGTTATTAAATTCGTTAAAGTAAAAAAAAACATGTCAGTTATTTCCCTGGGGTTATCTTAAAGAAACGATATTTCTTTCGTGACTTATTTTGCAAGGAAATCATTTTTAGTTTATTTCTTAAAACAGGGGACCGGCCGTGGCATGATGGTTAGAACACGCAACTACCATGCGGGAGATCCCAGGTTCAACTCCTGGCTCCAGTCATCTAACAAAAAAATAAAAAAATAAATGCTTTAATTTCTTTCGTTGTCGTCAGCAACTTCGCAGTATAGTGCCGAGTCAATCGGCAAGTTTAGTGTAGTTAAATCTTCTCAAACAGTGACGTTCGCATTCGTCAATAAACAAGTAGGTGCCGTAAGTTGTGAATCTAAAAATAGAAAGGGTGTTAATTCACAACAACGCGAGAAGCTTTCCAATACCTTATTCATGGGGTGTTAGGAGAAATTAAGTATTAAGTTTTTATTTCTTAAAAAAGACATTTTGTAATCGTGACTATAGAAATTTTCCTATCATAGAAAGAGAGAGTGTAAGAGATTGTCTATCGGAAATTCTACTCCTATTTTGATATGCATTGGGGTTTCCTTGGCTAGTTTTTATATGTAAGCCTATTATCAAAAGGATCTCACAGATCGTTTAAAAAAATTTAACAAGAATATTTTTTCACGTTGTATGTTATATTTTGTACATTCCGGTATCCCTTCTTTCGCATTTCCCACGTATTTCCTTGTTTCCAGCTCATTGATAACTACTTAAATCGGTGAAGATGAAAATTCATAACTCCACATATACAGCGACAAATTTACCATTCTTATCATATTATCCCCGCATGCTCATCCATACAATGCCTTCATTGCTATCCGACGAAGCTTGGTGAAACTGAACACAGCTCATAAAATATAATAACAATTAAGGAAATCTAGAAATAAGACAACCACAACAAGATGTTAAGAATATTAACTATAATAATTTTAATACATTTTCTTCGTTCTTTTCTCTTTTTATAACGTTGCCCACAATCCCTTATCCTGTGTCCTACGACAAACTCCTTGTCCGTACTGCGTAAACCGATATTGCTGCCTTGGGCGATAACTACGAATGCTGAATATGGCTGATATACCATCGACCGCTTCGTCGGTGGCCTAACAATGATGATGTTGCTTTGTGCTGCAACATAATTGCACTGCTTGCTGCTGTTGCCGCCCTCCAGCTAAGTGTACTCAACATTTTAACGATAGGAATTTTTATTTGGCCGTGGACACAGTAATGTCAACATTGCATGCTGCTAATAGTTTCTTTGAAACCTCACGTCCCTGGGAATTAAAATTGCGATCTATTACGGAACCACAAAAACGCAGCGTATCGCCGCTGCCCAAGTGCGATGAGAATGCCCTAAGGTTGGAGACCATCATGGCCATGACAATGGATACGTTGCGTCTCTGCGGCATTGTACTGCAGCCACTGTTGCCTAACATGAGCACGCGAATGCTGGACAAATTGGGAGTGCCTTGGAATCAACGTTATTGGTCGAATCTAAAGGATCACTTTGGTCGCATATTACATGACCAGTTAGAGCCTCCAATGGAAGCCAGCCTAAGTCGAGCGGATGCGGTACTCTTTCGACGTATTGTACCCAAGGATGATGACGAGGATGATCTAAAGGCGACCAAGGCTCAAAAGAAGAAGGCCAAGAAGGCATCGGAGAAAGCTAAAAAAGTAGCCCAATGATATAGAAGGAGGCGCAAGACGCCCTACTAGCTTCAAACTGACCAACCAACCAACCAATCATATACAATTTCTCACAACTCGTTCTCTTCTTGTTCTCCTTAGCGGCTTTTGATGCAATCCAATGGATAGCATTTTGTTTATAAGTATTTATTACTTAGTTATTTAGTGTATTAACTATGTTTTGTTGTTTTTGTTTCCTTTAATAGAACTGAAAAGAAAAGATTAAGAAGAGTAAAGACTTTGCCACCGAAAGCCACAAAAGAGGGGGGAGGGAGAGGAAGAGAAAAATTGCGTGTTATGATAATGTCTCACGTAGATGTAAGAAATTTTATTGTGTTTAATGCAACAGATATAAATAATACAACAAAAAATATAAAAAAAATAAAATCGCATGTGGTTTCTTTATTGTCAGTAATATTCCCAGGAGACACATGTTGGTATGCCCCAATATGAGGTGTATCAGCGGCAAGTGGGCTTGTGAAACATCGTTGAATGTGCCATATTGTAAGGTATCAGTTACATATAATAAAAATTGGCTAATTTTCTAAGGAACAAATTAAATTTCTTTGCAATTTGGAGGTCAAATTGTGGGACCAGAATACATTGAATATTGCATAAACCATTGACTGTCAATAAAATTTGTTCGCGTTGGATCCCACACAATTTGTCAATCGCTCAAAAAAAGGCTCGTGTCGAATGGTCGAAAGAAATGCTTCAAAAATACGATCGCGGTGCTTCGAAACACGTCTATGACATTGTGACAGGTGATGAATCCTGGATTTACGCGTATGAACCCGAAAGTAAACAGCAGCCAACTGTATTGGTGCTTCTTGATGAGACAGTTGTTCGCGCCCGAAGCACTTCCATTTGCTTGGTCGCCTATTTTTTTTTGGAAAACTGGACATGTCGCAACCGTACGCCTTGAACAACGCCGAACAGTGAATTCTGATTGGTACACAACCATTTGTTTGCCAGTTGTCTTCCAAGAAATCAGTAATCCGCCGAAGACCGATTACTCTTCACCCCACGACAATGCGAGCTCTCCCACATCGGCTCAAACAACTGCATTTTTGAGCACCCAAAACATTGATTTGATGGGTCATCCGTCGTATAGTCCTGACTTGACACCAAATGACTTCTTTTTATTCCCGTACGTAAAAAACAAACTGAGAGGTCAAGGTTTTTCGACACCTGAAGAAGCGATTGCTGCATTCAGAATGCATCTTTTGAAGATACCTCAATCAGAGTGGCAAAAGTGTTTCGACAATTGGTTCAAACGCATGCAAAAATGTATAAATCTTAATGGGGAATATTTTGGGAAACAATAAAGTGATTTTCGATGATTAATATTTGTTTTTGTTCTCTTATCTCGAAACATAAAATTCAACCCTCGTACTATGAGGGGTCAGCAGGTGGCGGATAACTGAACGGCCTACCGATATGTAGGTTAACTACGATTAATAAGTAGTCCCTGACCAGAGCTGTAGACACCGAGGGCGTACTATAAAAGGGTACATGTGCCTGATGACGAATCTATGACATGGCGAATCAGGGCCGCAGTTAAATAATCACTACACCATATAGAGTGTTCTCTAGAGAGGTAGAAATAGGAGGGTTATGTATCCGTGGTTCCCCTAGTCAAACAAATAATCCATAGCGTCTGTTCTACATTGGGAGGCTTCCTGGTCAGCGTCTGTCTCAGAAAGAGCGGCTGAAAACAATCCTGGCAGTATTGTGCAATTGGAATGTTAGAACTCTATACCGACCAGGTGCCTCTATTCAACAGGCATATGTCCTCGCAAAGTATAAGACTGACATCACTGCTATGCAGGAAATCCGGTATCGGATTCCGGTAATCGTAGTCTCTTGTCGACCACCGGAACTCCGGTGGACTGTGTATGGATGCTCGCAGATGATGATGTGTGACGTCTACTACAGCTGCCACGTTGATTAGGTTTGGTTCCACATCCAAGAAACTACGACACCTGGTCTCTAGGTTTACTTCTGTCAGTGAACGAATCACCAACATAAGAGTGAAGGCAAAATTTGTCTACATCACGCTCATATGTGCTAATGCTCCGACGGAGGAGAAAAGTGACGAGGTCAAACACTAATTCTACGCCCAACATGAAGAAACATATGACCGTAGCCCGAGCCATGATGTTACAATAGTGCTGGAAGATTTTAATGCCAAAATAAACCGGGAGAATGTCTTCAGCCCAACAGACAGAAAATTTAGTCTACATACTGACACTTCGCCAAACGGAATCAGTCTGTTTGATTTCTCTGCAGCAAGGACCATGGTAATTACAAGCATACGATTTGACCATAAAAACATTCACGACGCAACGTGAATATCGTCCGATCAAGTTACGAAAAACCAAATAGATCAATTGGTAATCGATAGAAGGCAGACGGCAAGTGTCTTAGACGTACGAGTGATCAGGGATGCGAACATCAACTCTAGATCACGTGGTAATCAATGGAAGGCACGCGTCAAGTGTGTTAGACGTACGAATGATCAGGTGCAAACGTCAACTCGTATTAAAGGTCTGCAAAGAACCATCCAAACACACTTGCTGTGTGTAGTTCAATTTTCTTATATCTGCTTGTGTCTGTTTAGCTCACTTTGAATTGATTGCGTATGGAATATTTCTCTTTTAGATAACGATGAAATAGGTATGAGAGAGTGAATGTACCAAGTATCAAAAATACTTGTATAATTACATACACAACAAACAGATACATCGGTATTCTTGTTATCTGTGCTTGGAATATGTGGAGAGCGTGACGCTGCAAGCATAAAGAATAAAGAGCGAAATAGCAGACATTTTTGTTTACTTTTTTGTTTAAATTTGCCACAGATGAAACTTACACCATTACTTTTTGTAAAAAGAATGAAAAAAGTAAGAGAACAGCATCAACGCAAAGCGTACGATCTGGAATATCCATATTAAATGGATATTTCCATTTAAAAAAGAGGAACAACAGTTACTTCACTGAGTGAAACAGATAAAGAGAAAAAAAGCTTCCACTACAATAAGAGCCAGAGAAAGAGATGATACGCGCTCTACTCAATCCCAAACCCATAAGCACATGTTTTGTTCTACTCTTTGTTGTATTTGTACCGATAATATCAGGTTCTTACTTGTTTCTATTTGTAGCCCAAAGTGTTATAGAAAACCCAGGTTTGTCCATTCCTCGTCGTTCTTTGGAATTGGGCGTTCCACAAACGTCATTACACCGTATTTTGCATAAAGACTTGGGTCTTAAGGCTTATAAAGTTCAGCTAACAGAAGAACCCAAGCCGGCCCTTCATTAACAACGTCGTGACTTTGCTGATTGGGTCCTTGAAATACATGAAAATGATCAGGAATTCCATCGAAAAATCATCTTGACTGATGAGGCCCATTTCCATCTCGGTGAATACGTCAACAAGCTAAATTGTCGCATCTGGGGCTCCAAAACCCAAGAGTTATTGTGGGGCTCCAAAACCCAAGAGGCTTCTTCACCCTCAACGTGTGACTGTTTGGTGCGGTTTATGGCCCGTCGGTGTCATTGGACCTTTTTCGATAATGAGATTGGATCAACAGTTACGGTGAATGGATTGCGCTATCGAGAGATGATTAATGATTTTTATGGTCGGAGTTGGATGGTATTGATCTGGACAACGTTTACTTACAACAAGACGGCGCTACGTGCCACACAAAAGCAACGAAACCATTGACCTTTTACGGCAAAAGTTTCCGGACTGTGTTATTTCTCGAAGTGTTGATCACAATTGGCCACCGAGATCTTGTGATTTAACACCTTGCGACTTCTTCCTTTGGGGCCACGTGAAAGATAAGGCCAAATGCCCAGCGTCGATTCAAGACCTCAAAGATAAAATTCGTGAGGCTATCGAGGACATAGGGCAGCCACCTTGCGATTTGGTTACGGATAATTTCATGAAAAGGATATGATTCTGTATGATCCTCTTTATTATGAAATAAAAATCCGATCATTTATCTCAAAAAATTTCATTTTCCTTTAAATGTCCTTTATATGAACCCATTTACGTAAACGGCGAGTTCAGGATTCGGATGCACCATGAGCTGTACGAGTTTTACCATGACATTGATGTGGTCAAGCGAATCGAAGTGGATAAAGAAACTCCAGCGCGAAATTTATTCTATCAAGACCTCGAAGGACGGCACAAAAAAGACAGACCGCGACTACGTTGTAAGGACAAAGTGGATAAATCACTGACACTGCTTGGTTGGACTGACAGGAGACGTTGCGCACCAGATCGAAGTGAATAAAAATCTCTTATTATTTTAGCCTCTGACTTAGACACTAAGATATAAATATATATGTTGTCAAGTTGTTCTTAAGGCTTATAAGAATAAAGTCAAACTATGAGGTGAATTCGGTCATTTGTATGGCAGGTGCTAGAACAGGATTGACAAAAGTTGTGATTTTCTGAAGGTTTGTCTGTTGTTACAAGGCAATTAAAATGACAAAATTGAAATTTCCCCTCAGCTGTCCATTTGAAAGTTATTTGATAAATATTATTATTCCAAAAATAGGTAATTTTGTATGGAAGGAAGGAAGGACGATATAGTAATTTCTAAATAAAATTTTCACAAGCGTAGATCTTATCCTGTTCTTACAAAAAGGATATGTATGTGAAACGATAAGGGTCGATTCGGTTATTTGTATGGTAGGTACAAGAAGAGATGTTTCAAAGCTTTCGTTTTTCTGGGGGTTTCACTAATATTACAAGATCATATAAATGGCCCAATCCAAATATCCAGTTGTCCGTTTGGAAGTTATGAAAACAATCCCCTTTATTATGTATGTCGTAGTCACGCCGATTTTTTGTCGTTTTTCAAATATGGCATCGCTGATGTCGTTTGCGAAACTAATATACGACTTATCCTTGCATCTATCATGTTATTCTTCATCAGATGATAAAAAATTCCCCACACTAAACATTTCTGTTAATTATTATCAATTTTATTTAATTAATAAAAACTATCGAATGTTGTCGTCGATAAACAAGTAGGTGCCGTTAGTTGTGAATCTAAAAATAGAAAGCGTGTTAATTCACAACAACGCGAGAAGCTATCCCATACCTCATTCATGGGGTGCAAAGGGAAATTAAGTTTCTTTTTTTTTAGAATGTTGTCGAAAGTCGACTACGACATACGTAATAAGGGGGAATATTAATTATCCAAAAATAGGTAATTTTATATAGGAGGTATGAGAAAGGGTGGAGCAATTGTGTCCATGTACAATCCCATTACTTCAATTTACCAAATATTTTTTTAGAGATCAGTTAAGGTTTACTCAAGTTATTTTGCCCACCAGTCATTTAGCCAGCTAGTCGGACAGACAGACATGACTCAATCGTCGCAAAAAATCCTGAAACTAATTTTGTCAAATAATATATGCCCTTATCACTAAGGATAAGGGTATACAAATCGTGTCTATGTTTGTAGTATGTAATTATTCCAGTCGTAACAATTTGCAAATGTATCGACTGTTTGTTCTCATTTAAACGCTTAACACATAATGTGATTAAATATTAAACAATAATCCTCAGCCGCTTTGCAACATTATCAATAACGTAAAAGTTTTTATCTGAATAAATGTTAATGCCACCGTATATTTACGCCCGTCCGCCACTTGTTCACTGTGGACAATGCGGTTACACTCGAAAGTGCGAAAGAGAATTGACATTGATTTTTATTCTCTCTGTGTGTGAGTGTGTGTGTATTATATGCCATTGCATATCTACTTTGCTTTAATGCCACTTAATTATTTGCATTGTCAATAACATTGGCGGGAATGGCGCTTCTGTTGTTGTTGTTGCCGGTGTTATTGCTGATGTTCTTTAGGACCTTTGCATAATGTGCGCATAGAGCAACATGGAAAAACAACATTCGTGTACAATAACCTTTTTAAATGCACACATAACTGACTGGCTGACTGACTGGTCGATGGACAAAACAATTGACCATTGGCAATTAATTGAAAAAAGCTTTTAATAAATAATTAGCGATAAATAGCCATCAACCTCGAGTATAGCGCTACATTGCTATTTGCAATTGTTCGTCCTTTTGTTTTTTGTTTTCATAGCAGAATGAGTTTATGTCTACCAACATAATGTTAGGAATTTTTTAAAAAATATAACGAAATGGATTTAATGTCACTAACTAATTAATGAAACCATTTTAAACTCAAAGGAGAGTAGGAGTTGTTAGCAATGCAGATTTTAATTAAACATTGTAGATAATTTATTCGTTACTTACTTTTCTACTTTTCTGAAATTTTCTCTTAACCACAAAACTGTGGATAAATTCAATTAACATTTAAAAACAGGTTTATTTAAGAGCAAATGAATGAGTGAGAGCAGTAGCACAGTGGGTCATTTGGTGGGACAGAGACTAGTATTTGCCTTACTTAAGGATTTTGGGCATATGCAATAATACATTTATTTAATTTGATGAATTTAATGAATTTTATAAATTTTATGAATTCAATGAATTTAATGAATTTAATGAATTTAATGAATTTAATGAATTTAATGAATTTAAAGAATTTAATGAATTTAATGAATTTAGTGAATTTAATGAATTTAATGAATTTAATGAATTTAATGAATTTAACGAATTTAATGATTAATGAATTTTATGAATTTTATGAATTTATTGATTTTAATGAATTTAATGAATATAATGAATTTAATGAATATAATGAATTTAATGAATGTAATGAATTTAATGAATTTAATGAATTTAATGAATTTAATGAATTTAATAAATTTAATGAATTCAATGTATTTAATAAATTTAATGAATTTAATGTATTTAATGAATTTAATGAATTTAATGAATTTAATGAATTTAATGAATTTAATGAATTTAATGAATTTAATGAATTTAATGAATTTAATGAATTTAATGAATTTAATGAATTTAATGAATTTAATGAATTTAATGAATTTAATGAATTTAATGAATTTAATGAATTTAATGAATTTAATGAATTTAATGAATTTAATGAATTTAATGAATTTACTGAATTTCATGAATTTAATGAATTTATTGAATTTATTGAATTTAATGAATTTCACGAATTTAACGAATTTTATGAATTTAATGATATTAATGAATTTAACGAATTTTATGAATTTAATGAATTTAATGATATTAATGAATTTAATGAATTTAATTAATTTAATGAATTTAATGAATTGAATGAATTGAATGAATTGAATGAATTGAATGAATTGAATGAATTGAATGAATTGAATGAATTGAATGAATTGAATGAATTGAATGAATTGAATGAATTGAATGAATTGAATGAATTGAATGAATTGAATGAATTGAATGAATTGAATGAATTGAATGAATTGAATGAATTGAATGAATTGAATGAATTGAATGAATTGAATGAATTGAATGAATTGAATGAATTGAATGAATTGAATGAATTGAATGAATTGAATGAATTGAATGAATTGAATGAATTGAATGAATTGAATGAATTGAATGAATTGAATGAATTGAATGAATTGAATGAATTGAATGAATTGAATGAATTGAATGAATTGAATGAATTGAATGAATTGAATGAATTGAATGAATTGAATGAATTGAATGAATTGAATGAATTGAATGAATTGAATGAATTGAATGAATTGAATGAATTGAATGAATTTAATTAATTTAATGAATTTAATGAATTTAATGAATTTAATGAATTTAATAAATTAATTGAATTTAATGAATTTAATGAATTTGATAAATTTAATGAATTTAATGAATTTCATGAATTTAATGAATCTAATGAATTTAATTAATTTAGTAAACTTTATATATTTAATGAATTTAATAAATTAAATAAATTAAACGAATTTAATGAATTTAATGAATTTAATAAATTTAATGAATTTAAGGAATTTACTGAATTTAATGAATTTAATGAATTTAATGAATTTAATTAATTTAATGAATTTAATGAATTGAATGAATTGAATGAATTGAATGAATTTAATGAATATAATGAATTTAATGAATTTTATAAGTTTAATAAATTAATTGAATTTAATGAATTTAATGAATTTGATAAATTTAATGAATTTAATGAATTTCATGAATTTAATGAATCTAATGAATTTAATGAATTTAATGGATTTAATGAATTTAATTAATTTAATAAACTTTATATATTTAATGAATTTAATAAATTAAATAAATTAAACGAATTTAATGAATTTAATGAATCTAATGATTTTAATGAATTTAATAAATTTAATGAATTTAAGGAATTTACTGAATTTAATGAATTTAATGAATTTAATGAATTTAATGAATTTAATGAATTTAATGAATTTAATGAATTTAATGAATTTAATGAATTTAATGAATTTAATGAATTTAATGAATTTAATGAATTTAATGAATTTAATGAATTTAATGAATTTAATGAATTTAATGAATTTAATGAATTTAATGAATTTAATGAATTTAATGAATTTAATGAATTTAATGAATTTAATGAATTTAATGAATTTAATGAATTTAATGAATTTAATGAATTTAATGAATTTAATGAATTTAATGATTTTAATGAATTTAATGAATTTAATGAATTTAATGAATTTAATGAATTTAATGAATTTAATGAATTTAATGAATTTTATAAATTTAATAAATTTAATGAATTTAATAAATAAAATAAATTTAATGAATTAATTTAATTAATTTAATTAATATAATAAATTTAATGAATTTAATTAATTAATTTTATTAATTTAATTAATATAATTAATTTAATAAATTTAATGAATTTAATGAATTTTATGAATTCAATAATTTTAACGATTTTAATGATTTTGATGATTTTAATGATTTTAATGGTTTTAATGATTTTAATGATTTTAATGATTTTAATGATTTTAATGATTTTAATTATTTTAATGATTTTAATGATTTTAATGATTTTAATGATTTTAATGATTTTAATGATTTTAATGATTTTAATGATTTTAATGATTTTAATGATTTTAATGATTTTAATGATTTTAATGATTTTAATGATTTTAATGATTTTAATGATTTTAATGATTTTAATGATTTTAATGATTTTAATGATTTTAATGATTTTAATGATTTTAATGATTTTAATGATTTTAATGATTTTAATGATATTATTTAAATGATTTTAATGAATTTAATGAATTTTATTATTTTTATTTAAATGATTTTAATGAATTTATAGAATTTACCGAATTTAATGAATTAAATGAATTAAATGAATTTAATAAATTTAATGATTTTAATGATTTTAATGATTTTGACGATTTTAATGATTTTAATGATTCTAATGATTTTAATGATTTTAATGATTTTATTTATTTTATTATTTAAATGATTTTAATGATTTTAATAAATTTAATGGATTTAATGAATTTAATGAATTTAAAAAAAATTAATGCACTTAATGATTTTAACGAGTTCAATGAATTTATTGAATTCATGAATTTTTATAGATTTATTTAAAAAAAATTTTAATTCTTTTTTGACTTTGAAATAAATTTTGTGCAATAACCGAGCTAATTTTTTTCTATATATACCACTTTAATAAAAACTCTTACATCTTTTTGGGTAACAAAGTTTCTGAATAAATTGCAATATCATGTCATCTTTTGCATCGTATATTACTTTCATTTACCTTTCCCTACTACAGTGGCAGCGGCATTCGAGAAAAACTTTAGCTAACTGACCATTAAAAGAGACTCAGCCAACATTCTGTTTTTTTAAGCCATTTTGCCTCTTTATAAAGTTAATGACAGACAGGCATGCACATTTACTCATATGGACTCGGCGGGTGTGTTTGTGTGTGGCATCACATTGATTGCTTACACTGACAACTGCAACGACGACGACGACGACACGTACTACATGCGACTTACAATTGCATTTCCACATTTATTTTCGTTTTTCACTCTCCCACTTTTGCCATTCATTCTCCCTGTTCTCCCTGCGTGCAAATATTCGCATGACCGTCACCTTGGCTGATGAGGGTCCTGAACAAGTCCGACTGTTTTGCTCCATGTCCTGGCGGCTGCCATCGCTAATTTAAATTAAAATGCGTTCATGTTTATCTCGCATTCTGTGTGGTGCATTCTTGTTGCGCACGCGGCTGTTGTAGGTAATTGGTTTGTCCTTTTGGGGATATCGCTAAAAGACTTCAAATGTGTCCGTCCGTTCGTCTGTGTGACTGCCTGCCTGTCTGTCACTGTCTCTCGGTATGTTTTGGTAACTGTTATCTCTGTTGTGAGTTGGTTAACTGCTTTTTCCTGGTATTTGTTGTCATCCTGGACAGTTGAACATACGTGCATCAATTAGGGGTCCAACGTTTCTTTTTTGTTTGTGCTGCACTTAAGATATTCTTCCTTTTGGCAATTTAAATTCGCTTTGCGGTTTTTTTGGTTTGTTTATACAATTTTCGTTATCTTATCTGTTGTTGTTCAGGAAGAAAGAAAGTATTTGTGAGTTGGGTGTGAAAATATATGTTCTTGTTGCATATTTGATTGTATTACGTAAGAGCACAATTGTACAACATATGAGCAGATCGTAGCTGGTAATAAATATTGGGTGATTCATTTAGAAGACTTTTCTTCAATTTTAAATAACACTCTTAAAATAGAATTGGAAGTTGATTTTGTTTGTGACCCGAAAGAACAAACTCTGACATTTACTTTAAAAAATATTTGGACTTAAATGTTTACCCAACGATAATTAGAGGTAAAACAATAGCTGGACTGTATTATAGGCGAAGTTACAGAATAATGGTGTGGTGAAGTGGAAAACGCTTCATGGTGGAATGACGAGATTTCAAAATCCTGGGCTTCAACCAAAAAATCCTTTAAAAGGCGAGTTGGAGGAGTACAAAGATAATCTTAGACTCTTTAAGAAACTAATAAATAAAGCTAAAAAATATCTTTATGGAGCAAATACACCAACGAGCTCGAAAAGATCGCGGAGTTAAGTAGACTCAGAAAAGTATTATACTCAACAAATACTGGAAAAATGGTGCAACCTGGACTGAATCCTCAAAGGAAACCTTAAAAATCCTTTAAAAAAAATCCTTTTCAAGTGGAGAGTCCAGAAAGTTGTTAAGCCAATACTACAATATGGGTCTATAGTCTGTTGGTATGCGTGCTCAGTAAAAGTGCAAATTCCGACAAATGGATCGATGGGTCCAAACTGGATGATAGGGTCGGGTACGGTATCTACTCCGCGAATCAAAGCCTGGACATAACATCAAGGATTCCAGATTTCTACAACATTTTCAAAGCGGAAATACATACTATTTAACGAGCCGTGAACGAGATTAACGTAAGGGAGGTATCACAGGAGGATATTCTCCTATTCACGGACAGTATATCAGCGGTAAACTCACTGAAGCCCCACAACACCAAATCGAAAGTTTTCTGTCTCTGGCCGACAACTCTTATCGAGAATCCAATAATAACAGAGTTCTTGCCACGTGAATACCTAGACACAGACGATTAAGGGAACTGCAGAATTAAATTTATTTAATTAACTAAACAAATTTAATTAATTCTTTTAATTACTTAACTGCATTAAATCTTTAAATTAATTAAATTCTTTAGATTATAAAAATTTATTGAAATCTGTACACTTCCTAATATCATTTAATTCATTAAACTTATTAAATCTATATACTTCATTAAATTGATTAAATTCATTAAATTCATTAAATTCATTAAATTCATTAAATTCATTAAATTCATTATATTCATTAAATTCATTTAATTCATTATATTCATTAAATTCATTAAATTAATTAAATTCATTAAATTCATTAAATTCATTAAATTCATTAAATTCATTAAATTAATTAAATTAATTAAATTCATTAAATTAATTAAATTCATTAAATTCATTAAATTCATTAAATTCGTTAAATTCATTAAATTCATTAAATTCATTAAATTCATTAAATTCATTAAATTCATTAAATTCATTAAATTCATTAAATTCAATAAATTCAATAAATTCATTAAATTCATTAAATTTATTAAATTCATTAAATTCATTAAATTCATTAAATTCATTAAATTCATTAAATTCATTAAATTCATTAAATTCATTAAATTCATTAAATTCATTAAATTCATTAAATTCATTAAATTCATTAAATTCATTAAATTGATTAAATTCATTAAGTTCATTAAATTCATTAAATTCATTAAATTCATTAAATTCATTAAATTCATTAAATTCATTAAATTCATTAAATTCATTTAACTCATTTAATTAATTAAATTTATTAAATTCATTAAATTCATTAAATTCCTTAAAATCATTAAATTCCTTAAAATCAGTAAATTCATTAAATTTATTAAATTCATTAAATTCATTAAATTCATCAAATTTATTAAATTCATTATATTATTAAATTTATAAAATTAATTAAATTCATTAAATTCATTAAAATTATTATATTTATTAAATTCATTAAATTCAATAAATTCATTAAAATCAATAAATTGTAGATGTCTGGAGCCGGGAATCGATCGACGGATCTCCCGCATGGTAGTCGCGTGTTCTAACCACTATGCCACGGCAGGTCCTATGATTTGCAATTACATGAGTAAAAGAACCAATTGATCGTCCACTGGCTTTAGTTCTTCGACCAGTTGGATCTTATATGGATTTAGGCCAAGATCTTTGCTCAAAATTTCCTAAGTAATAGACGGGCGGAGACCGTATTGCTAATAACGGCGTCGAATCATAACACTCACGTCTACAGCGGCGATGACTTCTTCGGTACGCATGATGCGCGCTTGGTTAGGATGAATATTATCCAAAACAGTAAATGTAAGTAAATATGGTCGTTCCATTGTATTGCGTATTAGCGAAACAGCTAAATTTAAGACACATATCTCGATAACCTATCCATTTTTTTTGTATTTATTTCCTCGAGTGTTGTGTGCTCGTATGCCAGTAAATGGTAAAATTTAGTTTAAATTAAATTTTTTAATGCCGATACACAAATGAGCCTAAAATAAAATCCAGGATTTGCAAACACTCAATAATAAAACGTTGAACCTATAATCATGCGTCGGCAACTTCCATTTAACAAATAGTTTGGTGCAAAAATAAATTGAACAGAGGAGCAATGCGCTGCCACACATAAACCATAACCCGCAACAACAATACCTAACGCCAACATAATGAGGAAGCTTATTAGCAACCATAATGGTAATGTTGTTGATATTGTGGCTGGCGCTGAAAATACTAATAAAGCCACTGCCGCCGTGCGTTAGCAGCAGCATAACAATGTGCTACTCTGCTGGTACTACGTACCTGTCAGCGGGAGGACATTGTATCAAATGCCAGTCATTCATTCTACGTTTACTACTACTACACCTACTAGACCACACCAGCAAACCAAACACTTTGCTCAATGCAAACACACACACACACACACCATATTGTATGTCGTCGGTGTTGTTGTTTGTTGCCACAACGCACAATCTGGTCTTGCCAATTGTGAGTCACTCAAGCACCGCACAAATTTGCTAATATTACCACAACGGCAGCAATGACAGTAGCACAAAGGACACGTAACATGGTTGAAGAGTCCTGCGAGATAATAATTCACATTATTTACCTCAATATTGATTATAATTTTGTGGTTATTATTGTCGGATGTTGATGTCGATGCTGCCTCTGCTGCTGGTGCTTAGGCTTCTGTTGTTGATAATGAGGGGATATCATTTGTGCGGCTGCTGGCTGCATTTGGGAGTTCATACTACTTAAATGTGGTAAATTTATTAGGTATTAGCATGAGTGGCTCTAGGGGGACTATAGTTGGGAGGGGGATGCGTGTAATAAGAATATGAAATATTCATTAAAATGAATTGTTGCAGAAATGACATTGATTGACGTGCAATGCTTGAGCAGTTGAATACAAGATTTGCAATTATGGTCAAATATAGGCGTTAGAGTAAACTCACGGATGATAAGTTAATATGACTAATGGTAATAAGTAAAATTTGCAACTTAAGGACTCGAACGTAATCATCATTGATTTGCCCTGATTTTCTTTTGCTCCTCACCCAAACTCCATTTAGATCTCTTTAAAACGCCATAAATTCATAAACAATTTTAGTTTTGTACAAAAGTTACCTTCAATTAATTTGACATATGATTGGCATTACATTCATTAGAACGCAACTTTCATTATGCAACTTTTTTGTTTAAAAATCTTCCGTTGCTGTTTTGTTTTGTTTTTTTCAGCTGGCGGACATGAAGTTCAATGTAAAAACTTTTGTCAGTCATAAAATACTTCCCGCACCTTGCAATTAGTTAGTTATGAGTGTGTGTTTTTGTGTGAAACTCATTCAAAGTTTTCAATACCAATCACCAGCTATCGATTGGCAGATATTGCAAACGCAACAACAACAACAACAAAACAACACAGAATACCATTACGACGAATATAAATGTTCATATTGTACACAATAATATTGAAAAGTTTTTTCAGTTTCATTGTTTACGAGTACAATAAAACGCATTTATGAACGCTCTCTAACAATAATCGTCAATGCTGTGGGCTATGTAACGAGGTTGGGAGCAAAAGTGTGTATGTACTAAAGGAAGGTTTACTATTCGCGCATTTCTAGACCTTTAGAGAATTGTAGGAATATGAATACTAGTGTGACAGCGAAAATTTAACTTTGGATTTACGGTAATGCCCGAGCGAAATGTTGTGTCACTTGGTAAAAAAACGCCTATGGTCATTATTTGAGCAAAATCAGAAATTTTTAAGCCGTGCCCTAAAGAGGTTAAAGTTTAAATCTATATATATGAAAATATGTTTGCCTTTGTTTGCATTTTGAATAGTACCGTATAGACTTTAAAACGGCTTGACAGATCTTTTTGAAATTTTCACAGAATGTTGCTGTGTGTTCGGTGGTGAAAATAGATTACTTTCATTTTTAATATATCAAGCGGATGTGGCCCCGCCCATTGAACCCAATTTTTGAAACCGCAACATCTGGACGACTATTCTTCCAATCGCCTTGAAAATTTGTGTAGATGGATTTGGCAGCAAATTTCGTGATCCAACAAAAAAGGGGCGTGATCGGATTAGTGGGCGTGGTATGGTATGAATTACATTCAGGGTGGAAGTGGGCTGCGTCACGCCCCATTTTAAAGAAACCGTCAATAAATTTTATTGGATTTTACTGCTATTTAAATACATGGTGAACACTGCAGAGCGATAAATTCTACGCTTCATTGTATTTCGATGCAGATGTACTTAAGGGGTCATAATCCAAAAACCGAATATGAGGAATGAAACAGAATCAAAAGCTAGACTTTTACACCCAACAATAACAAAATTGTATTTAGTTAGGTTTATGTCTTTTGCAATTCTTTACATTATGGGGTGATCATGAAATTAAACGCAGTTGTTTTTAATTACGAAATAAAACTTTTTATTAATACAAAAACCAAATTTAAAATAAAAAATACTTTGTAATAATGCGTATTATCTCTCTTATTTTGAATACATACAAAAATGCCTTTCGGTGAAACTATTAATCAGTGTTTTTGGGGTTGAACATTCTAGGGAGTCCCAAGCCGCTATTACTACCGATTTTAGCTCTGCAACGCTATTGTATTGCCTGTTGCTGAAGTTCCTTTGTATAAACAAGTATGCCGAAGTTCTGACCGAACCCAACCTTTTGCTTCCTCATTTGTGTGAGTAGATGTAATCTCTTGCTGAGAAATTTAATTTATCTCCTGGTTTAGCTTCTAGAAGGTCAATAAATTAATTTTTGGTCTGTCTCTCCAGCGTTCATACTCTTCGGAGTTCATATGCCAGCTTGGAGTAGCCAGCTCCAAAGTTAGTTTTTCATGATCACCCAATAATGTAAAGTAATTCAAAAAAAAAAAAAAAAAAAAATAAACTTAACTAAATACAATTTTGATAGAATAGAAGTATTGCTTGGAACAATAAAAATAATTTTAAGTACAATGAAATTATCATTTAATACAAATAAAGTATTTTTTGGTACAATAAAAGTACGTTTAGTTTCAATAAAAAAACGTTTTGATACAACAAAAGTACTTTTTGATGCAATAGGAGTTATTTTTGGTTAAATTTAAAGTACTTTTTTAGAACGATGAAAGTACAATTTTGAGTACAATAAAAGTACGTTTAGGTAGAATAAAATAGTTACTTTTTGGTACAAGAAAAGTACTTTTTGATACGATAAAAGTACTTTATGATAAAAAAGTACATTTTGTTACAAAAAAATTACTTTTTGGTTCAATAAAGGAACATTTTGCCACAATTAAAGTTTTTTTGGTAATACAAATGCACTTTTTTGTTGCAATTATTGTATATTTTGGTACATCGACAGCCCTTGTTGGTACAGCAGAAGGACTTTTTGACACAATAAAGGCATTTTTTTACTGCAGTATTGCAATAAAAGTACTTCTTGTTACAATTAACTTTATTTGCTATTAAAATACTTTCTTGTACAATTATGGTGCAATAAAAGTACTTTTTGTTTCTACAATAGTACTTTTTGATACAACAAAATTACTTTTTGTTTCAATTGAAGCACTTTTTCTTACAACTAAAGTACTTTTTGTTGCAATTCCAATACTTTGTGGTACAATAGAAGTACTTTTTGTTACCACAAAAGTACGTTTTTAAACAACAAAATTAATTTTTGTCACAATTAAAGTATTTTTAGTACAAAAAATATACCGTTTAGTACAATGGAAATACTTTTTATTGCAATTAAAGTACTTTTTGTTACAATTAAAATACTTTTTGGTACAATGAAAGCCTTTTTTGGTACTATAGAAGGGCGTTGTTCGTGATATTTTTTTTAATCATGAATAGCGGCAGATATTGAGTGACGAACCCAGTTGGTTGGGCAAACCACCCAACTTTAGACCCTTTACTGGCTATGAAAACACAACCGTTATAAGGACTATGAGTGAAGGATTTGCACCTGGAACGTACGGTCTCTCTATAAAGAAGGTGCCACTATCCGACTGGCGGATGTCCTCAAAAAATATAAGGCTGACATCAGCGCCATCCAGGAGATGAGATGGACAGGACAAGAATGCTCGCGACGTAAAAATTGCGACATCAATTACAGCTGCCATGCCGAATTTGGATGTGGATTTGTAGTTGGCGAGAGACTCAGACATCTTGTCTCGCGGTTCAATCCTGTTAGTGATCGAATAGCCATAATCCGCAACAAGGCGAAACATTTCTACTGCACTTTGATTTGTACTAATGCCCCGACGGAAGATAAAGACGATGAGATTAAAAATGCATTTTACGAGCGGCTAGAGGAAACATACGACCGCTGCCCTGGCCACGACATTAAATTTGTTCTGGAAGACTTTAATGCCAAAATTGGAAGGGAAGATGTTCTTGGTATATCGATCGGTAAATTCAGCCTTCATACCGACACGTCAGACAACGGGTTTAGGCTGCTTATCTTCGCAGCGGGAGGTGAGTAGTGAGTGGAACCAGATTCCAGCACAAAGATATCCACAAGGAAACTTGGCTATCCCCCGATCAAAACATCTTAAATCAAATTGATCATGGGGTAATTGATGGAAGGCATGCATATAGTGACATGGACATGCGCGTGTTGCTAATATTGGCTCGGATCATTACTTGGTTGCAGCCAAGGTGCGCACAAGATTGAGAAGAGCGGAAAACGCACATAACCAAACACAAAGAAAGCTGGATATCGCTAAGCTGCAAACCCCAGAGATAGCTACTGCCTACTCCAACCAGCTCTCCCAACTTCTATGACAAAACGCCTCGCCTCACAACTAACGGCACCTACTTGTTTATCGACGAATGCGAACGTCACTGTTTGAGAAGCTCTTACTAGACACGCCAATTGACTCGACACTTAATACTGCGAAGTTGCTGTCAACAACATTCGAGGGGAGCCGACAATGAAAGAACAATTTTTTTTAAGATGACTGGAGCCAGGTTTGAACCTGTGGCAGCATATTACGCATTCCATGGCTACCGCCGCAATAACCGTGCTGGGATATGAAAAGAGGCGCTCAGACGAATCCTTGTACGAGGAAGAATGTCGCATAGCATCTGAGGATCTATAGGGCAACGCTGCAGCCAATTGGAACCCGGGCTGTTATGGAACGGCACAAGGAGACAGTAAAACAGGCTACCACTTCGATGTTTGGGGACCAAGACGAAGTGAATGATAAATTTTTGTTGTTGTTTGGGCTCCCGCCCCATATACTGCACTTCCGCCAAAGTCAAAAGTTGAGTCATATGACCAATGTCAGCTCCCATTCGTTCAATTGTATTCAAGTTATAGCGTAATTTTGACATTTAGTTTTTTATAAATAAGTTTTATTCCAGCTTTATAATTTTACAATATTGATTATTCAGTTTTTTCCAACATTACATGATATAGTGTAATTTGTTAGTTATGTATTTAGTTTTAAAATCATTTGCCCTCGTACTACTCGTTGCGTTGTTGCATCATTCCCCGCCACCATCCACATACTTTTTTGTAGTTGCGGTTACTTAGTAAATACACACACACACACAGCCGAATACCAAAATTCCTTTACACACATTTATAGAATTCTATTGTGTATGAGCATTCTTACGCACACACACACACACGCACATATATATCAGTAAATGCTGTAAATATGCAGCGGTGCGAAAGCGTTTAATAAGACCTTCATAGCGAGTCTGAAAGAATATGGGAACATAGCTCAGATCATTAAGAGTTACTACAAGAGAAGGATACGGTGTCAGGGTAGACAAAATAGACTTAAGAAATTTTTTGAAAGAAATTTGCACCATAGATCCATAATATAGATAATACCATCCGGTCATACTTCATAAATTGTTTTTATTGTCACGCAATGGTATGCTGTTTCTTTAAAAATATTACAAATCTGTTTGAAAATTTGTACTTTTTGGTTGAAATTGCAAAATGTCGTCTTCTATTTTTACTTGTACATACATAGTTGTGTAACTATTGCAAACACATGTGCATTGCATCCTTTTTGGATTCCGTTTGTAGTCTTATCATCAATTTTAATTATTAAAAATAATTTGTATTCCTCACTTGCATTTCTGCTTCAATTTAGGTTTGTTTATGTGCTGTGCTGTTCTTTTTTTCCTTTTGTTCGCTTTGAAATAACAAGTAGTATATCTCCACATTATTAGATTGATAATGTGGCTGGGTGGTGGTGGTTTTGTAATTTTGGTTTCGATATGAGAAAGTTTGTAGCAATAAAAAGTTGACTGCATTTCAAGGTCATTGTCTGTGGGTATGCGTGTGTGTGTGGTAAAATGTTGTAGCTTTAAAGTATTGCAATTTTTGAAGGGTAATATCAAGCGATTTGTATTGATTACTAACACAGGCACACAAAAATTATCGATGTTCTGAGCTTGAGATTAGACTATGACTACTTTATGTTTTTGGAGACGTTGAAACAGAATCTGAAGTTTATTTAAACACCCCACGCCATGTTTTTTAAATAACCTCAAAAACACCAAAATCCGACCCCAAATTTTCTTCCGGGATCAGGTAGAAGTGTTGTCTCACATAAATGCAGCACACTCTGCGTATACGTGACCGCTTTAAATTATTGTCCTTACAGGAGGGGAGCCCAGTACTGTAACCTGTTGCTTTTACTTTCTAGTAAAATTGTTGGGTTTTAAGTGTATACCTGTACCTCTCTATATCCTCGTTCTCCTGTCTCTTCATCTGACGTTTATTTTTTCGCTTAAATAGCGGCCACTTCTGTTTTACTGTCTCCTTGTGCCATTCCCTAACTGCCCTGGTTACAATTGGCTGTAGAATTGCCCCGTAAGCAGCATCCTGTTCATTAAACGTTATGCGTCATTATTTGTTGTACCAATTTTCACTAGTTCTAGCCTACCTTAAGTAACATCCCTCATTTCCCGGTAATTCCCTCTACTTATTCGCAAATATATTTTTCTGATATCGATTAACATTTGTCACATTCGTCCGCACACAAATTAAATTGCATCAAATTTAAGCGAATTTATCACTACTCACTCGTACTTCGTGTTCATTCTTCTACGTATGATTGATATTAAATTGTTTGATCGCCCCATAATTAAATATTTATCATACGCACACTCTGTGATGCAATTGTGGGCCAATTTATTTCCATTTAAAAATTGTTGCTGACATCTTCGTGTTGCTCTGTAAATAGTATATAATTTCACAAATTGTTGAAACAACAGCATTGATGCATGTAAATAAATATGGACAGCAAAAAAGAGTGCAGTATGTTTTTGTTTTTGTGCGTTTTTTACTTTTCCGTTTTATTTCAATCCTACTTACAACAGCAGCCGAAGCAGCAGCAGCGGCATGTATGATGAAAGCCAAAGAGAAATTTAATTAAATGCGATAAAAAGTATGCATGCGTGTTTTTTATGTTGTGCCCTAATAATAATAATTGTAACACATGAGTATGTGTTGGTATATGAAATTCTCATTTAAGTTTATTTATGCAAAGGACATATATTAACCTCGGGAATACGTCGCTGAGTGTACATGAGTATCAGAGCGACAATGGTTATGGCTAAATGCTGTAATTGTGCGTGAGGAGTGGGGAAAAGGTTTGGACGAAATGTCTAGCTTGTAGTCATATGATACTATTGATGAACATTTTTTAGTACCGTATATTCTAGAAAACAGTTTGACCGATCTTTTTCAAATTCTCACAAAATGTAGCGTGTGGTCGGTGGTGCAAGTAGGGTACTTTAATGTTTTATATATCAAATGGGCGTGGCCCCTCACATTGGACCCTATTTTAGAAACCGCAATATCTGGAGGACTGTTTCTAAAATCGCCTTGACAACTTGCGTGGTTGCATTTGGTAGCAAAGTTCGTATTGCAACAAAAAATGGGCAAAATCAGGTCAGTGGGCGTGGTAAAAAACAAAATTTCATACATTATCTCATGAACTACATATAAGTGGCATAAAGCTAATATTTAGTATGTGTTGTTAGTACAGTGTGAATTACAACCAGGGCGGAATGGGCTGTGCCACGCTCCATTTAGACAAACGGTTACAACAGCTATAATAATAGTTTGATCGTTTTGAAAATTTCACATTATATTAAAGATATAACCTGACTATTTAGAACCGAGTTGGCAAAAAGGGCAGAGGCGCCGCCCACACACGTCAGTATTTGACAATAACATATTTGCGAGAAAAAAAAATAATTCCCTAATCGAACATTGGTAAAAAAGAAAGGATTTACTAAAAACCTGATCTTTGATCGTCCATACATTTCGCTGCAGCACTAGGGGAATATGACAAATTACAGTTACCAATTGGAATTATTGTGTTTACCAAAAAGTACTTTGAGTGTACATTTATTGTAACGGAAAGTACTTTTATTGTACTAAAAAGTACATTTGTTGAAGCAACAAGTTTTTCTATTGTATTAACAAGTATTGTAGAAAAATGGTCTATATTTTATTAAAAAGCTCTTTCTTGTAATTTTAAGTACTTATATACAGGGTCCGGCCGTGGCATAGTGGTTAGAACACGCGACTACCAAGCGGGAGATCGCAGGCTCAAACCTGGCTTCTGTCATCTTAAAAGAAAAAAATAAATACAATTTTCTTTCATTGTCGGCTCCCCTCGAATGTTGTTTGACAGCAACTTCGCAGTATTAAGCGTCGATTCAATCGTCGTGTCTAGTAAGAGCTTCTCAAAACAGTGACGTTCGAATTCATTTAATTTTTAATAAAAATTTATAGATTTAATGAAGTTACTATTTACATTACATGTATAAGATTCAGACTTTTGATTAATTACTCTACTGTAAACAAATAACACTATATCACACTATTTTACTAACAGTTCATTATATATATTTCAGTCGTGCTGGATTCCATGGCCCACATAATCTTTAAATGTATACTAAATATTATGTATACGTCTTCACCGTAATTTTCCCACATATTCATGATTTCCGCGATTAAAATCTTGATCAATATTCTGTTTATGAATATATGTGATTTTAACAAACTGTTTTGTGAAAGAAAGGATAAACTTGCTTAGAATTTTTATGTGGAAATGGGATATTTTTTATGTGGGAACTTAGATTTCTGAGGGAATTAAAAAGTCCAAAGTTTTGTATAATGTCGCACCGCTTATTGTTTCAAAGTAAGAACTTTTTGTTCCCAATGCTATTTGATTAGTCATATTTGAAAAATAAAAAGGCTTATTGACTATTTCTTTTTGGAAGTATGCTTTGCTTCAGCCTACTCACTGTTACCCACTGTGTTTCAAATAGTATTTTGATAATTTCTGCCAACTATACCAACAAGTAATAGATGGAACTAGTGGCGAAGCAACGCTAGGTAGAGTTCATTGAAATTCTTGACGAAGGACTGAAACCTTAGCATAAACACAAAAATAATATTTCGATTAGTTAATATCGGTAAAAAAATCATAAAAAACAGCCTTTGTAGAAGATCGACGATTTAAAGGCGTCCCAGTTGCGAAAATTTATAAAGATTGTCTTCCAATCATACTGAAATGAACAGGTATTATCTTGTTGAAGAGTAAACAAAATAACAAAAAACCGTGAAAACTCTAAAATATGCTTTTATATGCATAAACACCCAAAAAAATGCCGGTAGAGTTGTAATATGCTTTTGCACATGCAAGTATGCAATGCATACTTATGTTGGCCTTGCTTATATACATATTATCAAAAAATACCAAAAAGTACGTTTGTTGTAAAAACAAGTTTTTCTGCTTTACCAAAAAGTTCTCTATTTGTACTTTAAATGGATCAGCAAGTATTTATGGTGTATCAACAAGAAAAACTATGTCATGCTTTACCAAAAAGTGATTTTCTTGTAGCAAAAATACTTTTACTGTAGGAAAACTACTTTTGTTGTTGCAAAAAGCAATTTGTTGTAGCAAAAATTACTTTTATTGCACAAAAAGTATTTTTTTGTACCAAAAATATAGTTTGTTACAACAAAAAGTACTTTATTGTATCAAAAATTACATTTATACTATCAAAAATAACTTTTGTTGTACCAAAAGTACTTTTATTATACCAAATTGTACTTTTATTGTACTAAAAAGTACTTTTATTGCACCAAAGAGTAATTCTATTGTACTAAATAGAACTTTTATTGTACCAAAATACTTTTATTGTACCAAAGAGTAATTCTATTGTACCAAAAATACTTTTATTGCACCTAAAGTACTTTTACTGTACCAAAAAGTATTTTTATTGTACCAAAAATTACTTTTATTGTACCAAAGAGTAATTTTATTGTACCAAAAAGTACTTTTATTGTACTTTTATTGTACCAAAAGTAATTTTATTGTACGAGAAAGAAATTTTATTGTATCAAATAGAACTGTTAGATAAACTAACAGTGAGTTACAAAACTGTACAATTATTGTACCAAAAAGTACTTTTATTGTACCAAAGAGTAATTTTATTGTACCAAAAAGTACTTTTATTGTACCAAAAATTACTTTTATTGTACCAAAAATTACTTTTATTGTACCAAAAAGGACTTTTATTGTAGCAAAGAGTAATTTTATTGTACCAAAAACTACTTTATTGTACCAACAAGTACTTTAAATGTACCTAAGAGTAATTTTATTGTAGCAAAAAGTACTTTTATTGTACCAAAAAGTACTTTTAATGTACTAAAAATTACTTTTATTTTACCAAAAATTACTTTTATTGTACCAAAAAGTACTTCTATTGTAAGAAAAAGTACTTTTATTGTACCAAAATGTAATTTTATTGCAACAAAAAGTATTTTTTAATTTATTCAACCCTCCAACTTATCAATACCATTTCACTTTCTATACCGAATCATCAACTCGTCGTTAAACTCGTCAACAAGCCAAGTTTTTGCTTTAACGGTTTTTTTTGTCATCAAATAGCAATACGGGACATTTCTTTTTATCCATTCTTTCCACTATAACAAAAGGTGCTTTACTCAAAATGCTATTATTTTAAACAAATGATCCGACAGTTGTCAAATTTATACTCGCGTCTTTTTAATGGTAAGGGCTAAATAAAAATCATATAGATTTTATTCTAGTACCGCCATCTATGTGTCAGGCCGGGGACTTTTCAATTGACCTGTTATATGTGTGGAAATTCGAACTATATGAAATTAATTATTCTTCCCAACGTTTCTAGGGCACCAAAAACCCCACACGGTTTTAAAAAATATAGCGTTAGATTTGCCTTGAAAATATCTTTCATTTGATTACCCACACATAGTGGGGTCTTATAGGCTCCGGCGCCAACTGTGACCTTTAATTTTGCGTTTTAGGGCATATTTAGGAGGGCGTATTTTAGGCGTATTTAGCTTAAGAGCTATCTGTCCTCTAAGAGGAGCTTAGAGCTTCTATGCTCTGAGCGGAGGCTATGTTCTGAGATGATTGGCCAAAACTACTCTTACGTCTCATGCAAAGTACCCCTCTTTGGGGGTCTGTCCCCGTGATTACAGTCCTTGTTTAAGAGCTATCGAGCTGACATTTGGTATGCAAGCGGAGCTTAAATTCTTAGATGAGTAATATCTAACAAAAACTTCTCTCACGTCCCATACAAATAAATACACTTTTTTACGCCCAGCATTTATAGTTTAATGCTGTAAAACTGCTTGTAAGATAAAAACTTAGTCGGCTCTGTATTATAATTTAGATTATGAAATACTCGTGAGGAGTTTCACGTTTGCCTCAACCATTCCTCTCTTTTCCATATCGAATACTTCAAAATACTCTCGTATTTCCCATTACTTAGAAATTCAAGGACACACAAAATAGCCTCAAGGAATCACATTAAAGCAAATAAAATCTTATTATGCGAAAACCACTTAAACTGCTCGCAAACTTTCCAATACCCTAACGCATATTTGTTTGTCACATTAACCTTTAACTCATCCTTAAAGAGGATACAGCGCCCCGGAAGGACGGACAAAAGTTGCGGATATATTCATATCAAATATACGCATTACCAGCGGGCACTGGACAGCAACAAGACGAAATGACATTAAAAGATGCAGTATTTAATTTTGTCATTAATCTGAAAGGAAAAATGACAACGCAAGGAAAGAAAAGGACTCGTGCGAGCGGAATATGTTAATGTTCAACTTATTACATTTTTTTACCGTCGTTTGCATAAGATTTATAAAAGGGAGAGCAAGAGAGCTGATAAACAGACAAACGTGCCTGCAATAAAGCTTTAACTAAAGAATAATGCAAGTGCATTGTGTTGCATATTGTGTTACATACTGTGTGTGATACAAAAAACACAAAAGACTTAAGTGGAAATGAAAATAAATGTAAATACTTCATTATGAGTTGGCCCCTACATAATTGTTGCACAATTTGCTTGGGTTAATGTTAAGGAAATTTATTAAAACGAGAAACATTAAGGATACTACAGTAAAAGGAGGCCACAAAGAAATCATTTGCGGCAGCACACTCAGGTGGAAGAAGATATAATTAAAGCGTCTATTTACATTGGCACTTTACTTATTTGTGCATTAATATAAATTATCCGTCAGGCGAAAACACTGCAATATACTTGGCATTATAACCCTGTTGGTATACTACCACCAGCAGCAGCACAAGTAGCAGTAGTACTAGTAGTGTAATACTTAACTTGATCGCAGCAGCGTTGTGTGAAATGGTCAGCCACATCTCTCTGTATCTATCCATATACGTGAGGTTCGCCTTCGTTGTTTGCCACGTCTTGCAACGTTTGTGGTTAACTTGAGTTAAATAAATTATTTTCTTTTCATTTCCTTATTATCGCTTACTATTCCTTCTGCCGTTTTTATTTTGCATAATGAAATAATAACTAACACTTGAGTTGTCCGCTGTAATCAGCAATAATTATATTGAAAATGTAATAAATTACAGATGAAAATAATGAAATAATGTGTTCTAAGACGATGATGGGAGGAATAAGATCATCATAGTAAAAATTATGTTAAATTGCTTACAACATATTTGTGGAAAGAGTAGGGATGTAAGGACATTTAAATATTGGTACTTTTAGGGCTAAAAATGCTCAAAAAGGGATAAAAATTGTGCATTCATCCGGATCACTATAGAATATAGTCGGATAACTCTACAAAGCGATTTTTAAAATTCGTACATTTAGGGCTAAAAGAGGCCTAAAATGGGATAAAAGTGATGGTATCCCAACCAAACAAATCGCGCAAATATATATGGGCTTGCTTCATATAGAACTATAGAGCTGCATGGAGGGATTTTTAGAAATTCTTACTTTTAGTATCAAATAAGGTTCAAAAAGTGATAAAACTAGTACCGTCACCTGGATCTTATGGGAAAAGTTATTATCACGAAAATCTATATGACTATGCTCCCTATAGAACTAGAGAGCTACACGAAAGGATTTTTCGAAATTCGTATTTGTAGGGCAAAAAAAGTCTAGAAAGGGATAACATTGGTACCATCACCAAAAGCAAACGGCTAAAGGTATAATTGCGGCTATATAGGCTGAGCTGAATATAGTGATTTTCGAAGCATGTTCTTTTAGGGCTAAAAAAGGGATAAAACTATACTAGCATGATCCCTATAGAATTACACAGCTGCGCGAGGATATTTTCGCAATTCGTACTTTTAGGCGTAAAAAAAGTCCAAATTGGGATAAAACTGTTACCATCACCCAGACAAAACAACTAAAGGTGGAATTACAAAAATCTTTTCTAGCGTGCTCGCTATAGGATTAGAAAGCTGAGCGAGAATATGGTTCGCAATTCTTACTTTATTCGTACCCGGACCAAACGTACTTTTCGTACTTATATGGGGGAAAAAAGGCCGATAAAGTGATAAAATGTGTATCATCACTCAGACACAAGTAGATTTGCGAAAATTAAGTTTATTGCTTATTTTATGGGGTAGTTGTGCTATGTGTAGGGATTTTTCGAAATTCGCACTTTAAGTGGCAAATGGTCAAGAAAGTGAACAAATTGGTGCCATCACCTGGACCAAACGGCTAAAAATAAAAATACGAACAGTGGTGCGAAAATTTTATAATAATATTAAAAAAAAAACCAAAATTACTTTTTTGATTGCACAAAAAAGTATTTTTGTTGTTTCGAAAAGTATTGATGTTGTAAAAGAAAGAACTAATATTGTACATAAAATTGCTTTTGTGGTAACAAGTAGTTCTGTTTTGCAAAAAAGTACTTTAATTGTAACAAAAAGTACTTAAATTTCGCCAACAATACTTCTTTTGTCCAAAAAGTACTTTTTTTTTAGCAAAAAGTACTCTTATTGTACAAAAAGTACTTTTAGTATTTAAAAGTACTCTTCTACCAAGAAATACTTTTGTAATAACAAGAAGTATCCAAAAGTACTTTTCTTATTTTAAAGAAAGTACTTTTATTGTACCAAAAAGTACTCTCATGGTACCAAAAAGCACTAGTATTGTACCGAAAAGGACTTTCGTTTTAACATCAAGTATTTTATTGTACCAAAAAGTATTTTATAGGTGGTACAAAAAGTACTTTTGTACAAAAAATTACTTTTATTGTAACGACAAGAACTTTTGTTGTAACAGAAAGTACTTATACTGAGGCGAAAAATACAAAAGGTACTTTTTGTTGTAACAACAAGTACTTGTATTGTGCCAAAAAGTACTTTTGTTGTAACAACAAAGACTTCTGTTGTAAAAGTACTTTTAGTTAACCAAAAAATACTTTTATTTTACCAAAAAGTACTTTTGTTGTAACAACAAGTAATTTAATTTTTGTACAAAAAGTACTTTATTGCTCAAAAAGTACATTTATTTCTCAAAAAGTTATATTTTGTACCGAAAAGTGCTTTTGTTGTATCAACAAGTACTGAAATTGTATCAAGAGGTAATTAGTTACATAAAAAATACTTTTATTGTACCAAAAAGTACTTTTATGGTACCAAAAGTCACCTTTATTGTCCCAAAAAGTACCTTTTTTGTACAAACAGTACTTTTTTTGTACAAAATGCACTTTTTGTGTACCAAAAAGTACTTTCATTGTACCAAGAAGCACTACTACTGTACCGAAAAGTTCGTTTGTTATAACAGCAAGTACTTTTATTGTACCATGAATTGCTTTTCTTATTGTACAAAAAGTACTTTTATTGTACCAAAATCTGTGTCAAAAGTACTTTTGTTGTACCGAAATGTACTTTTATTGTACCTAATAGAATTCTTCTTTTCTTCTATAGTACAAAAAAGTACTTTTGTTGTTAAAGTACTTTTATCTAACCAAAAAAATACTTTTATTTTACCAAAAAGTACGTTTATTGTACCAAAAAGTAATTCTAATGTATCAAAAAGTACTTTTGTTGCACCAAAAATTATTTTTATTGTACTAAGCAGTACTTTTTATGTACCAAACAGAAATTTTATTGCACCAAAAAGTACTTTATTATTATGTCAGTGTTAGTATAAGTGCATCTTCGGTTGAACTAAGTTGCACTTTTATTGTACCAAAAAGTAATATTATTGCTCCAGCTAGTACGTTTATTGTGCCATTTGTTATACCTCTGTTGTTGTAACGACAAGTTGTTGTACTGTAATACAAAGTCGTTATAGTAGACAGTTCGTCACATTAAGTTACAGTAACAACTTCTTAACCTGTTCCATCGATTCTTTTACCGAAGATTTTTTTGAGCTGGGACAATTTCATTTACTCGCTCTAAATGTTGTAGCTAATGAATTCGCTTCATGTGGATGCAATTGACTACGTCCATGTCGTTATACAGCTCATGATTTAAACGATGGCGTACTGTCTGCATTGTAGATTATCCAAATATTTTTCAGAGTATTTTCTCTTGAAAACCCCCAGATTTTGCATAAACACTTCTCTGAGCTAAATTAAGAAATTTTGAAAAAATCTTGGAAAACCGCCTACTGCCACACCCACCTCCCATATAACTGCATTTGCCAAAATTTGTATTTGTGGACCTAGGGACTCAAAAATTCGGGACACTTCTTAATTGAGTTCTCCTTATGAAAAAAATTAAACATATTGGGAATGCCACGCCTACTTTAGATTTTAAGCCCATTGAAAGTTGTATATTTTAGGTGTTTTTCTTCCCTGTCTAGAATCATATGAAAATTTCATATAAGTTAAAAAATGTTAATTTTTATTCAAAAGTTAAACATGTGTTGTCTCCATACAATAGAAGAGATGGGATGGGTTTATGTCATTGAGGGTTATTTCATTTTCATCATTGGGTGTTATTTCATATGAAAAATGAAATGAAAAATGAATTTAAAAATGAAATAACCCCCGAATTAAAAATGAAATAACACCCAAATTATTCACGATATGAAACAATCCCCAAATTTAAAAAATTTGTTGGGTGTTATTTCATTGGAGATTGTTTCATAATTCGAAAACCCTAAATGAAGAATGAAATAATTCCCAAAGAAAAATGAAAAATGGCCCAAAAAAATTGGGAGTTATTTCATATGAAATAACACCCAAAAATTTATGAAAAAAATTTGTGGAATATTTCATTTCTCGTTTGGGCGTTATTTCATTGGGGGGCTTTTCGTGGAGCCGCTAAATCGTACTAGTGGTTCTCGAGTTATGTCAAACAAAAGAACCTAAAACGTGACAAATTTCCCTATACGATACTTACCGATACTTGTCGCTATTAAATTATTATGGCATGTAACTTGACAAAACGAATGATGCAGAACTTCCTCTTTTTGGGGCTACTTTCACGTGCAGTTCTCAGAATTGAGGAATACCGAATTCTGTCATGTCTTTAAGTAATTTCTAGTTGTCGAAGGCAGCTTTATGGTCGACAAAAAGATGTATCACAAACATTCACTTTTACCTTTTGGTAGAATTTTCGGGTTTCATGTATATCTTTCTCTATAGTACGGACATTTGTAACGGGGGTCGTCCTAATTTGGGGGATTTCGTCCGTTACATTTTCTTTATGTTTTCATACGAACTAAAATTAGTATAGAGGTACAAATTTTAAACCAACAACTCATACATGACACATTCTTCTTTACCGACATTTTTCATACGCCACGGTGTACACCTAAGCGCAAAACTTCTCCCCAACCACATTTTACCTTTCAACGTAAGTAATCACAATTATTTAAACATTCTATTTAAAATGCATCATGCTGTGACGTAAGTTGAAATGCATATCTGCATTCATCAAACGTTTTCGTATAATGACATTAAAGTCCAATTTATCATGACATGATGACAATACTTTTGACTATTGAATACCGTCACTGAGCATAAAATGACTTTACTCTATACGTTACCTATGTTCCTGTACGTTTTTCGTTTTTTTTCGTGTTGCTCTATGCGCATAGAAAAACATCGACGACTTATCTTCTTTTGATGTGTTATAACAATGGATGTCTTTGCATTTTTCTGCAGTATCATCAGCAACAGCTCAGCACCACCAACGTCGTCATAGTCATCATCATCATCATCGTCTTTCACTCGCAGATTTTCAATGCTTTGAGCTACTGCTGATGTTTGTACTTTAAAGTATTTTTTGTTATCTCGCTCAGGTTTCTAGCTTATTTTTTCTCATTTTTTGTGATACTGTGAAAGCATTTCATCGTGAACGAATATACTTTATATCCGCCACTGACAAACTCTTGGGAATCATTTTTATACTTTATATTAAAAAAAAATACCGTTTCTTTAATAATCGAGTGCTTTTCATGGTGTTCCCTTCTATGTGGAATATAACGTGATTATTGTAGAAAAAGTGTATATGATATGGGAGTATATTTCAAATATATATATAGAGAACATATAATGTTGCTTCGTTTTTTTTTAGCTTTTTTTATAATATGATATTATGAGACATATGGTAATTATTTAACTTAAAAAATTGAACAAAAAACTATTTTTATATGAAAAGCTTATCAAATTTTTCAGCTCATATTATTATGGTTTTGTTTCTGATCAGCGTATTAAAGATACTGGTACATTTGGAATTTGCTTAAACTAATTATAATTTATGAAAACCAATGATTAATAGACATTTTTATTCATTAAGAATTTAAATTTTTTTTAGTTGAATTGTACCAAAAAATCACATTGGTATATGTCCCGCTGTTATTTGTTGCCATGAGATTTTTTTTATAACAAATTATAGTAATTATTATTTTTGTGCAGTACAGAGTATCCATGTCATGTTGGTATATGTCCTTCTCATACTCATTTTTTGTTGTCACCCATTAATTGTTTATTGTTGTCATGAGATCTTAACAAATTATAGTAACAAATGTCTATATGTTGTAAAATATTGATCAACGCGTTTTATTTATAGGTAGGAGATGTGTAGGTCAAGCTTCTTAAAAATGAACAAATGTTAGGATTTATTTTGTAGACTCATAACACTAACATTCCTGACATCTGCTATCATAAGTCAGCAGTGTTATTTTTTCGTTTTATTCTCTATTCACCTTTCAATTGCATTCATAGCTGATTTCAATTTTTATATTTGCCACAATAAATTTATTTTAATAATTGAGTTATTGAACCAATTATGATTTTTTAGTTTGTGTTTTTTTCCCATTTGTAACTAAATGCTCAACTGTTGTGGTTATAATATATTGTACTGACATTTAAAACATTTTGCAGTGATTGAATTTACACTTTTTGGTTTTGTACAAAATTGTTTACGAATGTTTTGTACTTTTAAATGATATGTTTCCTGTTCATTAGGTTGGTGTTTTTTTATAGTTATGAAATCACTTGTCAATGATTTTACTAATTGATAAAATGTGAAAAACAATTGCCGGCTTCGCAAAAATAATCTGTTTCATAGATGAAATGTTATGCATGGAGTTGAATTTTTTTTAAATATCACAGTGTGGTGTTTGTGCAGAATGATGATAAGTAACACTGTAGAACAAAATCTGTTTTTTTCCAAAATTGCAAGGTCCAACCCATAAATTTTGCTAGAGAAGACAAAAAAAAACAAGACACGCGTATCGGCGTTTTGAAAGTTTACATCTGGGTTTCATTTTAGGTGGCGGTAAAGTTTCCCGCAAATGCGAACTTTGTATTGGCAATCGGCATAGAAAATCGAGTGAAGCTTACGTTTAAAGCATTTATTGTGTTCAGCAAAAACAATTCAGGAAAACAATTTTAAAAAATTTGTTAACCCTCTAACTCCTCAAGTTATGGGTCTTTTTTCGCCTTTTTTTTTAAAAAAAAAAAGAGTAAAAAACACCATTAAAACAGGGATTTAAGAGGTTAAAATGTTCCGCAAAAATATTCGCCGTGAAATTTTACTATAAGGCCCTGAATACACCAAAACGGAAAATTAAACCAGAAAGTCAGAAATAAGACACAACAAAAGAAAGCTTAGGGTTAATTTTGCATTTATTAAGAATTTTATTTTAAAATACCCAAAAAATTTATATTACTTTAAAACCAGTACAGGTCAGGTTAACTGACTGTTTAATACCATCACCCAATATAAGATATTGTTGAAGTCTTGAGTTATTTCAATCAACCATTTTTTTTAATTAAAATTTCTTATGTACTTTATATGCCTGCATGTGGAACGTAACTGGTTGAAGATAACACTTTCGGTTAGTTTTTGATATGGAAAGTAGGGAAAGTATTTAGGATTTCTGAGGTTTTGCCTCTTATTACAAGATAAATTAACTGACCAAATTTCATTATCCCCCAGGTGGGAGTTTAGAAGTTATGGCAGAAATCTTAATTTTGAAAAAATAGGTCATTTTGTACAAATATACCAGATATAGTCCATATTCATTCCTGAGTGTAAGTTTTTAAAGTGTACATCTTACACAAAATTTAACTGAATTCAGTGGGCCTACAAAAAGATATGTATGTAAAACCATGAGGTGAACTCGGTCATTTGTGTGGGAGGTACCATAATTGTAGGCTTGGGTTATATTTGCTAGCGAACGTTCTAGGAACATAAGTAATGATGCAATAGTCACGACAAACAACCACATACGAGAAGTTTCTAGAAGACACAAATATGCAACAAAACACACAAACAAGATTGGGAGATGTTTCCAGACAAAGAAACGCCGTACTAACATCGGACAGACAGCATACCATGACAAACATAGTGTCTCGAAATGAGAAAGAGAGAGAGCAAACGAGTAGTCCCAAGCGATCACATGATGCTCAGTGAGACGAAGCATGTACGTACATGAGAAAGCGAGACAGACGATGCGAAAGCTATTGGACGAAGGTAAAGCTCCAAAGGTGGGTGGAAACTTCTAGACGTGGTGAATTTAGTAGAAATGTGTGGTGAATTGGACTAGTAAATAGAACGTTCTAGACTGACTTAGACAGGTCCCTACGAGAAAATTAACCGGTACAGTACCAGTCACGGGACCGGTTCCCTGGGATGCATGAACCGGTTCTAGTTCCGGAACTTTTGTATGTAGAGTAGGTACGTTTTGTATGGGGTTGGCCACTAAAGTGTCAATTGACACCTTACTGATACTTTGTGATGTACCTTGAACCGATTCAACAGAACAAGCCCTACGGCAGGTTCAGTAAAAACCAGCTTACTATGATATCTGTTTTTTGTTAAAATGCCCCAAAATAAGACGGAAAAATTAAATGAAACTTTTTGATAAATATCAAAGTTGTCTAGGGTAAAATTATACACTAGATCCCCGATTTGCGTCAACGCCTCAACGCCTATTCTTTAACACTTTAGAACCAGTTTGGTGACACATCCCCTCTTCACCCGTCCTGAGATAGGTACACTCATGTAAATTAACACCACTTTTCCCGTAGGGGTTATATAAGGGTAGGTTTTACTTGTAAAGAAAAAAGTCTCATCCAAGATTTTAACGCGCAAACATCTCATTAAAGATTTAAACGTGTCAAACTAACTAAAGCTTAAATGTTTTATTGCGAAACACTAATTTTGTAATAATTCAATGCAAATAAATGTAAATAGTTTTATAGTTTTAACAAATTCAAATGTGGTTTTAATTCCATCAAGGATTAGACCTACATAAGGGATGTGTCAAATAGTAAGATTTTCTGAGGTTTTGCCTCCTATTACAAGTTAAATTTACTTCCAAATTTCATTATCTCCCAGTTGCCCGTTTAGAAGTTATCGGTTCACCATATAGAATATATTCTATATTCATTCCTGAGTCATTGGGTTTTGGGAATTTGTCTACTATTATAAGGATATTAAACTGACCAAATTCAAATATCCTCCAGTTGCCCGTTTGGAACTTATGGTGGAAATATTCATTATCCAAAAATAGGTAATTTTGTATTGGAAGGGAGGGGCTATTCTGCCCGTTTACAATCCCGTTGCTTCATTTTAAAAAATAGTAATGCTGGTAAATTTTCATACGGATCAGTCAAGGTTTACTCAAGTTATTGTTCCCAACAGCCAGACAGACGGACAATTTTATGAATTCGTTATTTTTCTGAATTTAAGAAATTTTATGATTTTTTGGGATATATGTAGATTTTTTTATTTTTAAGAATTGCTTTTGGTTTTATGATATTAATAAATTTTACACATTTCAAGAATTTAGGAACCTTACATACTTTCTGAATCTAAAATATTTTTTGAATTTTTTCAAGTCTATGTCCATAGTTATTTGGGTATTCGGAGTTTCGATCCAATCCGTATAGTTGATAGTTTTTCAAAAGTGGTTGATTCTACCGATGTTAAAAAAGCCAGTTCTTCTATACCATCTACGAAGAGCTTTCTAAGGGTTTCCAGTCTCTTTCTGCATAGGTATGGACAGTCACACATTATTTGGTAGATAAATGGCTCACTGCTGCTATTCTCGCAATAGATACACTCGCTTTTCGTTGTAGATCCCATTCTGTTCGTATGCCTGCTTATGGGTCCATATCCAGTTAGGAAGGTAATAATTTTCTTAATATGGTCCTTTTCAAGATTTACCTGGTACGACGTACGCTTCGGGTTGTATTCAGGACATGTATTTTTGGCTTTCCTACAGTTTTCCTTAACTCAACATTATAATTCCGACAATGCTCTTACAGGTAGATGTAGGGCTAGGTTCAGGCATCCACGAATATATCGTTAAGAAATGTCCGGCAAGCACTGACCACTTTAGATTTGCTGTTGCAGAACTTCAGTGAATTTACAGCCGCTAGACTGTCCGTGAACAGGAGAATATCATCCTTTGATACCTTCCTCACGTGTAGACGTCGTGAATCCTTGATATTATGGCTAGGGTTAGATCCACGGAGTAGATACCGTAGACGACCCTATTATCCAGTTTGAACCCGTCCGATAGATGGATCCTTATTTTCTATCTCGTTTAGAAGGGGTCGATCTCATACACCCGGCAATTAGGATACAGGAGAGGAACGTAGAATTTGTCAAAAATTGCTCTTATTATCGAGCGCATACCACCAACCTATAGAGCTTTTGCGTTGTAAAACCAAAGTGTGGATATAGAGGACGATTTATGTTTCCGACTGACCAGTACTAATTCTGTTTTATCTGTGTTCGCGCCATGTTGGTTTACCATATTGCCATGATATTGATAGAGTCCTGCATCTGCCGTTCGTGGTAAGGTAGACTTACCACAAAGAAGAAGAGTGCTGTGTCGTCTACATACGATACCACCTTGCGTCCTTCCGACTCCAGCTGTTTGAGCAAGCTAGATTACAAAGACGCGGCGATAATACTCTTCCTTGTGTGGTGCCTCTAGTTACCTCGCTAAGAGGGTGGGATTTCCCATCTTTGAGGTGACAGTTCTCTTCTGTAGCATGTTGCGAATCAGCTTGCTGATACATGAGTTGATCTGTAGCCAGTAAAGCTGTTCATAATGCAGAGAGTTTCAATATTGTTGAAGTCTCTCTCTATCTCTCTCCATCTTTGAGGTGACAGTTCTCTTCTGTAGCATGTTGCGAATCAGCTTGCTGATACATGAGTTGATCTGTAGCCAGTAAAGCGTGTCATAATGCAGAGAGTTTCAATATTGTTGAACTCTCTCTATGTCCATAAAGGCTTCAGAAAAATATTTTTGTCACCAATGATTTCTCTATGAGATACAATTAATGAATTTAATGAATTTAACGAATTTAAGACTTTTTTTTGATAAATTTAGCGAATTTAATGAATTTTATAAATTTAATGTACTTAATAAAGTTGATGAATTGTAGGAATTAATTGAATTTTATGAATTTAATGAATTAATTGAATTTTATGAATTTAATGAATTTAATGAATTTAATGAATTTAATGAATTTAATGAATATAATGAATTTAATGAATTTAATGAATTAATTCAATTTAATGAATTTAATGAATTAAATAAATTTAAAGAAATTAATGAATTTAATGAATTTAATGAATTTAATGAATTTAATGAATTTAATGAATTTAATGAATTTAATGAATTTAATGAATTTAATGAATTTAATGAATTTAATGAATTTAAAGAATTGTAATAATTTTTTGTATTTAACGAATTTTGTAAATATTATAAACTATATTCTGCAATTTTTGATAAGCATTATTATGAAATTATCTTCATGCTTAGGATAGTCATAAACGTTAATTTATTATTAGTTGAACATTTTTACTTATTATAATTTGTATTGCATACTTTCAGGGTACTCGATAAAATTATGGTAGGTCACAAAATTTAATACTTAACATATGTTTAACAGGTTGGCCGTACAATCCTTTACGTAATCTGTTACTTTATATTTTTTTCTATTTGTCAACTTAAGACCCCAATTTCTGCTTCTACATAGACATGGTGTTACCCACTCGTAGAGACATATTTAACAGGGTTAACTCTTTCCTTATTCGGCAAAAGGGTAAAGCCTTTGTGTGGCTGCGAGAGTATTCTTTTGTTGTGTTTCTGTTTTATGGTTAGTGCAGCTTTTGTTAATATTGTTATTGTATTGCTGTTAAGTGTACGACTAGGAATTGGAGTACCTAATTTGTGTGTTATCTAGAGTTGACCATGTTTATGGTTTCTTACTGATGGTAGAAAGGTTGCTATGCTTTGAATGATGTGGAACCCTAAGATATGTTTGGTTTTAAAATACATTGCTTAGTGGTGGGACATTATTTTGTACAAGTTGTTACTTTAATATCGAATGTCCCAGATTAGAGAGTGAAGTATTTGGTCGGAAAGCTGAAAAATTTCCAAAAATTTCAAAAAATACTGTTACAGTTTGTATTTACATTTGTCCTTGTCCCCCACAAACTTTGCCATTTGTAAATTACCACACCCCACAAACTGCTGCTGTTGATTACATATTCGGTTTTCACCGCACTAAACTTCGGTGAAAACTTTTTGTTGACTTTTAACCGAAAACAGGATTTCCTCCTTATTGTCTCGATTGTGTGAAAAACTTGTACTATCTAACACTGATTATGAATATACTAGTCGCAGTAAGTCAACTTTTTCCTACTTTTCTTGTAACTCCTCATGCAAGTCATGCTAATGACTTCAATTTTGCGGAAATTGTGTGTGGCTACAGCCATTGTACTACATATCGCATGTGTGTGTGTGTGTATGCGTGTGTGTTTACATTAACATACTCGTTACCTTTTATGAACAACCAACCACACATACTCGCTGTCATTCTGCTCATCCTTCTTCTCATCAGAGAAAATACCAACACTTACACAGGTCTAAAAGAAGCACTTTACATGCACTGCACTCATATCAATGTATTACTATTGTACTCCTATATATATATGAGTGTGTGTTTGTGTCTTCTGGTGTGACTATAAAAAGCTTTTGTGGGTGTTTGCAACAAAACCGGAAGTGCGTGTACACTACTTAGTATTGTTTGCATACAACAATATGCGACTGACTCCCCACTCTCATCATATTGAAAGACCACACACACACACAACAGACATGACTTCAATCGTATGTCTTTGGGACTAAAAGTTAATGTTATTAAACCTTTCCACATTTCTCTATTACCAGACCACAAACGTTGGCACAACTTTACTTAATTGAGGTAATAATAGGCAAGTTTTTGTCGTAACTATTTATGTTGGCCCTGTCATGTGTTGTAATGGAGAGGGAGAGAGAGTTAATTATTGTAATTTTTCATAAAGTCAAGTGTTTTGAGCAGGATGTGGTAAAGTTTTGTGAACACAATGTCGGCATGTGGTTAAAAATTAATTTTTATTATAGTTAGAAGGGAAAGAAGGGTTTTACTACCAGTATATTGTGGGTTAAAGGAGTAGAATTCTCTGTCTTGCCTGTATAATATGGTATTACGCTAACACATCTGTACCGATTCCCATTCAAATGTAAGCGATTTTTTTTATCCAGTTTTCATATAATGACAAGTAAAAACTTTAAACCATACGGTTTTAGACCTGAGCTAGTAATGCTTGATTAGGTCTTCAGTGACAACTTAGTGAATCAGAATCCAGATCATTTTTAAAATTATAAATGTAATTTTGTCTATTTGATTGGTTTAGCCTCAATCACATCTAAACGGCTAAATCGATTTCAATGACCCATCTCTCCTTATCAATGAGGTTCAGTTTATCCGCAATTACCTCTATACCCCTTGTGAGGGGCTTCCCAATGAGACCGTTAACTTCGCTCAAATTCACGTTTGTGGTGGCCCTTGACAATGTATCGGATCTTTGGTTACCATATATATCGCCATGTCCATGTCCGCTATCTCTTCAAAAGACGCCCGGCATTCTCGAACATATCTCGAATTGGTGTACACGTTCTCCAGGGATTGTTGATTGCAGCTTTAATACTGGTAGGAATATGAATATTGCCGCCCAATATTCCACGATACTGAATTTTCTCTACGGCTATTCTTATGGCCGCTATTTCGAACTATGACCTATGCTACAGTGATCCGGTAGTCTGATTGATAGTTGCAAGTTCAACTCTTTCGAAAAGGTTCTACAGCCTGCTCTTTTCAAACCGTCCGTTAAGATTAAGATGCCATCCTCCCCAAAGTTTAGGGAATTATCATTATCATCATAGTATGACCTATCCGGCATGTTCCTTATAAAACCCGGTTCGAAGGCAGGTTCTGGTATAGTGTTATCCGCCTGACAGCTCACATTAATTAGGTCCAGAAGTGTGAGGTGGCCATAGTTCCTTTTGTGGTGTCTAAAAGCATTGCAGTGTTCTCTTCTATTATCCCCTCCTCAATGTCCAGGGGTAATCAGTTTCGGATCGTATACAGTGACTTAGTTGGGGTAGTTCAGATTCCAATTCAGTTAACCGTCCAATGTTAGCCCAAGGTATTTGGCACTATCAGAGAGTGTAAGTGCGACTCCATTTAATCTGGGTTCGGCAAATTGAGGGATTTTGTATCTCACCAGTTCCGTTTCACTCGGGTTTACACCCAGTCCACAGTCATGACACCATTTTAAAAGAAGTTTCAGCACACATTCCAGAAGCTCAGAGAGTTGTTTAGCTAATAAACTAATAGTGCCACGTCATCCGCATATGCGACGGCTGTGCAGCACGTTTATTCCATCGCCCTCCGGAGAGTATTGATGTTGAGATTCTATAGTAGTGGAGAGAGTACTCCTTCTTGTGGAGTACAGCTAACGGCCACCTAGGTAATAGTAGACACGCCCAGATTGGATCGAATGCGCCTAAATTTTAGTAGTTTATCAACTAAGGAGATGACCACTGAGTTAATCTCCAGTTGTTCCATTGAGTCAATTACAGATTCAGGTTTGACATTATTTAAAGCTCTCTCAATATCCAGCAAGGCGGCGGATCTTTCAATATGGCTGGTTATCGAATGTGAAGCAATTTCTGTGGATTTGACCTTCGCGTAGGCATGCTGAGCCTTGGGTAGGACTCTCCTTAGTCTTAAGTAAGAATGAAGATAGGCTAATTGGTCTAATATCCTTGGCTTTAGCTTGGGATGCCTTACCTCCTTTTGGGGTAAATATTAACATTTTTTAGATTGTCCATCTTGTTGGAATGTGCGACATTTTCAGGCAGGCTTTGATGATTGTCAGAAGCCAGGGAGTCAATACTTTGCTGTTCTTTTGTAGATCCGCGGAAATAATTCCATCGGATGCCGGTGATTTAAAAGAGTGGAAACTTTTAATAGTCCATTAAACTCGTTATTCAGTAATCGGTATGTCGGAAATATCAAAGTTAAAGCTGACCGAGTTTTCCATAAACTAGTATTCACTTTCCCGACAACCTGGGAAGTGTGCTTCCATCAGCACCCAGACCAAATGTACCATCTGGTCTTTGTATATACGATGGTATTGTTGGATTCGAGGATGAAATCTAGTCTTCTACATTATTGCAGAATTTTCTCCATGACTGTCTTTTAGTTTTCCTGATCATGTTCTTGAAACTGTTAACTAAAGACTTATATGCGCTCCAGTCGCCATCTCATTTCGTCTTGTTGAATAGTGTCCTGCATTTCTAGCGTTTTGCCGCAATCTCTGCATTCCAACATTGTGGTTTAGCTTTGCTTTTCCTGTCAGTTCTGCTGCAGGATTTTTCCCTCGCCTCAGCTAAGACGTTTGTCAATACTTCAACCGTGGTATCCTGTGTAGGCTTATCATCGATAGACGCCGGGCACCTGGGTAACTTGCTCTCTTGAACCCTTTTTAAGATGAACCAGTTTGTTTTTCTTATATTAATATAACTATCTCCGGAATCCACTTCGAACGAAGGGTCAAAGTATATCTTTATAAATGTATGGTCAGAAAACGAGCAATACGTCGATACTCTCCAATTACTGACCATGTTCGAGTATTTATCGTTAATAAGTGTAACATTTATAACTTTTTTCTGTTAGTGACAATAGAAGTGGATTCGTAACCCCTGTAACTAATGTTAGTTTTTTCTCAATTATAAAGTTGAAAAGCGACTCACCTCTTATGTTGATGTCTGAGCTACCCCAGATAGTATGGTGGACATGGTGGCATCCGCACATATGACGTTACCTTTCTTACGGTGGGGTCAGGTGCATAATCAGTGTGGTCGTAATCCAAATCCAATATCCAAATCCATAATCCAAATTACCTAACTATTGCTCTCGATTGCTTCCGTATAATTGTCCTTATCGCTGAAATCACTTAGAATAAAGGCTTTAAGGGTGTTCTTGACCATAATATATTCGCTGGTCTTAACTGATCCGGCTGCGTACAGGGTACAGTAGCATTCTTTGTTGAAACCTCAAACACAGTCTTTATTTGCCATGGCTCTTGGATGCATATAATCTCCTTCGTAGCTTCGAGTTATTCGGAGGAGTAAAGCGGCTGAAGAAGGTGTCCTCCGGGTCGTCATCAGATTACAAAAGGTCGTACTCATCTACTGCTACGTTCATTTTGCCTAGGAATATAGCTGGATACCGAGTTAGTGTCTTCGTTGACAGATGGACACGCCGTTTTATCTACTTCGATGTTGGAGCTCCCTTGAGCTGAAGATTTCTTTTTATTGTTGCTTTTTATCGTCAAATCAATAGAACACCCTCACTCGTGTCTTTCTAAGTGGCAGAAGTGTGTCACTTTTACGTATTATGGTGGCCTTCTTGAAGTCTTCCACCGCTTTATTACCCTCAACTGCTTTCCAGTCCTGTGTGGGTAATTGAGGATTACTGAATTGAAGAATTGCCAGGATTTCCATAGCGTCTGAGGGTTCAGCAGGAATCTTGGGAATAGATAGTGGCCTCTGGGGAACATCGGCAAGATGTATTGCTTCGAGTCTTGTACCAGGGAAAACATCCCCGAGCGATTATATCTATCTGCCTTGTACATTTGCTTTGATCATTCATCTGCACAAGCAACAAGTTTGATGTGTCCCTGATACCAGCCCACATCATGACATTGCGGCGGCGGTGCGGGTCGCTCTCGAACGAATCTTAGGAACGCCACAGTAAGGGAAACGACAACTGATTTCCAATTTCTTGAGGAAACGATGCCGTCGCTGTTATTAGGTCTATGTTCGCCCAGATAAGGTGGTCTTTAGCAACATCCGTGCAGGATTAAATTTGGATCTTTTGGATCTCGCAAGGGTAGTGTCCTCAGACAGCTGCCGTTTATGCGCTACATCAGATGACTCGCTACAGAATGACCGTTTAGTTTTGTGATCCTCCGCAAGAGGATCGCTACCTTTTAACTCCTCGATGTGGGATTGTGCCCACTGGATTTTGTCCACTAGTATATAATAAATAAAACCAAACAGACTCCACCACACCTTACAAATTTACCTACACTATAAATTATTTTATACCTGTAAAATATTAAGAAAATGCATTGCGTGGTTCAATATTCCACGAACACCAACACTACAATACAGGTGTTTATTTTGCACAACAGCACGAATACCCCCTCCACACACACACACACACTCTCGGCGTGTGTAAAATAATCTCGCAGCGAAAAAGGAAACCCGTTGATTTTGTTCTCATCTTTTCACATACATGCGTGTGTTAATGTAAGTTTGAGAAAAGTTTAATTGTGCTCACAAGTGTGTGAAATTAAAAATTTTCATAACTGCCAACAACGAGTGGCAAATGGCAATAACAACAGCAACAACAACTAAACAATTTTACACGACAAACTAAAAAGCGGTTTTTTATTAAAAACTTAACATAATCATTTTCGCGTTCGTACTTTTAATTTAAGCTGTGAATTATGGGGGCAAAGTTATGCTTTACATGCACATTATGGCACAAACTGAAGTGTTAATGTGTTCATGTTTTTGGAAAAATATTTAATTTACACTATTTGTGCAATTTTTTAGTACCAGAAAAAAGATTTGCATTTCTAAGAATATCTAAATGCAAAAGATATTTACTTCGCTCGTTCAAAAATTTTTCACAGAATTACACAGTTGTTAATAGTAAATGTTGATAAATTTGGAAAATTTTATATACACATGCAAACAACTCGATGTGTGATATGTAATTCTAAAGAAAAAGTTAGTCCCATACCATTCTAATGACTTTTGTTAAACACAAATGCAGTAAAACAACTGTGACCTGTTTATAACTAAAAGTAAAAAATTTATAGTTCCTAGTTTTCTGTGGCTGCATTTATCAAATGTAAATATTTATCAACGGAAATTAATTTTTGCTACATTAAACACACTTACAAACACACTCACACATACACACGCACTTACACAAACACACACGCACACACATACATTTCCACTAAATTTAACATTTGAAATATCAGTACAAATACAGACGACTAAACAATCAAAGTTAAAGGAATCTTTGAAATGTAAACAACAACAAAGCAACAACCCAGGAAACAGAGATATGTGAATGTATTTGCAGCAACAGCAGCATCATCAGCAACAGCGGCAGTAATAATAACTAACTGCGGCAAAATGAGCGACGTGGAAATGACGTTGCCGCAACACAAACAACACGTCAAACCATAAAAGCCACACACACGTACAATATTAAACGAGTAGCAACAACAATAAAATAGCAATAGCAACAGCACAATCACAAGCAACAGCAACACCAAAACCCAAGTAGTGGCGCATATCAACTCGTACAGATGTGACACATTATAATAAATGTTGCATATTTATTATACTAACTCACATATGGGGGCCTTTGATAAAGCCAATGCTACATAGTATTTCCCCGGAATGTGGGCAGACGACCATCGATAGCAAGGAAGAAGACCACATAACATCTTGTTGTTTTTTCCGTTATAAAGAAATCAGAGACGAAGCAACAGTTTAATAGGGGAATGGGGAAGGCAGTGGTTTTGTATTTTGTATCTAACAGAAATTTGTGAAATATAATCAAAACCATATATAGGTTAGGTACATATTTGTCAAAGAGAGTGGGTGAAATTGTTATATTTTTGGGTTGTGGAATCTATCCAATAATTGAAGTACGTCGCATAACTTTGTCGCACAAGGCAAATTGCTAGGAATTTTAATAAATGCGTAGACCTTTATTTTTTATTTGCTGAAACGTCTGTAGATGATTATCATGAGAAACTTAATGGCTGACAATAGTGGTGAGCAACTGGTGTCTATTGTGGCAGTACCTTGGTCTTTTCATATAAGATTATGTTCATTTATTTGGTACTCAGGCGTCCAGAAACAAATTAAGTTTTAGCAATCTGTTGTTTAGATTTGATTTTAGCTTGTGGAGATATCTGATGATGTTTTCTGTATTGGAGAAAGGGTTTCTTACTAAAAATAACTTACTATAATAGGGTCAAAATAGCATCAGTATTTGTATTATATTCGTTATACCCCCAACCTTAGGGATGAGGTTATATATATTATTTGATGCGAGAATAAGTTTGAGGTTTTTTAAGACAATATGATATGTCCGTCTGTCTTGCTGAATGGCTGGTGGGCAGGATTACTTGAGTAAACCTTAATTGATCGGTGTGCAAATTTACCAGTTTTAATATTTTCCAAAATAAAGTAATGAGATTGTAAATGGGCAAAATAGCCCCACCCCTTTTGGTACCTCCCATACAAAATTACCTATTTTTGGATCATTAATATTTCTTCCGTAACTTCCCAACGGACAAGGAGATATATATATCATTCTGAGATATCATTCTCAAAATGAAAAACTGCTCGCTGCATTTTGTTGATTTCCTATCCGTCAATATGAACACAAATGGAAATATCTTTAAACATTCAAAAGATATTGTAATATATTCACAGGCTAAAAGCTTTCTTGTAAAAGGCCTATTTATACCATCACCCATAGGGATGAGGGTATATATCATTTGATACGACCCAAAAGTGTAACACATAGAAGGAGTCACTTCAGACCCTAGGTTTCTTTGAACCAAATTCGATTCTGTCTGTCTGTCTGTCTGTCTGTCTGTCTGTGTTGCTGTCCGGCTGGTTCGCACGATAACTCTTGAAAGACGCAACCAAATGTTTTGAAATTTTGCACGAGTTATTATTTTCTCAAAACTACTTACGGTATTGCAAATGGGCTACGTGGCCCAGCCCCTTCTGGTACCTCCCATACAAATACATCATTCCGCCCACTTCAGAAATCGAGTAATAATATCAATACACCCTACGGGATCGTCCCCAAATTCTGTATTTAGTAAAGCTATAACAGGATAAAGTTTTGGAAAAAATTTTGAAAGCCTAGCCACGCCCCTTCTGGTACCTCCCATACAAACCTACCTTTCCGCCCACTATGGAGATGGAGAAATAATATCAATAAATCAAACGTGATCGTACCCAAATTCTATTTAAGTAAAGCAATAACGGGATAAAGTTTTGAAGAAAAAAATTGGAAGTCTATCCACGCCCCATCTGGTACCTCCCATACACATCTGGCACCGCCCACTTTAGAAATCGATTAATATTATTAAAAGACCTAACGCGATCGTGCCCAAATTCTGTATTTGGTAAAGTTCAAGCAGGATAAAGTTTTGGAGAAAAAATCTGGAAGTCTAGACACGCCCCTTCTGGTACCTCCCATACAAATGTACCACTCCGCCCACTTTAGAAATAGGGTAATAATATCAATACACTAGACACGATCGTGCCCAAATTCTGTATTTTGTTATATTATAACAGGACAACGTTTTGGAGAAAAAATTGGAAGTCTAGCGACGCCCCTTATGGTACCTCCCATACAAATGTACCTTTCCGCCCACTTTAGGGATGTAGTAATAATATCAGTACACCCAACGCAATCGTGTCCAAATTCTGTATTTAGTAAAGCTATAGCAGGATAAAGTTATGGAGAATAAATCTGGAGCCTAAACACACCCCTTCTCGTACCTCCCATACAAATGTACCACTCCGCCCACTTTCGAAATCGAGTAATAATATCAATAAAATAGAAAATTATTTGTTTTACTGAGGGTAAGGGTAAATGTAAGTCGGGTTGCCCGACTGAAACTTTCTAACTGGTTTTAATTACAAATCGATTATTTGCAATAACTCAAGACTTAAACAATATCTTATATTGGGTGATGGTATTTATCAGTCAGTTTAACTGACTGAAATTTCTGTACTGGTTTTATATAAATATATAGCTATAACCACTAAAAACCAACAGCTTTAAAAATGAAATAACCCCCGAATAAAAAAATGAAATAACACCCAAATTATACACGATATGAAACAAGCCCCGAATTTAAAAAAATTGTTGGGTGTTATTTCATTGGAGATTATTTCATAATTTGAAAACCCCAAATGAGGAATGAAATAATTCCCAAAGAAAATGAAAAACGACCCAAAAAAATTTCATATGAAATAACAACCAAAAATGTATGAAAAAAATTTGGGGAATATTTCATTTCTCGTTTGGGCGTTATTTCATTGGGGGGCTTTTCGTGGAACCCTATATTGGCCGACCACTTCTAATGCCTTCTATACAAAATTATCTATTTTTGTAAAATTTATGTTTCACTCATGGAAGAAGATTAAAGTTGGCCAGTTTAACTATCTTGTAGTAGTAGACAAAATCTCTGAAAATCAAAATATTTGCCCCGACCTAGCATAACGAAATAAAAATTTTCAAATGTTAAAATACATTGAAATTGTATCTCCTACCGATAGCAAAGAATTTATTTAATATATCGATAACATTAAAATCAATAATGTCCATATCATTGAATAGCTGCGAGCTTTCACATACAAGAGCACCAAAGGGCGCTGACGAGGCATTGTGGTGAATGCCGAAATAACGTTATACGCCTTACCCGCTATCTCATAATACATTTCACAACTCTTGAACAAAATCCTATTGGTAATAATCACTTATTACCAATAGAATAGATCTTTAACCGAACAATAACACAATATAATAATTCGTATAGATCAACCAAAAACAATATCAAGAGCAACAAAATATTGACGTAAAAATATTTTTAAAGTTTATCAGAGTTTGATAGACGTGTTTTTGTTGTTGAGAAACTTGACTCGCTTTAGCAATTTGGATCTGGTTTCTCTGTTTTCCTCAAGCAGACTTGTCTGTAAAAAATCGAAACAATTTTGATTTTCATAAATCTGGACAGACATATCTGATAATGTAGGGACTGGTTCGACAGACTTTTTTTTCTTGTCAAAGAAAATTTTCAAAATAAAAATTGTTAAACTAATTAGAATTTACAAATAAAAGTCAAATGAAGACAAATTTTAAGAAATTAACATTAAAAAAGTGCTGTGGTAACTTTTTGTAAAAATAAAATACAAATATTAGGCATGTTCCGGCACACCGCACAGTGGCACCGCCCCATACATTTCTTGGAAAAAAATAGAAGGTCGTACAGCAATGAAATTTTGCAGAAACACTTCTCTGGGCTTAATTTAGAAATTTTGAAAAAATCTTGGAAAACCGCCTACTGCCGCACCCACCTCCCATATATTTTTATTTTTGGACCTAGGGACTCGAAATTCCGGACACTTCTTAATTGAGTTCTCCTTATGAAAAAAAATTAAACATATTGGGGATGCCACGCCTACTTTAGATTTTACGCCCATCGAAAGTTGTAGATTTTAGGTGTTTTTCTTCCCTGTCATCATATGAAAATTTCATATAAGTTAAAAAATTTTAATTTTTAATCAAAAGTCAACAAGTGTTGTCTCCATACAATAGAAGAGAATACCCCCAACAACCCTCCGCGAAAGGTATTAGCCTTCAAATACACCGAAAATATCGCACAAATGCATGCATTTAAATCGATGTTACTAAAAGGGAAGGTATTTGGCGGTGACTTTTTTTTTCTTAATTGAAAGTACAGACTCCGACCTTTCATTTTTTTATAGTTAGAGGGCTAAGCAAGGCAAAGCACATAAAGTTTTTTTCCATCAAAAAGTGAAAAGTTGATATTTTTTAGTATAATTTTTGATGAATTATAATAATTAGTATACCTTTCCAATTTCAATAATTTTTTTTTCTTATAAAAGAGTAAGTGCTATATTTTCACTGAAAAATATATTAAAAGCCATAGCTATACACGTACACACACAAAAAGTACTTTATTTGGACAATAATTTTAATCTTATTTCATTGAATAAATTTTTGTTGACCTGCTAGTTTTTTTAACTACAAAATTTCACTTTTCATAAAAAAACCATGTTGAATTTTTCTTATCCAAATATTTCTTTAAAAAACACAAACATTAAAATTTTGAAATTGGAATGTTGAAAAACCCTATTTTTTCCACCGAAATGCCACTGTACACCGTTCATGTTGACTGCTGGTGAAAAATTAAAGTTCGACAGATACGTCTAAAGTGTAAAGGGGAAGGCAGATGTTTACACAGATTTTTTGTCTCCCAGACAAGTCTGCCAGTGTTAAGGGCTCTTTAGAAACACATAATGAAACACAAGAAAAGGAACCTTGTCGAACAGTAAAATCCAAGAGTGATTGTCGAAAAACTAATGCATCCACAAATAGTGACTGTTTGGTGTGGTTTATGGGCTGGCGGCATCATCGGGCCGTATTTTTTCCAAAATGAGGCCGGTCAGGCAGTTACTGTGAATGATGTTCGCTATCGTGAGATGATAACAAACATTTTATGATCCGAATTGGAAGATATGTATGTGGACGATATGTGGTTTCAACAGGACGGTGCCACTTGCCACACAGCTAACGAAACAATGGCTCTTTTTCGCGTCAAATTCAATGGCCGTGTTATCTCATGTGGTGGCGATGTTAATTGGCCGCCATGATCGTGTGATTTGACATCGTTGGACTTCTTTCTTTGATGTTATTTGAAAGAAAAAGTGTACGTCGATAAGCCAGCAACAATTCAAGAGCTAAAAATGAGATAATCTGCACAATAACGGCATAGAACCTCAATTATGCCTCAGCCACCGGCCGTGGCATAGTGGTTAGAACACGCGACTACCATGCGGGAGATCTAGGGTTCGATTGCCGCATCCAGTAATCAAAATTTTTCTTTCATTGCCAGCCCCCTCGATGTTGTCGACAGCAACGTCGCAGTATAAGTGCCGAGTCAATCGGCATGTCTAGTAAAAGCTTCTCAAGCAGTGACGTTCGCATTCGTCGATTAACAAGTAGGTGCCGTTAGTTGTGAATCTAAAAATAGAAAGCGTGTTAATTCACAACAACGCGAGAAGCTATCCCATACGTCATTCATGGGGTGTAAAGGAAAATTAAGTAAGTAAGTACTACTTACTAAGTAAGTCATCGAAAATTTTGACCATCGGATGGAGGAGTGCCGCCGAGGTCGCGGCGGCCATTTTGCCGATATTTTGATCCATACATAATTGAACCCAACCAATATTATCATAATAAAAAGAAATGACAATAAGTTACTAAATAATTTGTATATTATTTACAATCAACATCGGCCTTAATATCAAATTGTATGTGGCTGGGCTAATATAATATTTTGTAATGCCCCCTCGTCCCACTGATTCTAAATAATAATTTCGTCTGCGTAATCATATTCGGCCGAGTATTATCTGAGAATCAAATTATATCTCTATAAGACTAAAATACAGTTTTGCCAAGCCCTCTCCTCCCAATGATACAAAATAAAAATTTCGTCTGCATATTCATATTCGTGGTACCGGGTGCTATTTGGGTATTAAATATAATCTCTCTAGGTACAAAAAAAGTTTTGTCACGATCACTCCGCCCATAGGGTCAAACATTTTAAAAATAAATGACTTGACTATTAATAATTTACATTTTTAAAAAGCTTTTTTCACAGTTTTGACCATAGGTTGCACGACAGCACATTGTGATACCTGTGATTACCCCTATATCAAATACTGACTAAGCAATCTAACGAATATGCCTTTTCTATGAATTTTCTTATCAGTCATACAATTTTTTCCTGCAGGGCTTCGGTGCATACTATATGGTTTCTGAATACTCTAGTTCTTAGTCTAGCTAAAGCTGAGTAATATAAGAGCAGGTGTTTTGTTGTTTCTTCTTCCTCCGCGATGCAGCATATACAGAGAGTGAAATTTGTATGGCCTTAACTAGGGGAGTGTTTTCCCATAAGTCACTGTCCCGTTAGTTCCAACCTCAAGTAAAGATGTGATTTCTGAAAGAAACATGCATCAATGGTCTGGCAGCTTGTAGGAGATATTCATAATAAGGTCCGATGAAAGGATGTCATAGCCCACTCTCTCGTCCAACACCCGAACGTAACTATATATGTATGATCGATAGTACTACTGGAGCTGAGCAAAACCATGACAGCTATGTAATATCCCTAGACATGTTCAGACTACATTGGTTTGTTCAGAGTAGTTATTCAGTGTTACCTAAACTATAATTTCGCTGAATGAAGAGTGTAAAAAATCTGGATTCCCTACGACTTATACTAAAAAAGTAATAAAAATTTGAATTTTTTTCGAATTTTTTTAAAAAAAAAAACGAGAAAAGTCTAATTTTTTGGGTAAATATAATAATTTCTTAAGCTCACTATTAGCTACAACTTAAGAATAGAAAGCGATATATTCAAAACTGTAGGAATTAGTGGCGAAAAATTGATGTCACCTTAGTTTTTAACACTGATAAATAGTTAGGGAGTATTCTTAAAATTTGTACCGAAAACTAATACTTTTCTTCCAAAATTTACATCTTTTTTAAATTCATAAAAAATCGAAATCTGCCAATATACAGCCTGTATCAAAAGTCCGCTTACATTTAAATCGGTAGCCATGGCTGTGTGGAGCGGAGGGGTTACAAAATGGAGACCATTTCACGAAAAACTTGTGGAGCCATCATTGATATTTTTCCCTCTAGGTTGCATCAGTGTAAAAATAATCAAAGATCACAAGTGGATGATGTAGTTTGTAAACGATAAAAGCCTCATTTGTGTAATTTTTTAATAAATAAACAGATTTTATCTTATTTTTGTATATTTTTGTTTATTATAGTTCGAAAATTTAAAAGATTTTTGGTCCACCCTGAACTATTTAATTCTACTTGTTTTCTACGAAAATTGTCTCTTTACGGTGCTTTGAGTTTATATTATAACAAAGTGTGTTATGAATGTCCTTTCATCGTTCGGTTCAAGATCTATTCTATTATTGCTAATAGAATTTGTTTTACAGGAGTTATGTGAAATGGATTATATTGACAGCTGGCAGGGCGGACAGCAATTTCGATGGTTGCCAAATCATCTTCATCAGCACCCTTTGCCACTCATTATCACAACCTTAAGTGTTAAAAGCTTCAAGAAACCATCGTGAAGCCCAAACACACCGGTACGAAAATGGTATGAACGAAGACCACACGTCAACTCTTGTAAAAAAAATTCTATTAGCAATAATAGAAAAGATCTTGAACCGAGTGATGAAAACACTTTCATTATTTACACATATAGATCAACAATACAAAACAAAAGTGTGTTATTTCAAAAAACTTCTACCATAATTGCAAAGTTAATTGCCCACTACACCTATAGCTTGTTTCCACTTTTGACAAATATTACAATTTTTGTCTATGATTAACTACTAATTAATGCCACAATTTTTCCACATCCACCACTCACAGTCTTCAATTAAGGTTGATTTTCTTTACCCAAGTGCATTTAATTTTTGAAGACAAAAACATTTAGATAGTACAATATAATTTCAACAATTTAATTTGTGTTATGTACAACAAGTGCACACACATGCAGTCATATATGATGCATAATTTCATAAACCATAAATTCCTATTCAAATATGACACACACTTACACACACACACTCTCATTTACACTTTGCACAAGTTCACAATCCCAGAGAGCAATCGTCGTCAACATCGTTAACATAGTCCCTTATCAACAACAACAAAAACAACAAAAAGAAACTACACAGCAACAACAACTCTTTTTTAAAAACAAAAGTAAAAACTACAAGTACACATACAATTATTTTAATTATAAATGCGAGCATAGGTAAGAGTGTAAGTGTGATTGCGAGAGGCAATGGGTTCACACATCTCCATATGTGCTATGTACCGCTTCGAGTGACACATGCACTCTCTCTCTCTCTCTTGCTGTTAGCATCGTATATACGTTGTGTTATATGCAGCCCTAAAGTATGCTTTTATTTTTACACAAAATTTTTCTTGTAAAACTTTATTTGTTTGTCATTGTAGTTGTACGTACCACGTAGAATGTACAAGAGACAAACCTAACTGAGTGCGATTGCAAAACTTTGTTAATGTATGGCGGTGTCCGTAGTGTAGATGAGATGGTACAACAACACAAATGCATTGTTGTACAAAAAATGCACCCGTTACATCGTTGAATGCGGTTGGCAGGGGAGAGGGTGATAACAATTTCTATAAAAGAAATTTTCAACTGCACATCGTGTGCAATGTTTCTGGTTAACAGCAAAGGAACAAGTTCAAGAATAGCCATAGGCTTTGGTATGTTAAGCGAAGGTAAGACGTTGTTGGTGTTGTTGAGTGTATTAGCAGGGCAAGAATAAACCCAAAACTGAGATGGAAAAAAATTATGGTATTTAAAAGATTATCTGCTAAATTAGGCTTCTAACAGCTATGTGGGGAGTTTGGAATCACTAAAAAATGCAGAAGGTTATTGGTTATCAAATGTATTCGAAATTTTTGACGTGGAACTTTAAAAACGACTGTCATTGTTGTCTAAACTAAACACTTAATGTTTTGAGGCGCGAAGATTACTTTAATAAAACAACCGCTTCTTTGAGTTTCGTAGAGACAACTCATTTTATTTTCAAACACTTGTACTTAATAGCTAAATCTGAGAATACTTATTAAACTACTTAAAACTAACGAAGAAGCGAGAAAGAAATTATCAGCGTTTATCAGTCCGCAGACCACATGCATTATCAGCAACGTTTTATTACCCACTTAGGAAATCCCAAACCTTTCCCTTTCTTGCTTCTTATCAATAACCAGATTGTTGTGTTTGATCTGTAAATAGCTTGGTGTGTGTGATCTGCTTTGTTAAACCACACACAGCCAGATTATAATTTTCCTAAAGTATCATAACGCATAAGTAAATACATATGTCTTGTCCTTTATATTGGGACCTCCCCTAATGAGTTTACAAGGAATTTTCCTAATCAGCAGTGATCATAAAATACATACACTTAGTCAGGAATCATAAGACACATGTCTCGCACAACAATCTTTCGTCTGTTTAATAACCATTAAACATTTTCCCGGCGGCCATTCAAAATAATTTGCACCCGTCTTTCCCTTATTTTTAGTCTTATAAAAACAACAACTAATACTATAATTACAACAATGACTAATATTAATGCGGAGTGCCCGGATACATGATGAAATTGCAGACCCTGTAAGTGCCAGTCTGCTTCACGAGTTTGTAGAATAAGATGGTTGATATTAGCGACGTCCGCCGTGTTGTTAATTCTATGTGGACCCAGAGGCTTCAGCGTGGCAGCAACAGTGTCCGTAATTTTACTGAGAAGATGTGTCCCAAATGTTCCTACGGTGGTTAAATTTTTCTGGTTGCTAGCTGGTAGATGCGTTTTCCCAATCCGAGCCGAACAACCTGAAGCCAACGTTAGAATTCCTTGCGATGGAAGCATAAACAGATCCTGCTGCTTCTGTTCACAAACCACATGTATTGAAGTGTTCATGGACGATTTGAATATCCATCTATGGCGGTCGTCCAAATTGATCCACATGTGCTTGTTACTAGCTTCAATGAATTGGCATGAAACTTGTTTGTGTGGTTTTAACGGAGATATTTCGCAAAAGTTGTCGTCTGCATCCTGCCAAGCCCAATGGCCCTCGCACAGATAGTGTCTGTCTGCAATCACCTTGCATTCATGAAATGCTATTTCAGACAGCAAGTGGTATACATCTCCTTCATGGCTAAATACTACGTATGGTTGACCAATTGCTGCAATCATTTGTGTGGGTCCTTGTTGAACTGGGACGGGAATCGCCTTAAAAATATTCGAGAGTCTTTTGGAAATTAGTGGGATTTTAATTTGTATTACCAATTTTCGTTTCATGACAGCCGCCTTTCCTGTTAGCAGCTGAAGAACTGTAGGAACCTGATTTCCTTTGCTTCCTGGAAGCCTTAGTTTTTCCGGAAGCCACTCATTTATTCTCTGAATCTCTTGGCCAATCTGCTCCGGCTTTAATAAATCGGGACTAACCTTTCCATGATTTATGTCCATTAGTATCCTCATAATTTGTTGCTGCGTTTTTTCAACTTCTTGAACTTCGCTTTCCATTTGGCTTGAAATTGACATAAACTTGATGACTTCTTTGTATACAAAAAATTGCTGATTTGTTAGGATTGTGATGTTGTCGACTCTTTCTTGCATTTGTTTATAATATTTGTTCACTTCGCTCGTAGTCTTCTGCAACACATTCATGGTAGCATCCACGTATGAGCTTTGGTTCTGCAATAAATTCTCAATTTTGTATTGATTGCTCAACAATACTTCCATGTTACGCTCTATTTCCTCCCTATCGTCGTTATCCATCAATCCGAACAACCAATGGTAAAACGATCCGACGTAATTTATTCCCCTTCTTGGACGACGGTCTTCATTTAACGTAAATAAATTATTATTTCGTTCAACTTCTTGGATTCGATTCTCAAAGTTCTGTAGCGTTGTTTTACATTGTTGTTTAAATTCTCCTAATCTATCACATATAGACCAGCTTCGATTTGTCAGTTCTGACATCTGCGTTATCGACTCCAAAAAGGAAGTCAAATTGTAATACACCATCATGTTCCACGTCGAGGTCGTAATATCCATCATGCCTAGGTTGTCCATATAAACTGCTGTGCCTTCTGGCAAGGTTTCAATATTTGTTTTTGTTGTATTGTGTACAGCCGCGACTTGACCAAACAACACTGCTAACGTCACTATCATCACTTTTGACATGCTAACACTCAATGACCTGGAGTCTTTCTTTGCATTAGTCCTTTTACCGACCTCTGCTATCGGATCTGGATCTTGTATCACATCTAGAGTGCATATTTTTCTTATTGGGCGTTTTACTATCCCATTCTGTGTCTTTATTGAAACGACTCGAACTAGTCCATCATTCCCCGGATGTGCTTCTATAACTTTTCCCATGGGCCATCTTGATGGGTGAGTATCTTCATTTTTGACAATCACCAGCTGACCTTCTCTCACATTCGGTTTAGTTTTTGTCCATTTGTATCTGCTTTGTAATGTTGTCAGGTACTCATCTTTCCATTTTCTCCAAAACTGTCTGCTTAGACTGTTTAGCAACCTCCATCGGTTCAACGACGATATCTTTCTTTCCTCCGCTGGTTCTGGTATATCAGTAAGTGGACGACCAATTAAGAAATGACCTGGAGTTAGTACTTCATCATCTGCATCGTCCGCAATTGCATATAACGGTCTGGAGTTTAATACGCCTTCAATTTGAGCCAGCACCGTGGTTAACTCTTCAAAAGTTAATTTGTTCTCGCCGATTACCCTTTTCAAATGATGCTTCATAGATTTTACACCGGCCTCCCACAATCCCCCAAAATGGGGACTTGCCGGCGGGATGAAATGCCATTCTACTCTGTCTTCTGCTAATACGCCGACCAATTTTGAATTATCTTTAATTGCCGTATTAAAATCCTTGTCCAATTTTTTTGCTGCTCCAATAAAGTTCGTCCCGTTGTCGGAATACATATGGCGACATTATGTTTTAGACATTTTCGGCAAAGTCTATAGCTTTTTATTAAATCATTTCTATCTTTGGCCTGCAGTTCAATAAATTTGGCGCACTTTATAATATGGTGCCCGTTCGCCTTGCAATGGAAACATTGCTGCATTGTTGTTGTCACCAGCGCCGTTTTCTGTACAATGTACGATTTTTTGCTTTTCGTTGCCTCCAACGCATTGTACTGCTGTTCCAGGAATTCCATAACATCATTAAGTTTTTGAATTTCTTTCGCTTTTTTTACTGTCTGCTCATACAGCCTGAGTCCATCATTGTCCAATTTTCGAATTACAATTCTCGCCAATATTGGGTCTGCATCATCTAGTTTCAATCCCATCGCTTTGATTGCTTGTACGCATTCGATCGTGGTATCAAGCAAGTTTCTCATACTTGTAGCATTATTACTAGTCACCGATGACTGATCAAGTATTCTATCAATCAGTTTCGTGAATAACTGTCTTTGGTTGTCATATCTTTGGCAGAGTATTTCCCATGCAGCCTCATAGCTGTTGCTGTTGATTTGGAGATGTTGAATCAATCTGCTGGCATCTCCACATATTAAGCCTTTTAGTCGATACATCTTTTCAACATCTGTTATCCTATTATCTTCATGGATCAATTTTTTATATAGGTCGTGGAATGAGGACCACTCTTTTATATCTCCGTAGAATTTCGGAATCCTTATTGCCTCTAATTGCAGCGATTGAGGTTTTGCCATTTCACATACATCATCCAATTTTTCTGCTATAGCGTCTACCGCTGATGCTATTTCTTCTTGAATGACTTCATAGTCATCGTCTAGCAACTTGTCTCGAACATGAAGCTTCTCCCTCAGCTGATCATAAACTTTCATCATCCGCTCATTTTTCTCCAATATTCTTGCTTTATGACTTCTCAGCTTTACTTGGCTTTTTCCATCAATTGTGCTGTCTATTATTTCCCTTAGTTTTGCTAAATCCTTATAAAACTGGTTTCTCCAGTAAGTAATTTCAGCATTCTCCTGGACTTGATTTCCATCTCGGACACTTATAAACTTCTTTGCAGCATCTTCTTCTGTCGTTGCAGTATTTGACGCCGGTGCCATTTCATCTTTTTCTTCTTCCATTAGTTCCAGAGTTTCCTTGCATTTGATGTAAGATGCTTCGTAGCTGCCGAAATAATCATCCTTAAAATATATTTCCGTGAAACAGCCTGCTTGCTCCAGAAGCTCGTGATTCTTCTTCAGCTCTTGCCACAGTAACTCCAATTTTTCTAATTTTTGCTTCTTCACGACGGATCTCAATTTCCGCCCTTCTCCCAATCGTTCCATATCCTTTACGATTGCTACCTGTTTCTTATACAGGTTCATTCTAGCTTCCGTTGCCATTTTTTTTTATTTTATGCACTATGTTTTTCTTTTTGTTTTAACTCAATCACTCACTATCTCAATGTTTAGGCCTTGAGATACGCACACAACTTTTCAATTATTTTACTGTTTCAAGCCGTAAAATACGCTTTGATTCGCAGAACCGTTTTTCTTTGGCTCTCGTTTTTTTTTACACTTATTCAGTTAATCTCGAGGTTTGTTACTTCGCAGATTTATATATTTTTTTTCCTTATTCAGTTAATCTCGAGGTTTGTTACTTCGCAGATTTTTTTTTTTTTTTTTTTTTTTTTTTTTTTTTTTTTTTTCACTGATTTTTCTTTGTTCGGACCAATGTTTTGAGGCGCGAAGATTACTTTAATAAAACAACCGCTTCTTTGAGTTTCGTAGAGACAACTCATTTTATTTTCAAACACTTGTACTTAATAGCTAAATCTGAGAATACTTATTAAACTACTTAAAACTAACGAAGAAGCGAGAAAGAAATTATCAGCGTTTATCAGTCCGCAGACCACATGCATTATCAGCAACGTTTTATTACCCACTTAGGAAATCCCAAACCTTTCCCTTTCTTGCTTCTTATCAATAACCAGATTGTTGTGTTTGATCTGTAAATAGCTTGGTGTGTGTGATCTGCTTTGTTAAACCACACACAGCCAGATTATAATTTTCCTAAAGTATCATAACGCATAAGTAAATACATATGTCTTGTCCTTTATATTGGGACCTCCCCTAATGAGTTTACAAGGAATTTTCCTAATCAGCAGTGATCATAAAATACATACACTTAGTCAGGAATCATAAGACACATGTCTCGCACAACAATCTTTCGTCTGTTTAATAACCATTAAACACTTAATGATAATCGTACGCCAACTTATAGTATTTAAATTATGTCAAACAAAAGAGCCTAAAACGTGACAAATTCCCCTATAGGATACTTACTACCTTCAAATTGATATTAAGTTATTAGGGCATGTAACTTGGCAAAATGAATGATGGAGAACTTCTTCTTTTTGGGGCTACTTTCACGTGCAGTTCTCAGAATTGAGTCCGTGTGTTGTACTGTGTAATTATAATAATTAAAAATTATAAATATTAAATCTAAAAAATCATCAATTTATCATATATATTTCCTTCCAAACTATAATTTTATCTTCCAATACCTTTCTGTAAACTTCTTATCATAGTGCCCTCGTATTTTCCCCAAACACCTTTCGTTTTCTTATTTCGTGAACCTTAACCCACACAACAGAGGTTGCAAGCAGCGCAACTGTGTTAACATCAAACATGAATGTCTAGTGTTTACAACATAGGTGGACGGACCCCTCAAGGAACATGATATGATTTAATATTCTTTTAAAATTTAAGTGAATTGGTGTTTGTCATGAGTGACATAAATAATTATATTGCATTTTTCCACTACCAACACCACCATTCTACTCTACCTACATTAATGCAATTTGTGCATGTGTTTCCTGTTATCCTGTATTATTTTTCTTCTTCTTCTTCATCTTTTGAACTTAGCACATTCATCTTATTCTTGAAAACCCTGACAATCTAGACATAAACTTTGCACTTAAATATTTAAGACTTGTTTAAAGAGTTCATAAATTATATTTCTCCGCACGACGATGCATGTTATGAATATATGATGAATGAGACACACACACACACACTTACAAAGAGCATGATGAAATGCATTAATGTCTATAAGTGTGGTTCACAATGTTGAGTGTGGGGGGTGATGGTAACTATACATAGCAATGGAAAGTTAGCTATAAAATACAATTAACGGTGTTTTTAAGTTATACATAAGGCACTGTCTTGTTAACAGCGGAAACGCAATGACTATTTGTAGCAGGTACAGGTTGTCATATGTAGTGGAGACAGATGTAGGTGACAGCTAGATGGTTTAAATGTTTCGAGGAAATATTCCCCTGAAAACTTTGATATAGGTCTTCGAAGAAATTACCTATTCTAAATTTATTTTTACACTTGATTCTTCATATTCCTTTTTTCGAGTTTTGACCAAAAAAATCAAACTTAAAACCACTGTAAAAATTGGAGAGTAGTGGATTAAATTAAAGTTTAAGATTTTGTTACTGGGGTCAAATAATATCGTTTGATATTGGTTTGTTTCACTCCCCAAAAAGTGTATTGCATTGTTTGCTCAAAAATAAACTTATTCACATTTCTTTTTGATTTTATTTTGTAACCTTTGACTCGTAGACGTTGTTTGTCTTAAGTGACTCTTAGTGAAATTTACAGAAGAATATTTCTATCGACGATTCTTTCTCTTGACCTCCCTCTAAAGTTGACTTTTAAGGTCTTTTTCAAAATTGTGCCGAAAATGACTCTTACAGGTGGGAGCTAGAGGAATAAAATGTTCCGACGAAATATTCCCGGAAAATTTTAATATAGTCCTCCGAAGACATGAACTACCCAAGTCTGTACACATGACTTTTCATATTCTTGGATTCTACTTTTGACCAAAAATATCAAATTTCAAACCACTGCACAGTGGTTCCTTTTTGGATTTTTTTGGAATTAATTCTGTAACTTTTGAACGGATAATGCTATCTTGATGAAATTTAAAATAGTTAAAGCGGAGGCGTTTTCGAAAAGATTTGGAAATATTCGGCTCCCGAGGTGGTGTGGGGGTCACTGCGTGGCCCTCCAAAGTTGGTCTCCTCGGGTGTTTCAAAATTTCAAATGCTTGAGGAATGTGCATTTATGAACCGATTTAAAAGATTTTTTGCATTTAGATAGTGCTTCAAAAAACCTTCAAAAAACATGCTTACATGCTCATATTATCTCATTTAGGTCAAGAGATATTTGAGAAAATAAAAAAAATTGTGTCATTTTTGGACGAGGTATCGTTAGCTAGCTTATAAAATTCTGAAAGAAATTGCTGAAAAAATAATTCAAATATTTTGTTCCAATCAGAAGTTATAAGCATCGCAAGTAAAAGTTTCCAAAAAAATGCATATTTTTACTGTTTTTTTGCAAAAAGGCGACTACATTCTTTCGTTTGTAAAAAAATATTTCTTCCGGGAAGTGGCAATTTCTTTATTATTCCTCATATAAATGTTGATGCAGATGCATTTAATGCTAAATTTGAATCAGTACAGCAAAATGGTTCCCCGGCAAGGGAAGTCAAAAATACCCCATTTTTGAAAAAAAAAAATTTTGTTTTTAAAAATTCTCAAATCGCAAAGCGCCAACGAGAAAGCTCATTATATATTTTTTTGACCACATATGTGGACTAGTTAACCGTAACGTACTTCAACATCCCTGCCATAAACAAAGACAGTGTGGCCATTTTAGTAAAAAATTCGGAATTTTGGAACATATTTTCCCCGTTTTGGGAATTTGGGTATTGTGTTATAAGATATGGCAACATATTGTAATTCGTTTTTTTAAGGACAATTTTATGTACATTATTCTAAAATTTCGTTAAGATATTTCAGTCCGTTTGAATTTTACGCTATTTTTCATATAAGATATTATTTCTCCAAAAAATACGTTTTGACCAAATTTTATATATGACTCAGAATCATGCCCAAAATAAAATGTGCTTTTAATTAATTTTTATAAATTATTAAACCTTATGTTATTCCCTTTCCAATGATATGCAATACTTGTATGTCAACAGTTTATTTATTGTTTATAACTATAATCAAACTTCACTACCTCTGTAAAAAAAGTATATATCGTGAAACACACATATATATGGGAGCTATATCTAAATCTGAACCGATATGCTTAGTTTTTTTACCACATTAGAATAGTGAAAAAAAACTAAAATGTGCAAAGTTTTGGTAACATCAGAGCAAAAATATGGTTTTTGGCTACAATAATCTATAAAAGGTTATGCTAATTTGTATGGGAGGTACCAGAAGGGGCGGGGCAAGCGGACCCATTATTTCAGTATATACTACACGCTGTCAAATAATAATACCATCCAAATTTTGGCTTCGTAGAGCTCCCCATCAGGAAGTTAGTGACAATATAGTGGTTTTAGTGAAATAGGTCATTTTGTATGGGAGGTACTTGAGGGGGCGTGGCTATTTCGCCCATTTTCCAACCAACATCGCGACTAGTGAATTTTATGCTACTGGTAAATTTCTATTGAAATTGATTAAGAAATACTCCAATTATCGTCGTAACCATTTACCCAGCCGGCCAGACGGACATAGCTTTATTGGCTTAAGAAGCCCCGAAACTTATTTTTTCTGAAGGAATCTAGGGTCTCAGTTATATGCACTGATGGGCTTAACTTCTTCCCGTATAAAATTATATATTCCCTCTTCGGTGTTACTGAGATTATACAAATTTTGTTCAAAATTTGTTAAAAATGGTCTTAATAACAATAAAAAGCAGCAAAAACATATGAATATTGCAATAAAAATCAAATTTATAACTTAAAAAATAATTTTGCTTAAAATATTTATGCAATAAGAGAAATTTTTAGTACACATGAGACTAAAAAATTATTATGGAGTCGTTACTTATAAATAAATCTTACAAGCCCACAGACTCTTTACTTAAGTTATTTATGATTTGTAAATCCCTATGCACAGGAATGACAGACAAATTACGAAAAATGTCCACTATTGCATAAACATATCCAGCTAAATTATTTTTAAAGTTATATATTTGATTTTTAATGCAATATTCATATGTTTTTGCTGCTTTTTATTGTTATTAAGACCATTTTTAACAAATTTTGAACAAAATTTGTATAATCTCAGTAACACCGAAGAGGGAATATATAATTTTATACGGGAAGAAGTTAAGCCCATCAGTGCATATAACTGAGACCCTAGATTCCTTCAGAAAAAATAAGTTTCGGGGCTTCTTAACCCAATAAAGCTATGTCCGTCTGGCCGGCTGGGTAAATGGTTACGACGATAATTGGAGTATTTCTTAATCAATTTCAATAGAAATTTACCAGTTGCATAAAATTCACTAGTCGCGATGTTGGTTGGAAAATGGGCGAAAAAGCCACGCCCCCTCAAGTACCTCCCATACAAAATGACCTATTTCACTAAAACCACTATATTGTCACTAACTTCTTGATGGGGGGGGGGGGGGGGGGGGGGCTCTACGAAGCTAAAATTTGGATGGTATTATTATTTGACAGCGTGTAGTATATACTGAAATAATGGGTCCGCTTGCCCCGCCCCTTCTGGTACCTCCCATACAAATTAGCATAACCTTTTATAGATTATTGTAGCCAAAAACCATATTTTTGCTCTGATGTTACCAAAACTTTGCACATCTTAGTTTTTTTACACTATTATGATGTGGTAAGAAAACTAAGCATATCGGTTCAGATTTAGATATAGCCCCCATATATATGTGTGTTTCACGATATATACTTTTATTACGGAGGTAGTGAAGTTTGATTATAATTATAAAGAATAAATAAACTCTTGACATACAAGTATTGCATATCATTGGAAAGGGAATAACATAAGGTTTAATAATTTATAAAAATTAATTAAAAGCACATTTTATTTTGGGCATGATTCTGAGTCATATATAAAATTTGGTCAAAACGTATTTTTTGGAGAAATAATATCTTATATGAAAAATAGCGTAAAATTCAAACGGACTGAAATATCTTAATAAAATTGTCCTTAAAAAACGAATTACAATATGTTGCCATATCTTATAACACAATACCCAAATTCCCAAAACGGGGAAAATATGTTCCAAAATTCCGAATTTTTTACTAAAATGGCCACACTGTCTTTGTTTATGGCAGGGATGTTGAAGTACGTTACGGTTAACTAGTCCACATTTGTGGTCAAAAAAATATATAATGAGCTTTCTCGTTGGCGCTTTGCGATTTGAGAATTTTTAAAAACAAAATTTTTTTTTTTTTTCAAAAATGGGGTATTTTTGACTTCCCTTGCCGGGGAACCATTTTGCTGTACTGATTCAAATTTAGCATTAAATGCATCTGCATCAACATTTATATGAGGAATAATAAAGAAATTGCCACTTCCCGGAAGAAATATTTTTTTTACAAACGAAAGAATGTAGTCGCCTTTTTGCAAAAAAACAGTAAAAATATGCATTTTTTTGGAAACTTTTACTTGTGATGCTTATAACTTTTGATTGGAACAAAATATTTGCATTATATTTTCAGCAATTTCATTCAGAATTTTATAAGCTAACTAACGATATAAATATCTTTAAAATCAAGGAAAAACGGAGCTCACACCCTTAAAAATACTAAATAAACCTCGTCCAAAAATGACACAATTTTTTTTATTTTCTCAAATATCTCTTGACCTAAATGAGATAACATGTGCATGTAAGCATGTTTTTTGAAGGTTTTTCGAAGCACTATCTAAATGCAAAAAATCTTTTAAATCGGTTCATAAATGCACATTCCTGTAGCATTTGAAATTTTGAAACACCCGAGGAGACCAACTTTGGAGGGCCACGCAGTGGCCCCCACACCACCTTGGGAGCCGAATATTTCCAAATCATTTCGAAAACACCTCAGCTTTAACTATTTTAAATTTCATCAAGATAGCATTATCCGTTCAAAAGTTACAGAATTAATTCCAAAAAAAACCAAAAAGGAACCACTGTGCACTGTAGAAAAAAATTGTGACGTAGTGGAGCAAAATGGAGTTCAAGGTATCGTTACTGAAGTCAGTAACCCTCATATTGTTGCATAGTGTAATTTAAAGACGTGGTTGCGATGTGAGTTTTTTTATGACGAATTGCCAAACAATCAAGAATCAAGAAAAATTAAGAAGGCAGCTTGACACTAGTTACCCGTGAAATGTGTATTCTTAAGAATTTTTAACCCCAAATAAGGTAGAGTTTGTATGTAGTTTTTGTCCCATTTTGCCCATCTTAGAAGACCATATTACAGCTCGATAGCTCTTAAACTACTGCTGTAATCATGGAGACGGACAGGCGGACACCACCAAAATGGGAGAGTTTGTATGGGAAGTGAGGGTAGTTTTCAAACGATCTTCCTCATCTTACAACTTGACCTCGGCTTCGAGGATAGAAGCTTACATATCCAAATTCTGATTGAGCGTTCCTAAACTACTGCTGTAATCGCGGGGCAGACAGACGGACACCCCTATAAAGGGGTGGTTTGTATTGGTGGTGGGAATAGTTTTTATACGATCTTGCTCTTATTAAAACTTAACATCGGCTTAGAGGATAGAAGTTTGCATATCAAATTTTCGCTCGAGACTTCCTAAACTACGGCTGTAATGGCGGGGACAAAGAGACGGACACCACCTATAAGGGAAAGTTTGTATGGGAGCTGGGAATAATTTTTATCCAAACTTCCTCATCTTAGAACTTAACCTTGGCTTGGAAGATAGAATCTTGTATATTGAATTACCCTTACACTATGACTGTAATCGAGGGGACAGACATTCTGACACTTCCAAAATGGGGTGTTTTTATAGGAGGTGGGAACAGTTTCTATCCGATCTTGCTAATTTTAGAAATACCCTATTTTAGCTCGATCAGAATTCGACGTTGATCATATTTATATATTGCAATACCTACCACGTCTCCTTATGGGTGTTCCAAATGTAAGAACAAACTGAATATTCCCTTCAGTCCATGCGTGCACGTTACGGTGGCAGCGAAATGTATGAACGATTTTTATGGCGAAAATTTAAAAATGTTCGACCGCAATATTGTGCCACATGATGTAAAAAATACATGACGGCAATTTAAGTTAGTTGGGACAAATATTTCCCGTGCCACAAAGAGGTCAAAAGTCAGATTTTTAGTAAATCCTACGTTTTCTACCAATGTTCGATTAAGGAATTGTATTTTTTTCGCGTAAATATGCTATAGTCAAATAACAACGTGTGTGAGCGGCGCCTCGACTCTTTATGCCAACTTGGTTTCAAATAGCCTAGTTATATCTCCAGTATACTGTGAAATTTTCAGGATCAAACTATTATTATGGCTGTTATAACGGTTCCTTTCATATGGGGCGTGGCACAGCCCACTTCCACCCAGGCTGAAATTCATACTGTATCAACAGATTCCAAACATCATCTTTATACCCCTAATAGTTCATGAGATACAGCCGTTTAAAGTTTTATACCACGCCCACTGATCCGATTCTGCCCATTTTTTATTGGATCACGAACCTTGCTGTCAGAGGCATCCATATAAAATTTAAAGGCGATTGGAGAAACAGTTCTCCAGATATTGCAGTTTCAAAAATACACAGTACAACATTTTGCAGCTCATAGATTTGGGACCGGCCGTGGCATAGTGGTTAGAACACGCAACTACCATGCGGGAGATCGCAGGTTCAAACCAGGCTCCAGTCATCTTAAAAAAAAAAAATAAATTAAAAAGAAAAAGGAAATTGAATTGTCGGCTCCCCTCGAATGTTGTTGACAGCAACTTCGCAGTATTAATTGTCGATTCAATCGTCGTGTCTAGTAAGAGCTTCTCAAACAGTGACGTTCGCATTCGTCGATAAACAAGTAGGTGCCGTTAGTTGTGAGTCTAAAAATTGAAAGCGTGTTAATTCACAACAACGCGAGAAATTATCCCATTCCTCATTCATGAGGTGCAAAGGGAAATTAAGTTTAAGTTTAAGATTTGGGACTCATTTCAGAGAACTGCACGTGAAAGTAGCCCCAAAAAGAAGAAGTTGTGCAACATTCGTTTTGTCAAGTTACATGCCATAATAATTTAATATCGATTTGAAGTTAGTAAGTATCGTATAGATGAATTTGTCACGTTTTAGGCTCTTTTGTTTGACATAACTCGAGAACCACTAGTCCGATTTAGCTGATACAAATTTAAAAAAATTAAGAATAAAATTCCTTTAATCTGTTCATATAACCTTTCCATACACAAGCAAATTACCAAATGATTTTGAACTGTGTTTTTTTTTAGCAGTTACAATAAAACTGTTGTACTCCGTGGCGAAAATGAGATTACCCCTGTTAGACCATCGAACACACAGCTATATTCAGTGAAAATTTGAAAAATATAGTTCAAGCAGTTTTCGATCTGATTTTACGACCAAAGTGCTTATAAAGTCCTGTTGTATTTTTCTCGACTGACATACTCCATTAGATCTTTGTCGCCTTATACAAGAGTGGTATGTGGGCGCGCTTTTTCTGCTTGTTGATTAGTGTTATAGTCTGGGAGACAGAAGTCGAACTCTCGGTTATTGGTTCCTAAACAGCCAGTCGCATATTGTCTCTTACTTTAGAATTATCCCTATAACATGTGATAGTAGACTAGTGTAATAGTCTAATAGACGAAAGTTGATTTCCAGTCTTTGGTTCCTCTATGTAAATATAAATATATAGTGCTGTCTTATCTCTAAGTTTAAAACCATCCGTATGGCAGTGAATCCCCGTATGTATTCTTCTTCCATGTTTCTATTCGTCCATTATCGTCTGTCCGAGATTATGATTTCGCAATGGGCGGTGTACTAGGTGTCGCATATTGGATCAGACATTCCCGTCTTGTACACATAGCAGTTAAGTGACTCCAAAATGAGTTGATGGTGTGATTGATAGTCACCTTTATTACATTCGTCCAAGGCCGTTAGCCGTTCCGCAACAAGAGCTGCTTTGTACTTCACATATAGAGCTGATGTTCAATAGAGTTTCTTAAGCTCTGGTAGATGTGAATCTTGTTGCCCGGCTGATACCCATGCAAAATATGGGCTGCATTCTCTGCAGAAACTTAATATAACATTTCATGGATGGCCACCACATTTCATGGATGCACTGTGTTATAAAACCATAAAGCCACAATATTGAAACGTATGATTAATACAAAAATCTGCATAAAATTAATATTACTCATTCGTTGTACATACATATGCAACGAGTACCACATATGCAAACTCACTACATATGCAACGAGTACCACATATGCAAACTCACTACATATGTATGTATGTACAGCACACTACTTTGGTCAGGTTCGTCTTTCAATATCATCAGCAATGACCAGTTTTCTTCTGATCAAAGATGAGACATCCTATAAATGACCAGATATTTGGAGTTATTCTGCTGAAGAATGAAATGCGATATCATCAATTGTTCTGGAGTTATATATGAAAAACTAAGCGAACAAACGTCTAGATAAGCAAAAAATATAAAAGATCACAAAAAAAAGTTTGGTCTGAGAACGCAAAACTCCTTGGGGGTTTTACTATGCTGACCTAGTACTTTCACCCTGATATGGAATACATCACTCCCCAAATTGGCTATTGCACTGTATAATTGGGTTGAAATATTTACCTCCACATTTTAAAATCTCTAAATTGTTATATAGTACTCTTTTGCGGCAAAGTAAACAAATTTCACATCATTTAATACTCCCATTAGAGAGAAACGTAAACTTGTTTAAACGGCATTTAACACCGTTTAATCTATATCCCCCCTCCCCAGCCACACTTTAATTTGCAGCATGTACGAACTTCAAAACGCAATCCAGTCACAACTAAAATGACTTTAAATGATCCCCTTAATGTGTTTACTATGACCGTTTTAGTTTGTTTGCAAACTAAACCAAACAAATCCTGTTAAGACTTAGTGTCACAAGCAACATTGGCAACGCCATTACAACTCAAAGGTTAAATGGACACAGGACAACGACTGTGACTGTCACAGCAATGGATTTGAAAGTATACACATACACATGTATGTATGTATGTATGTTAGTAAGTACTTGTGTCCCCTTAACAGACAGACCATAAAAATTGTCTAAATACAACCAAATTTCAAGTCAAGTTCATATACATACACTCTAGGATGAAATGACCAGAACCACATGAGGCAGAACACAAAACCGCATAAAAATTGTAACATCGAGAGAAAAAAAGAACGCGCAAAGAAAAACTATGAACAAATGGACATGAGGATAGACGTAAAAACACAACTAAAACATGGAAGTTAACATCTCTGTTTATATTCCAGCAAAAGACACGACGATGTAGAGCACAGCCCTTTTGACACAGAAAAAAAGATGCACGAACTCATGTACTCAGTGTAATATAAAAAAAAGTTATCTACTCCAACAAAACATCGTCAAAGATGTACAGATCTGTGACTGGGGATGTTGGCGTGGCACTAAAAATAGTAAATAAGTGTCCATATTTCAAGTTTGTAAACACAGCAATAAACATGCAACTGTGTGATGGTTCATTTTTTTGTTGTGGTATTTCAGAAGTTTAAGGTATTGGGGGACAGAATAATACTTAGGTCCTAGTTTTTACGTACAATATTAAATGTCTTTAATAGAGTCGTACTGAAATGCCATCGGATGATAGTGTCATTAGTTTGCCGTATTATTTTTAATACAAATCAATCAAATCACAAAATACCATAAGGCAATTATCAAATGTTCCCCCTAATACAATGCTGCCTTTTTTATGTACCACATCAGCAACATGACATTAACAAATTGAACTGAACGCTTGCGAATCGCCTGATAGTTCACGGAAATTGTTGTTACCATTTTGCTGTTACAATTGCACTTGTTTGCAATTCAATGGGGGTGAACGCATGACCTAATGCATTTGATGTGCAGATGGATTCTTGAATCTCGAGGGGACAGGACTACGCAATGTGATGTCCGTTATTGCTCGATTTCGCTAAGGTTTGTGTCGTTTGTCATTGTAATACGCAACGCGGTGGTGCTACATATGGGGGGGCTGAGTAACTGCAAGGAGTTTTGGGGCGATGCGAGTGGTACTTTATGTATCGGCAGGGACACCCATACTGGTAAGGCCCAAAATGAGCAGCGAAACCAGGATCAATTCACAACTTAGAAGGAAAACTATAAACCAACCCATCAATGGAGAGGAGATAAAGAAATAGAATTGTTCAACTGTCGCCATCCGGGGGCGCCCGGGCGAACTCTGGAGCTACCGCTGGAGGGAGCAGCATACGAGCCGGTAGTGGTGGAGCAGTTTTGCTGACATTGCCCACCGGGGAAACCCGAACCAACCATAGTCTGCAAGTTCACAATGACATAACGTCATTGAGACCCGAACCCGCTCCTACTGTTTCGAGGGCTTCATTGTCTTCGACCACAAGAGCAGGCCAACCTAGACAGCGCATAAGATGGACTGATGAAATGAATAAGGATATTATGCGTTGTCATTATAAAGCCACTAGATGTGGAAACAATCCAATAGGTTATCGAAGTAGGCAGTATACGTATTTCATTTCCCTATACACACACCTACAACATCGGCTGAACGAGCAAAGTATAGCAACGAGGGTCAGAAATATCACAATTAACCATATGATATCTCAGGTTGAACTTACGGAAATATCGAGGGAGATACAGGAGGAAATAAGATCATCCAATCGTATAAGCTTGATGAGGTCTTCAATGAGTGGAAACATTTTGGGGTTAAGCCAAGCTTCTAATAATGTTGCAGTCAGAAGTGCCCAAAATAGTGATTCATTGTCCCACCAAGCAGAAATTCAGGACCAACCAGTAGTCAACGATGTCCAAGTTACAGGATCCTTAAATCGTCAAGATGACATACAATTCCAAACAGTTCTAGACAAATTCGAGGAAACCATTTTAGAATATGGAATGCTGGATCCCATTTGTAGACCCCAAATACCGAAAATCCAGATTAATGGAAAGGCAAAAAACTACTTGGTTTATATTAATAACATCTTGGATAATCTCCTAAGCGAACATGATACCTTTGAATCTGTTCACAGCGCAATATATTGTGCAGCATTAACTGTGTGCAAAATGTGTGGCGTGAGAATCGGAATGGCCCATAGTGGCAATCGGAGCAGATGCAACAAACCGCCTTGGCAAAGACGCCTTGAAAGCAGAAAGACCAGACTGCGAGCGGAAATTGGACAACTGACTCAGTACAAACGAGGGGTCCGTTCACAACATCTAATTCGAATGGTCAGTCGTATGCTAGGATCGGAAGCTATGGAGGTATTAACACCCAGAACCCTCGATGATTTAATAGACCGTAAGCGCAGATACTACAGGCAGTTAGTAGTAGACTACGACGATATCTGACAAGCAAGATTAGACGAGATGAGAATCGACTTTTTACGGTTAACCAGCGCAAATTTTATCGCGAACTTAAGAAAGAAAACCAAGATCAGGCCAACAACTTACCGACTCCATGTCAGGAAGATTTAAGAAGATTTAGAATCGTTTTGGGGAGGATTGTGGGAATCAAACCCTACATACACCGAAAACCCAATATGGACTGAAGCGATGCAACCAGAACGTATGCATTCCATCACTGAATCGGACCTGCAACTGGCTTTACGCAAAACGAAAAATTGGAAAGCACCGGGAGTTGACGGAATACAAAATTATTGGCTGAAACATCTTACTAGTACTCACCCATATCTGGTATTACAGCTAAATAAGATATTGAGTGGGGAAGCGGTAATTCCATCTTTTCTAACAGCTGGCAGAACTTATCTTCTGCATAAAAACGGTGATACAGATAACCCTGAAAACTATCGCCCTATTACTTGTTTACCAACTTTGTATAAACTACTAACTAGTATCATATCTGATAAAATTTACCACCATTGTACTACAAACAACTTACTACCATTAGAGCAAAGGGGATGTGCAAGAAACTCAAGAGGCTGCAAGGAATTGGTTACAATCGATGCTATAATCACAAGAAATTCTATTTGCCACCAACGAAACTTAAGTGTTGCTTATATTGATTATAGAAAAGCGTTCGATAGCGTACTCCACCCATACCTAATCCAAACACTCAAGAACAACGGAGTGGACGAAAAAATAGTTTCTTTTTTCGAAAGGATTATGCCAACATGGAGGACGAAAATCATTCTTAACGGGATAACTTAGGGAAATTAAAATAAAAAGAGGGATTTTCCAGGGAGATACATTTAGCCCGTTGTGGTTTTGTCTAAGCCTTTCACCTCTGAGCACAGCATTGAACAACTCCCCTAATGGATATCGCATAAAATATCAACAGCGACAGTCCGCGGTCACCCACCTTCTATATATGGATGACCTAAAATTGTTTGCTCGATCGAAATACCACCTCTTAAATCTGGTACGCATGGTCGAATCATTCAGCAGAGATATATGCATGGAATTTGGATTCGATAAGTGTAAATCTGTTGAAATGATAAGAGGACAAGTAGTTCATTCACAAGGGTTTACCCTCCATGATGGTACTATAGAAATGCTGCAGTGTGACCAAACCTATAAGTACCTGGGAGTGGAGGAAATGAGAGGAATCCACCATACAAGTATAAGGGAAGCTTTAAAAATTCGATTCGAAGCAAGAATAAGAAGTCTATGTGCAACTAAGCTGAATTCAATGAACATGATTAAGGCAATTAATACCTATGCCATCCCAATACTAACTTACTCATTCGGGATAATAGCGTGGAGCGACACGGAATTGAATTCAGCTCAGAGAAAAATAAGAACAACACTAACGAGGTATAGACAACACCACCCACAGGCTTCTATCGAAAGAGTAATGTTGCCACGTAATCTGGGCGGACAGGGTGTGGTTAACATTAAAAACCAAAATTATAGCCAGATTCACAATCTCCGGGAGTTTTTCTATGAAACTGCATCGGAGATTGACCGATACTCCATCCTGGTAAATCTGGACGCAAACCACACCCCACTTAAACTATCAACACCTAGTTTTGCACCCCTGGAAAATGTAACTAGTGATGCCGATATAGTGGAGCAATGGAAGCATAAGGCCATACATGGCAAATTTCCACACCAACTGGACCTCGAAAATGTGGATAAACATGCCTCCACTATATGTTTCCAATACGGACAACTGTTTCCGGAAACGGAAGGATTTTTAATGGCCATACAGGATGGGATAATGCACACCAAGCATTTCCGCCGAGTTATCCTGCATGAAGACATTGATAACCGTTGCCGGCGATGTGGTCAGGCTGCGGAGACTACGGAACACATCATCAATGGTTGTTCGATAATGGCGAGTACGGCATACCTCAAAAGACATAACGACGTGGCGAAAATAATCCATCAAAGCCTTGCTGTAAGAAGCGGTTTCTTGGAAGAAAAACTTCCATATTACAGGTATGAACCTGAGGCAGTGTTAGTGAGCAGAAATTATAAACTTTATTGGGACCGAACAATGTCAACTGATCGGACAATCATCGCCAACAGACCAGATATAATATGGATAGACATACGCAGAAGGGTTGGATACATCCTAGATGTCGCAGTTCCACTTTCGGATAACGTGAATCGTACCATAAGTGAACAAATTTCCAAATATGCAGATCTTGCGTTTGAAGTGAAACAGAGAGAACACCTAACAACTGTACAGACTATCCCAATTGTAATATCGAGTACTGGTATTGTGGTAAATTCTGTTACGCAACATCTCGACGAATTGGGACTTTCATCTCTTTTACATGAAATGTCGAAAGCCATTGCCTTGGGAACATGCCGGATTATGAGGATGTTTTTAGGCTGATGTTACGCCTCACGTCGTAAAACAGTGATATGTGGAAATGATCAATTATAACTTTTATATTATAAATTCAATTCTATTCAATATAATTCACTTCAATTTAATTCAATTCAATTCAATTCAATTCAATTCAATTCAATTCAATTCAATTCAATTCAATTCAATTCAATTCAATTCAATTCAATTCAATTCAATTCAATTCAATTCAATTCAATTCAATTCAATTCAATTCAATTCAATTCAATTCAATTCAATTCAATTCAATTCAATTCAATTCAATTCAATTCAATTCAATTCAATTCAATTCAATTCAATTCAATTCAATTCAATTCAATTCAATTCAATTCAATTCAATTCAATTCAATTCAATTCAATTCAATTCAATTCAATTCAATTCAATTCAATTCAATTCAATTCAATTCAATTCAATTCAATTCAATTCAATTCAATTCAATTCAATTCAATTCAATTCAATTCAATTCAATTCAATTCAATTCAATTCAATTCAATTCAATTCAATTCAATTCAATTCAATTCAATTCAATTCAATTCAATTCAATTCAATTCAATTCAATTCAATTCAATTCAATTCAATTCAATTCAATTCAATTCAATTCAATTCAATTCAATTCAATTCAATTCAATTCAATTCAATTCAATTCAATTCAATTCAATTCAATTCAATTCAATTCAATTCAATTCAATTCAATTCAATTCAATTCAATTCAATTCAATTCAATTCAATTCAATTCAATTCAATTCAATTCAATTCAATTCAATTCAATTCAATTCAATTCAATTCAATTCAATTCAATTCAATTCAATTCAATTCAATTCAATTCAATTCAATTCAATTCAATTCAATTCAATTCAATTCAATTCAATTCAATTCAATTCAATTCAATTCAATTCAATTCAATTCAATTCAATTCAATTCAATTCAATTCAATTCAATTCAATTCAATTCAATTCAATTCAATTCAATTCAATTCAATTCAATTCAATTCAATTCAATTCAATTCAATTCAATTCAATTCAATTCAATTCAATTCAATTCAATTCAATTCAATTCAATTCAATTCAATTCAATTCAATTCAATTCAATTCAATTCAATTCAATTCAATTCAATTCAATTCAATTCAATTCAATTCAATTCAATTCAATTCAATTCAATTCAATTCAATTCAATTCAATTCAATTCAATTCAATTCAATTCAATTCAATTCAATTCAATTCAATTCAATTCAATTCAATTCAATTCAATTCAATTCAATTCAATTCAATTCAATTCAATTCAATTCAATTCAATTCAATTCAATTCAATTCAATTCAATTCAATTCAATTCAATTCAATTCAATTCAATTCAATTCAATTCAATTCAATTCAATTCAATTCAATTCAATTCAATTCAATTCAATTCAATTCAATTCAATTCAATTCAATTCAATTCAATTCAATTCAATTCAATTCAATTCAATTCAATTCAATTCAATTCAATTCAATTCAATTCAATTCAATTCAATTCAATTCAATTCAATTCAATTCAATTCAATTCAATTCAATTCAATTCAATTCAATTCAATTCAATTCAATTCAATTCAATTCAATTCAATTCAATTCAATTCAATTCAATTCAATTCAATTCAATTCAATTCAATTCAATTCAATTCAATTCAATTCAATTCAATTCAATTCAATTCAATTCAATTCAATTCAATTCAATTCAATTCAATTCAATTCAATTCAATTCAATTCAATTCAATTCAATTCAATTCAATTCAATTCAATTCAATTCAATTCAATTCAATTCAATTCAATTCAATTCAATTCAATTCAATTCAATTCAATTCAATTCAATTCAATTCAATTCAATTCAATTCAATTCAATTCAATTCAATTCAATTCAATTCAATTCAATTCAATTCAATTCAATTCAATTCAATTCAATTCAATTCAATTCAATTCAATTCAATTCAATTCAATTCAATTCAATTCAATTCAATTCAATTCAATTCAATTCAATTCAATTCAATTCAATTCAATTCAATTCAATTCAATTCAATTCAATTCAATTCAATTCAATTCAATTCAATTCAATTCAATTCAATTCAATTCAATTCAATTCAATTCAATTCAATTCAATTCAATTCAATTCAATTCAATTCAATTCAATTCAATTCAATTCAATTCAATTCAATTCAATTCAATTCAATTCAATTCAATTCAATTCAATTCAATTCAATTCAATTCAATTCAATTCAATTCAATTCAATTCAATTCAATTCAATTCAATTCAATTCAATTCAATTCAATTCAATTCAATTCAATTCAATTCAATTCAATTCAATTCAATTCAATTCAATTCAATTCAATTCAATTCAATTCAATTCAATTCAATTCAATTCAATTCAATTCAATTCAATTCAATTCAATTCAATTCAATTCAATTCAATTCAATTCAATTCAATTCAATTCAATTCAATTCAATTCAATTCAATTCAATTCAATTCAATTCAATTCAATTCAATTCAATTCAATTCAATTCAATTCAATTCAATTCAATTCAATTCAATTCAATTCAATTCAATTCAATTCAATTCAATTCAATTCAATTCAATTCAATTCAATTCAATTCAATTCAATTCAATTCAATTCAATTCAATTCAATTCAATTCAATTCAATTCAATTCAATTCAATTCAATTCAATTCAATTCAATTCAATTCAATTCAATTCAATTCAATTCAATTCAATTCAATTCAATTCAATTCAATTCAATTCAATTCAATTCAATTCAATTCAATTCAATTCAATTCAATTCAATTCAATTCAATTCAATTCAATTCAATTCAATTCAATTCAATTCAATTCAATTCAATTCAATTCAATTCAATTCAATTCAATTCAATTCAATTCAATTCAATTCAATTCAATTCAATTCAATTCAATTCAATTCAATTCAATTCAATTCAATTCAATTCAATTCAATTCAATTCAATTCAATTCAATTCAATTCAATTCAATTCAATTCAATTCAATTCAATTCAATTCAATTCAATTCAATTCAATTCAATTCAATTCAATTCAATTCAATTCAAAACAAAAACACAAAAAAAAACACTTTAACATGAAGTGCTGAAGTGACTTGTGGCCGAGACCACCGTCATGTTCAGCTTAAATGGACCCCAGCTCGCGCGGTATCTGGGGGGGAAAGAGGCGTGGGTAAAAATATAAAAATATAAAAATATAAAAATATAAAAATATAAAAATATAAAAATATAAAAATATAAAAATATAAAAATATAAAAATATAAAAATATAAAAAATATAAAAATATAAATATATAAAATAATAAAAATATAAATATATAAAATAATAAAAATATAAAAATATAGAAATATAAAAACATAAAAAAAAATTAAAAATTAAAAATTAAAAATTAAAAATTAAGAATTAAAAATTAAAAATTAAAAATTAAAAATTAAAAATTAAAAATTAAAAATTAAAAATTAAAAACACGCAAAAAGGTTGAAACTTCTTTACATTGATTTTGGTAGAAGCAGCAATAGTGAGGAAGAAGAGGGGACCAAGTAGGATCTATGTCAATGCCCGGCTTTTGGGCACTAGAGATATGAGAAGTCTGGTCATCGGACACTTATGAACAATACCATTCTTTCAGTCGACGAGCATAACAGTCGACGGTACATAACTTAATAAGAGCAACGAAATGGTTTGAGATCGACGTTGACCGAACAGTGTAGGAATATTTGGTGCAAAAACGCTAGGACCCAATTGAGCTATGCTTAACCCAGCTGACGATTTAAATCTAACATTTATATACGTGGAGAATGCAGTTTGATCATTTTTTGGGCAGATATTATACCACTTGGATCCCTTAAAGTTGAAGGTTGGCTGGATCGTGGTCGATTCTTCACGACCTGAGCTGCTCATGCAATTCTTAAACCCTCCGCCTAAGGTGCTCAACGTAGCTATCGATTCAAATGTAAACGGACTTTGGGTCCACCCTGATCAAATTATATTTTGATACTTATTGGTAACTGTATTTACATAACAAAACAGATTTTTACACCATGCAAGTATTGTGGTCTGGTATTTTAACATTATAAAATGTTCGCACTCTTGCAAATTTTTCAAACAAATATTCAGCATCCTGTTATTTAAGCTACAGTTTTATAAATTCATATTTCCTTTAGCAACAACTTAATTTAAAGTTAACAATAACAAAAATCAAACAAAAGCAATAGCAGCAAAACTTCCTTACACTTTGAAAAGTTACAATTAATCTATGTCACAATATGCCAAAATTCCCAATGGTCTATCGGTTTCCCTCACCCCTAAAAAATTTCAAAAGTTACACGACATCCACAAAACGATATTAAATAGGCCCGCCAGCCAATATTTACCCATACCAATGATAAATCGCTATAGGCTGCAGCCAGACCTTATCCCCCAGCCCCTCCCCACACACTGCAGCAGGAAATAAACGAAGGAATTCAATGTGAATTATTTAAATACACGATAAATCGGTATTGTTATTTCTATAATTGTCGAACAAAAACTTCCAAGTTTTGTTAAGGAAACAGTAAAGGAGGGAAAGGAAAAGGCAGCAGAAGAGGGCAAAACGCGAAAGGCGACCTAGACTTAAAAAGGAATACAATAAAGGGATGATTAAATTTCACTTAAACAAAACATTTCATAAATTATTTAGAAAAATAATTAAGTGGTAAAAGTAAACACACAAATACCCAGAGACGCACACTGAGACGTTTGTAAACTAAAGAAATCCTCTTATACTACTACAGATTAAACCATATTGCTACTAACACACTGTACCTGGTTTTATTTATACAAGCGTTGCGTTAGTGTACACATACACACACGCACAGGAAGACAAATGAGACGGAAAAGGCGACGTAAATAAAAGGTGTTTATACAAAGTATGAAAAACAATCTAATTAGAACGAAATATAGAGAATAAACAAAACAAACAAAAAATAATGGGATTCAACGACATACAAAGTCCCCTAAATGCAGGAGAGTTTCAATTAATAGGTGTTTTGAATACGTTTAACCAAGACACAAACAATATGTTGATGCTTGACTTGTCAAATTGGTAGATTTAAAAAAAAAACATACCCAATGATGTAATAAATGTAACAATGTAAGACTTTTTGGAAGTGCTAATTATTGTAATTGCTTAATTTTTTATAAATATAAAATAATAATAATTATATAAAAAAATAAAAATATATATAATATTACAGAAAAAATATAGAATCTGTCAGTGATTTATACTTCAAATTTAAAAAAAATCAACAAGTGGAGTTAGCCGATTTGGTTTCTGAGCCATTCATATATGCAATTTAATAAAGCGATTTTTAGTGAATAAATTAATATTGCAGCTTAAAAGGGTATTTAAATTTCGTCGTGTGTGTGCCTATGGTCAAAAAGTGTGAATGGTGATGGATGGTTTTAGGTTTCTCCCATTGGTGAACAGTCCGGAGCAGTTTGGGGCTCAACTGGTAGTGGCTTTAGTCACGATGTCTGCCCGGAGACTTAATTCTGGTACCAACGTAATATCGGTCTGAAAGTCTCTCTCAGCGATTACAGCCGTAGTTTAAGAGTTATCGAGCTAAAATTTGGTATGTAACCTTCTATACTCTAAGCGGAGGTTAAGTTCTAACATGAGCGAGGCAAGAAAAAATCGTATACTTCCCATACAGGATCCTCCTTGTTACTGGTGGTCGTCCGTCTGTCACCCTTAGTTTAAGAGGTATCAAGCCAAAATGTGGTAGGCGAGTTTCCATCCTCTAAGCGTAGGTTAAATTCTGTGATGAGCAAGGTTGGGGAAAAACTACTCCCATACAAATTCCTCCTTATTGGGTGATTCAAAAATACATAAAAATATTCTCAACTCATATAAACAACTCCCGGTCTTTTGCGTCTCATGGCAGCAGATCAACCACAGATTCAGAATGTATCCAAATTCTGTTTCAGATCGAATATGTATCACAAATATGTCTTGTTTAGGTACTACCCGATAAGGTTAATGGTGTATCCTTTGCATCACCCCATGGCCCCGTGAGATCAACCACAGATCGAAGATATATCACAAAGTATATGCGATATATTTTACTAAGTGTTAGCTAATCGAGTGCCTTCTTTAACTACTCCCGACAAAGGTTACTAAATGAAAGTCCTTACGCCCGAGTGAGCTGCTCATGCCATTTGCAGGATATATTTTGATTCTATTTCAGATCGGAAATATATCACAAATTGTATGCGCTATACATAATATTTTGTATTATCATATTCGTGTGCCTAGATTAGTCCCTTCCGGCAAAGGTGGAAGAATGTCATCTATGCAGGATACAGGATCCTGATTTTGTTTCAGACCGAATTTCACAAAGTATATGCGGCATATACGATACTGACTATAGGCCTAATCGGATGTCTTGATTGGCCACTCTCAGTGATGGTGAATGAATGTCCTTTGTATCATGGGTGCCTAGATTAATCTCTGCCGGCCAAGGTGAATGAATGTGTTTTACATCAAACCATAGCCCCTTGGATGCAGATAGCCCTCACTTGCAGGCCTTATGCTGATTCTGTTTACGATCGGAAATATATCGCAATATAAATGCGAAATATATGATATTATGCATGAGCATATTCAGTTGCCTAAATTAGCCACTGCTAAATGTCATCTATGCAGGATACAGGATCCTGATTATATATCACACCGAATATATCTCACAAAGTTAAGCGGCATTTATGGTATTGAGTATGAGCATATTCGGGTACCTAGATTGGGTACTGCCGGTGATGGCGAAAGAATGTCCTTTGTATCATGCCCTAGCTCCGTGGAAGCAGATCACGCACATATAAAGAATACATCACTATTCTGCTTTAGATCGAAAATATATTACATATTATTAATAAGTTATTGCAGCTTTTAGAAAAATCTTTGTAGGGAAGTATTACTACACCGGTTATTACATGTATGATGCTCCTTAGATGGATTCTAGACAGATTCAGTGCAAATCGTGTTCGCTGTATATCCATGAAAGCTGAATCGGGATTTTTACTTTAGGCTGAGATAATCTCAGCCGCCCCCATGGTCTCCGTAAGAGCCCTCAAAACCTTACGAAATAAAAGAGTGGATTTTCCCTGACTAGGGCAAGATATTATATATTTATTTCTCTATTTTACAATTCACAATTTAAATAAAACGAAACCCCTCGGATCCCTAAGCTAAAGTACAATCACTGGTCTGATATCGTTAAGATGTTTGATAGTGGCTAATGATGTCTGGGGTTATGATGTCTGGGTGTCCTCGCATCGATGGTGTCTGGTGTAATGTATTGCGGTGCCTGGGGTTGTTGTTCTTTGTACGGGCAAGCGGTCCCAAGACGAGCAGCTGTAATTAGGTGACGGGAAACAGTACGGGTTTGACGCGGCGGTAATTCGGTGATTGGAAATAGGGCGGGTTATACTATGCGGTATTTCGGGTGGCGTCAGATGTCGAGGACTCTCAGGTAAATTCGGTAAGACCTTCTGGTGAAATAAGGTCCTAAAACAGAAGAAAACAACAACTATTAATAGGCCTTGGACTCGTTGTACAGACTTATCGCCCGTTGTTCAGACTCGTAGGTCCAATTGTACAGGATTTTAGCCCTTTGTACAGACTCACTTTCCGATTGTAGCCCGGTTGTACAGACTTATTGTTCGATTGTACAGACTCAAGTCCGATTCCGCAGGCCTATAGCCTAATTGTTCAGACAGGTCCTAAAACAGAAGAAAATAACAACTATTAATAGGCTCTGGACTCGTTGTACAGACTTAGCGTCCGTTGTTCAGACTCGTAGGTCCGATTGTACAGGTCTATAGCCCGATTGGACATGCTCGTAGTAGCCCAGTTGTACAAACTTGTTGTCCGATTGTACAGACTCAAGGTCCGATTGTACAGTTTGCCCGGTTGTACAGGCTCGTAGCCCGATTGGACAGACTTATTGTCTGATTGTACAGACTCAGTGTCCATTTAACAAACGCTTGACTTCGTGCAATCCCAATGGGTCAAGGAGATCAGATAACAATCCTTAACTTGGCAAAAACTTCGTCTTGGAGATGTCACCGATGATCGTTGTAGAAAAACGTCATGTCCTTATATTATGGGTGACATTAACTAAATGAGAATCATGAACCTTTGCGCTGCTGACCGATGATGCTGTTGTGTGGAGGTATGCTATGCGTCGCGACAGCTTTTGCATTGCTGATCGATGACGCTGTGTGTGTTGTGTGCTGGTATGCTATGACCTCTTTTAGCGCTCGCGTCGCAACCGTCTGACATGGTGTAGTGGGAGAGCAGCTGGCTGGCATTACAAGATTGCGAGTTCGAGTGCCACTGGAGTCGGTTGAAGATTTATTTTAATTGCTCTATTTTAAGTGTATTATTTTATTTATAGTTATTATTATTTATACATAGGCCAAATCTGTTTCGTCGCTGTGCAAGTGGGTTCTTTCACCCATCTTTCCTTAGCAATGAGGTTAATTTTTTTTATTTCTTTTACTTATGCTGCAGTTGCGAATTGTTGAATGCTTTGCCGCATTTTTAACTATTTCAAGGATCCTTTAAAGGCAATTTAACTAACATATCACCAATGCCTTCAGTAGCGCACACGTCACCCTTCTAATTACTTTGTTTATTTTTCGGGAACAATTTCCGCAGATTTATAATTACCACAGCTTTCTCTTATTACTCCTTCCTCCTGAACAGACGACACACTTAGGCATTTAAATGAAAATAAGATGTTTTTCAACGAAAGCGTGATAATAATATTGACAACAAATAATAAGATTTAATTTTTCAACGCTTACCAGCCGCTGCCAAACGTTTAACCCTTTTGAAGGACGAAAGGATATAAATACCATATTGTGCCCCTTTGGTGATAGAGATTAATTGGAGAGTAGGTTCAGCGCAATTTAAATGAGTGCCAGTGGCAATTTAATCAAGTGTATACAAAGGCATCCGTTTGTTGTGATATGGATATTTGACAGTGTTAGAGACCTAATTGATATACGTAGTGCTTAAGCAAGTGGGTATAGATGAATTAAGTGGAATTTGTTTCGACGCACACGCACACATACATATAGAATTGTTTTATCCTGACGAATAATAAAGATATCCTGGAAATATGAAAACGATGCCATCATGTCTTGTTGCGTACCAGAAATAGGTTACCGGTTGAGTAATTGAAGTATTAGGATAATGTGAAAAACAATTACAGTTTAAGGATGTATAATAAGATATATTGGTAAACAATTTGTGGAAATCAAAAAGAAAAAACCATAACAAACGTTATATGAAACTACTTACACAGATACCAAAGATAAAAAGGATTATATCGACAACACCATTTTAAAGTTTATCATAAACACATTTGTATGACATAATTGGCACTACTTCACAAACTCTGAAAAGTCATGAAAAAACATCCATGCCCCTGGCATGTACCTAAAAAGCACCTCAACTCGAAACTGGAAACAAAATACGTCGAAAAATTATTTAACTACATGCTTTGATTAGTTGCTACGTAAGTCTGCGTCATACACTGCAATAAAAGTTTAACACACTGACATCTCCCACATTTACATTTCACCCAATTTCAATTTAGTATTAACAAATTTTCCCCTTAACTTATTGACAAAACTGTGTGTATACTATACATGACACAACGACTTGACAACACTTTACGTTTGCACTTTACACAAAACTCCCGCAAGTGCCTTAATAAATCGTTTCATGTTTAGTTTCATCTCCGCTTTCAACCAAAACGAATAAAGAATTGAAATTGTATTTAACTGTGAACACAATAACATTTCGTCATTTATTTACATTACGTTGTCTGTGGGTGTGTGTGTGTGTGTCTGTGATATATCAGTGAGAGCATTTGAGCGTGTGTCTGTGTGTGTGCATTGCTACGTTAAATGGTATTTGTCTATTTCGTTTACAGTTTCGTTACCCGTTTCGTTACATTGTTTGCTGGCGCGTTTATTGGGTTTGGTTGTCATTGTCGTTATATTGATTGAAAAGGATTTATCAAAATAAATCGGATGTTAAATCAACTTTGAAATCGTGTTGAATTGTCGAACGTTAGACAAAAAAAAAAACGTCGTACACATCAACCCAAAACAATCAAATGTTTTAGACAATGACATATAGGAGGCATCAGGTGGCTTTTACAAAAACAATATTTTGCAATAAAGGATATAGGAAGATATTAAAACTAATTTACTAAATTGCTGTAGGCTTAAGAGGGGATAAACACCAAATGCAAGATGTATTAGCAATTACATATACTTCAAATTCTGGAGATGGCAAAAACTGCCTTTCTTCTTCTTCTTCTTCTTTACTGGCAGCAACAACAGAAATTCATCTATCAGTAGCCGCACGTAGAAAACCATTCCAAGCGCTTCGGTCTTTTGCGCTCCGTAGATAGTTCGTCATACCAAGCTTACTTAACATTTCCGTCACCTTGTCTATCCATCGGAGTTTTGGTCGCCCCCTCCTGCGCCGCCCATCGAGTTTATTGCCGAAGACTTTTCGAGCCGGAGCGTTATCGTCCATTCGTACAACGTGTCCAAGCCAGCGCATTCGGTCTATTTGAACGCGCTTGACCACGTCGATGTCGTTGTACAGCTCATACAGCTCATGATTCATTCGACGACGGTACTCGCCTTTCTCGATGATGGGTCCAAATATTTTGCGGAGTATTTTTCTCTCGAAGACTCCCAGAATAGATTGATTCGCTTGTGTCATTACCCAGGATTCTGCGCTGTAGAGCAAGACAGGTAGGATCAGAGTCTGGTAGAGCTGGATCTTTGTTTTTCGAGAGAGCGCTTTGTCGTTGAATCGCTTGCTAAGCGCATAGTAGCAGCGGTTTGCGATCAATACTCGTCTTTTGATTTCGAGGCTGACATTATTATTTTTGATTATGGCGGAGCCAAGGTAGACAAAATCATATACCACTTCAAATTTATAGTTGTCAACGTTCACGCAGCGTCCCAGACGAGTGGACTCTTTGTTCGTTGAAACAAATAACTAGGTTTTGTCCTCGTTTATCACCAGACCTACTTCAGCCGACTGCTTTTCAATGCTCGAAAAAGCCGCAGTAACATCTCACAATCCACGTCCAATAATATCTATATCATCAGCATACGCGAGCGACATGTGGCTTTTGTTAAATATGGTGACATTTATGTTTACTGCTGCTTTTCGCATGACCATCTCCATTACGATGTTAAAGAGATCGCAGGACAGACAATCGCATTGTCTAAAGCCTCGCTTGGTAGAAAATGGCTGAAAATGACAGATTTTTGCCAATTTTCACTGAAGACTTCGTGTCAGTCAGTGTCATCCCGCAGAGTCGAATTAGTTTTGCGGGGATACCAAACTCAGCCATAGCATCCAACAATTTCTGTCGTATCGGACTGTCAAATGCAGCTTTGTAATCGATGAACAGATGGTAGGTATCGATCTGCATTTCTTGGGTCTTCTCCAGGATTTGTCGTAGCGTGAATATCTGGTCAGGGGTGGATTTACCAGGTCTAAAGCCACACTGATAAGGTCCAATCAGGTTCGCCAGGAGGGGCTTTAGTCTTTCACATAACATACTAGACAGGACCTTGTATGCGATGGGTAAAAGGCTAATCCCGCGATAGTTGGTACACACACTAGGGTCGCCTTTCTTAAGCACGGGACATAGGACACTCAGATTCCAATCATCGGGCATGCATTCCCTGAGCCAAATCGTGTTTATGAGCTGGTGCATGCATGTTACCAGGTCATCGCCGCCGGCTTTAAAAAGCTCTGCCGGCAGTCCATCGGCTCCCGCAGCTTTATTATTTTTAAGCCGGGCAATTGCCGTGCTGATCTCGTTTTGGCTTGGTGGTGGACAATCTACTCCATCGTCGATGATTGGTGCGATTCCGTCACTTATGCTGCCTTCGGGAACGAGAAGAGATTGAAAGTGTTCCCTCCATATTTGCAGCACACTCTGAGTGTCCGTGACCAGATTTCCGTCTCTGTCCTTACAGGTGGGGATCCCTGTTCCAAAACCTTTACTTTTTACCTTTTGGTAGAACTTTCGGGCCTCACCTCTACCCCTGTAGTTTTCGATATCCTGGCTCTCTCTTTTCTTCCACAGACGCTTTTTCCGTCTGAACAGGCGTTTCATCTCCCTCCTTTTCTCTTTATAACGCTCCGTCACCGCACGCGTCGCCATTGGCTGCAGTTTTGCCTTGTATGCAGCATCCATTTCCTCAGACATTTCGCGACATTCGTCATCGTACCAGGGCTTGTCTGAGCGTGGTTTTTCATAACCCAGTACGGTTGTTGCGGTAGTGGTCATAGAATTCGCAATATGCTGCCACTGCATGTCGGGAACATCAGAACTAGGGGGATTTGTTTGGAGTAATTGAGAGAGTTGGTTGGAGTAGGCATTGGCTATCTCAGTGGTCTGCAGCTTTGTGATGTCTAGCTTCCTTTGCGTTTGATTAAGAGTGTTTTTAGCTCTACTTAATCGTGTGCGTACCTTGGCTGCAACTAGGTGGTGATCCGAGTCGATATTTGCACCGCGCATCACACGCACGTCCATAACGCTTGAGACATGCCTTCCATCAATTACCACGTGATCAATCTGATTTCTTGTATTTTGATCGGGAGATATCCAGGTTGCCTTGTGGATATCTTTATGCGGGATTGATACTATTTTCGCAGCGGTATGTTTGGGCTTCTCGATTGTTTCTTATAGATTTCTACACTACCACTTTGTCTTAAGCCTCGTCGCTTGGTAGAAAATGGCTCTGTTAGATTTTTGCTAATTTTCAGTGTCATTCCACAAAGTCATATCGTCTACCAACCTAATTAATTAATTTAATACCACAGAGAAATTAAATTAAGTTAAGATGATTTAAAATGTTATGTTAAGGACACTGCACTCGGTGATCTCTTGACACATTGTCATTGTTCGATAAAGAAGGAGAGGGAGAGAGGAAAATAAATCAAGGAGTATAGAAATATAAAGATTTAGGTAAAGATACTGAAGGAAGGGCAGATTGTGGAGAACTCATGTACCTTGATCAATTATCTTGACCTAGTTAACCACTGAAGACACTGCATAAAACTAATAACTTTACTTACTCCGACCATGGAGGATTGGATGTGGAAAACAGCCAGCAGACGTTGGATATGGAAAACCGATTGTATAGTATAACTGCTAGATCGCTATGGTCCAAATACTTCAGATGCCAATCGCCGTAATTGGTCAGCCTGCACAGAAGTGATCTAAGAATGGCGTGTCGAATTTTAACAGGCCATTGCAATATCAGGAGGAGAAGGAGTCCGAGATGATGGACCATCTTCTTTGTAGATGTCTTACTCCATCTCGTAGGAGGTTAAGATACTTAGGGAGTAGTTATATAGAATACCTAGAATATCTCTCATCAGTCCGAGTACGCCATTTAATATGTTTCATGCGACGCCTTCCATGGTTAACTGGGCCAAGATGAAGATTGGGATTCCCTTCCTTCTCTATCCTGGGACCGGCCATGGCATAGTGGTTAGAACACGCGACTACCATGCGGGAGACCCCGGATGCGATTCCCGCCGGGACAGCTACAAATAACGATTTTTCATCATTTCGGACTTCTCCTCGTCTTCACACACACACGGCAGTTGTTCGGTATGTACCTATCCCATTTGCCTGTTAGGTGCCTGACATTGCAGTGACCAGTAAAAATTCTACAGGTCAGTCCCAAGTCACTCCTATATAGGCCAACCACAAATTCCGATCGGGATCTTCTATATTATATTTATAATCGGTTGTGGAGATCTAATATCTGCAGGCTGTTTTCCACATCCAGTCCTCCACTAAGCCAAAAAGGTAACAAATAATCGTCTATCAGAGAGGTTTAAGTTTAATCAGGTTTAGTATAGCCTCCTCTAGCCAATAAGTTTGCTGATTCGTTCTCAGAGATATCGCCATTTCCCGAGACCCAACAGAGGCTGATATCGAGAGGTTTTGGCCCATCCAAGATCTCCTTAAAGTTCCTTACCAACTTTACGCTATATAGAATTGAGCGCTTTTATTGCAGCTTGGCAATACAAACGGAGGGTTAACCGCCTACTTGTATCGATTCCACATCCCCTAAAAGCATCATCGGCCAGTACCGCAACTTGAAAAACTCTGCATTCATTACGTAGCCTGGAAGAAGGAAGAAGACTTTGCTGCAGGTCCTCGCTATATACCCCAGCTCCTGTGCCAAGTTTCATCTTCGTTCAGTCAGTAAAGACAGAAATGGAGTCACCATAAGGAATCCCGCAGTCATTCCATTCCGTCCTTTCTTGAATTTCAAGGGCCACTTTACGGAAATCCACACGTTTCGTCAACAAATCAGTTAGAGGTGCCTATAAAAAGGGTTGCCATTACCCAAAATCTGGAGAATATTCGCATGACCATAAGTAGACTGATGCCAATCGAGAGCTAAACTCAGTCTGATAGCCGCTCGGGCCTTGACTTATGCCAATCGCCAGCTACCCTAAGTCTGATATCCTCTCGGTGCGCAGTAGCCTTGACGTAACCATACGTGCCAATCGTGCTTATGCCAATCGCTAGCTACCCTCAGTCCGATAGTCCCTCGGGCCGTAGTAGCCTTGATCAACAAGTTTAGCAAGGCATAGAAACACACCTATAGAGTTCTTGCACTCATAAAGGTCATTGACGCCCCTCTTTAACCTTTCCTCGATATTCCTTGGCCTAATTAAACTTCTGATTGAGGAGTGGCCTCCGTTGAGGGCTTTACAGTTCCACGCCATTTAGTTTCGGTGGTCTGAAGTCCTAAACCGTGTATCTACGAGTAAATAGAACCAATTCCGTTTTCTGAAGACTTAACCCTAATCCACAGGTCATGTCCCATCGTAGCACCTTTCTAAGGACAAGTTGCATCGTTGGTATAAATTATTCACCTATAGCACCTATTACGTTGTGGAACATTTTCGGGGTCATTGTCTGGGGAGTGAGAAATTCCAAGGCAGAGTGAAGGTACTGGCCAGTGTAGTAAAACCCCTAACGGGTTTGGCGTTTTCAGGCCAAATTTTTTTTTGACCTTTTATATTTTTGCTTATCTTAATGTTTGTTTACTAAGTTTTTCAGCTATAACCCAAGATCCATTGATAATTTCTCGTTTTATTCTTCAGCAGAATTGTAGCTTAGGCTTAAATAATAATTTATATTAATATATTCTTGTTAAGAATCCAATTGGACTTATTTTATCAAATGAAATCTTAAAAAAGTTGTCATTAATCGCCTTTTTCTATAAAATTTTCCCCATTACCCAAGTTTCTGGCTATAGCTAGTCTGTCTCATCTGTGATAAGTAGAAAACTGGTCAGTACTGATGTTATAAACTGACGACCCTTACCCAAAGTTTTTATTGTACATATATAGCGAGTTTTCATATGATACTTACTACATAGTACGTATTCATGTATGCACAACGTATGCTTAATATTAATATTATGCAGATTTTATATAATTCATACGCACATTGTTCCCATATTGTGAATTAATGGTTTAATTGAAGATTTTATTCGATAAAATTAGTACAACTTGATTTTTTGTTTTGGCCTAAGAACGCCAACAGCTTTGGGAAATTCACTATACAAGCCTACCATCTTCACCCTCACTTGGAATTTAACACTCCCCAGACAATGACCCTGTAAATGTTCACAGTATTGTAGCTTGTATATAGCAACATATAACACGTATATTCATTTTATACATAATCAAAATGTGACTAGTTACGTGTTGTGGCCATCTTTAATAGATAATTTCAACTAAAACTGCTGCCGTATATGAGCAAAACATTTGATTTAGCTGATTTTGAACTTCAAATAGTATTTCTCAATAGTCTAATAGCTTTGTTTGTTTTCATCTTAATAGCGAACATGTACTTCAACTCATAAAAATAAAATAAAAATCATACAATAGTCTAGCGCCACCCAAGATCAACAGTCTGCTTTTAACCTTACTACTATACATAGATTTCATGTAGGCTGTGTAATAACATCGTAACTTCAATAAACTTTATATGCTACAGTAAAGTACTAACATTCTCTCAAACGAAGCCATTGCAATAAAATAGACGTATAACATTTTTACTACTACCGAAATAACCACAAATGTTTTCACAATAACACTAAAAAATCCAAACGAAATTTACAACCGACAAAAGGACATTCAAAAGGGGGCGGGAAAAGCTGCAAATGATAAAACCAACCAACAAACAAACTTGAAAATGAGATGATTAAATCAACCAAAAAAAAAAACAACAGATAAACTGTTAAAAATCCAAACAACAAATTGCACTTTACCTGATGCTCATCGGTCTACTCAGTTCAATACTAAGAAAATTTAATAGAAGGGAGTGTTCATCCTGCAAATTTCGATAGAAAGGATTATACATTTTCTTTGATATATAGTTGAAGTGCCATTCAGGTGAATGGCAACTGTAAAGGATTTACGTTTAGTTACTGTGAATTTTGTTCCACTATTGTCTTTGGTTGGCAGTTTTGAAATATTTATCTTTAAGAAAAGACAATTTTTAAATCACTTGAAATTGGTTTTTTGTCTGTGTCTGTTGTAAAAATATATTTTATGTTCTACACAAATTTAGAAGATCATTGTACTCGTTTACTTCATTGTAACTTAGCTTTAATTGTTTTAAAATCACTTTTAAATAACACGTCTAGAACGTTTTTATTCATCTCTGATGATTTATTTTATTTATGATCACATTTAAGGTTGAATGGTTATGAGCTCTATACTCGTTTATTGACTTGTTGACGTTGTGTGGTCTATAGACGTGGTTCGAGTTGATTGCAAACGAGAGTCTGTAATTGAACTGATAGTTAGATTTTTATGATGGTACAATAAAGACGAATATCAAAATAAATAAAGTATTTCGTAAGCATTTTAGAATGAGCTGCCAATTTTTATGCCAGAGGAACCTTCTTGATATTTTAAGGACTTTCTCCTCTTATACAGTCATTGATTGTTATTTTTTTTAATTTCAGGTTGTCATATCCCGTAACATGATAAAATATAACGGTGAGTAAATTTTCCAAAATTTTTGTTAAAACTTTATTTATTTTGTCCACTTGTGCTATCTTAAGGTCATTGACCCCTTTCAATATCTTTATATAACGCAAGACAAATGATTTCCTTTTATCAGAGGAAATGATAAGTTGTCTTTTACTCTGCTAATAGGTTACTAATTTCAAAATATAAAGTTATAAAGTCGGTTCTGGAGATCAAACGTCTTCTGGCTGTTTGCCACATCTAGTTCTTTACTAAGCCAAAAAGGTATCAAATGGGGGAGGGTGAACATCTATCAGAGAGACATATTCGAACATAGTACCTTGTGCTCTAGCCAATAAGCCTTCTAATTTGTTCCCAAAGATATCGCAATGTACCGGGACCCAACAGAGGCTGTCATGCAGACATCCAAAATGGTAACAAATGGGGTAGGGTGAACATCTATCGGACAGTCATAATCAGGCATAGTACAGCCACTTATAGCCAATAAGTCTGCTGATTTGTTCCCAGAAATATCGCAATGTCCCTGGTCCCATCAGAGGATTTAGCCCATCCTCACCGCCTTACAGTTCTTCACTAACTTTGATTAACATCATGTAGAATTGATCGCTTTAATTACAGCTTGGCTATTCATACAGAGGGTTTTCTGTGTGCTAGTATAGATTCGGCATTTCATAATGTCCTTCGCAGCTTTCTGAATGGCCAGTACCTCAGCTTGAAAAACTCTGCATTCATTATGTAGCCCGAAAGAAAGGCTTAGCTGCATGTTATCGCTGTATACTGCAGCTCCTGCGTCCATCTTCGATCCGTTAGTAAAGACTGAAATGGAGTCACCATAAGGATTCCCGCCATCATTTCATTCCGATCATTCCGGAGTTTTAACCGCGTCTTTAGGAAAGTCCACACGTTTCGTAAAAAAATCAATTAGAGATGGCAGATGAATAGAGTTGTCAAAATAGAACTCAACGTAAATTATGGCGAGGATTCAATGTACTTTTTTCCAAAAGCGGAATCTGCGAAAATGATTGTTGTTGAGTCTCCATAGACATGTTGGAATCTTCGCATTTAGTACAGGCACCAACTAACGCTTAATGCGCGTGCGCAATGTTAAACGATTTCGTAGTTTCTTTGAACGTCTGGAGAAAATTCGCAATACCACATGTGGACTGATGCCAACCTCCAGTTTTTCTGAGTCTGTTAGACCTTCGGGTCGCAGTAGCCTTGACGAACAAGTCCAGGGGTGAATGGTACAAGAACTTACTTAAAATTAATTTCCCTTTGCACCCCATGAATGAGGAATGGGATAGCTTCTCGCGTTGTTGTGAATTAACACGCTTTCTATTTTTAGATTCACAACTAACGGCACCTACTTGTTTATCGACGAATGCGAACGTCACTGTTTGAGAAGCTCTTACTAGACACGACGATTGAATCGACGCTTAATACTGCGAAGTTGCTGTCAACAACATTCGAGGGGAGCCGACAATGAAAGAACATTTTATTTTTTTTTTTCATTAATTTACGTTAAGTGTTTTTTATTTATTGTTTGATATTTTTGGTCAAATTCAGTGTGTCACGCACTAGGATGACGCGTTTCGAACTCCATGACGAGTTCATCTTCAGACCCCTATGTGACGAACTGATGCACAATGGTACATCATCAGCTGTATATATATCTACAATTATGCCAAACATATGCATGTGAAGTAGATATCAGCCGAAAATGTCCATCATAGTTATGATTATTTTTTTCTTTTAAGATGACTGGAGCCAAGTTTGAACCTGCGATCGCCCGCATGGTAGTCGCGTGTTCTAACCACTATGCCACGGCTGGTCCAATGGTACAAGAACACATCCAGTTATTTTCATCGCAGCTTTTGTTTGGACCTTGCGGAGAATTTTCAGTAAGTTCTGTCCTGCTCTTCTCGATATTCCTTGACCAATTTAGCTTCTAATCGAGAACAACACCTAGGTGGCCTCCGTTGAGAGCTTTAATTCCACATGCTTTAAACAAGCTCATCTCCAACCACCTTAAACAACTCAGTTGGAAGACCATCAGCCCCAGCGGCCATGTTGTTCTTTAGGCAGCTTGGCTCGACACAGTCTTCATCAGACATCAATAGGCTGCAGAAGTGATCTTTCCATATGCTTAGTAAGCTATCAGAGTCAGTAACGAGATTGTTTGATTCGTTAAAATTTTTATAATAATTTCACCCTAGCGGCACCTACCAGGTCCATTTATACGTAAATGTTGTTCTCATGATTTCACAAATATATATACTAAATTTCATTTAAATTGGTCCATTCGTTCAATCAAACAAACATACATTCTGAATTTTAGTAAAATTGGGCTATTCATTTAAATTTTTGATATAAATACACCCCAGCGCCTTCTACCGAGTCCATTTATAAATAACATTTTTTCTCATGATCAAACAAATATGCATTCTATATTTCACTTGAATTGGTCCATGCATTTAAATTTTCGATATAAAAAATTTACAAATCATCCCCTGAATATGTTGAGTCGAATGATAAAAAAAAAATACAAATCGCCCTAGCCGCTCTCAAGTGATCGTTTCATTTTTATAAATACTGTACTGTATATATGTAGCGAGTTTGCATATCATACTTGCTACATATGTATTTATGTATGTGTAACGTATGTGTGATATTAATATTATGCAGATTTTATATTAATCATACGCACATCGTGCGAATATTGTGGATTATGGTTTAATTGTGTATTTCATTCGACAAAATGCGTGCAACTTGATTATTTTGTTTGCCTAAGAACGGCAAACCTTTTGGGGGTTGCTCTATACTAGCCTAGCACCTTCATCCTGATTGTATTATAGCATTTGGACCAGGCGACAAAGCAGTTTACTTAATTTTAATCTCATTACACTATATTAACTTTCTTTGCACTGTGATTAAGTGTACTTATCTTCTCGTCTAGTGCATGTTGTTATTTCTAAAATATTTTATTTTAAATGTTCAACTTTAAAACTTTATGCTTATCTTTAAAAATACAGTAAATAATTTAACTAAATTTTGTTGCAATTAAAATTCCTCTGTAGCAAAACTACAGACGTTATTGCAATTAAAATAGTATTCGTTCTTATCCACACTTTTTCTGGCTGGCAAACTGTTTTCACCTTCAAAACAGATTTAGTGATTTACAAGATTTTTGCGGTTTACTTAATGCAAATTCCCCATTCAACAGGAATATTAATGAGTTCACGATAATTATCGTTTCACCCCCCAATGGTTTTTATGGCTGCTGTTCCTCGCAAGTTGTTGTTTGAGTTCAACACGCAGACATTTTGTGCACAATATAAATATTTAAAGAAAATTTACTTTAATTACAACTAAAATAATATTGTAGAAAGGTAAGAAGCTTATGCAGCAGACAAATATTAATCTTTTCAAATAAACATGTAAAATGCCACAATATTAAGGGAAATAAATCATGGGAACTTTTTGTTTTCAATTTTACTTATACACAGACAATCAATTGGTGGAAATCAATTTAACTAACTAATATTTCAACTCAACAAACTTTGTCACCCAGAGTCGCTAACCGCGTTCGCCAAATTTGTTGTTATTCATGAAAGAAGATTTTATTGGCAAGTACCCACACACTCTCAGACATACACACACGTCTTCCAACTTTAACTCGATTGGAGTAATCAGATTTTAAAATTTTCACAGAAAAAACTTTTACCCGGTCTGAGGTTTTGCCTTCTTTGCTGTGATAACAAAGTTAATAACTTTTGGTGAAAACTTTGATTGTTGGCGGTGGGTACAAGTGGCAACGAACATCAATATGAAATTAATGAAAATATTTTTGTCAAAACTGGAAGTGTGTAGTTCATTCAATTTGCCAAGACAATACGGAATTGTTGACCAAATAAACGCAGCAACGTCAAAAGTTTTGTCACAGTCGTTGAATTAAAGGAAGGGATCGGTTTTGCTTTGACAGTGTCTAAATACTGATAAGCGAAAGTTTTTTGAAGTTTTCGACTTAATGAATATAAATGAATAGTTTTAAACTACATATGGGCAAGTCCATGTGGGCAAGTCAATTTTAGGCAACAAAAAGTCAAAAAATGTAAAAAAGCATTTGCTGGATTTGAGAAGTTTTTGCATATGTCACCCATGAAGACATCATCTAGTGGGGCAGCAGCAACAGAAATTCATCCATCAGTAGTCGCACGTTGAAAAGGATTCCAAGCGCTTTGGTCTTTTTCTCTCCGTTGATAGTTTGTCACACGAAGTTTAGATAACAGCTCTCTCACCTGGTCCATCCAATAAAGTTTAAGTTACCTCCTCCTGCGCCGCCTATTGAATTTATTGCGAGCTGAAGTTATTATCCATTCGTACAACGTGTCCAAGCCTCCGTCTTCGGCCTATTTGAACGCGCTTCACTACGTCGATGTTGTTATACAGCTCATACAACTCATGGTTCATTCAAAGACGGTACTCGCCATTAACGATGATGGGTCCAAATATTTCGAGAAGTATATTTCTCTCGAAGACTCCCAGAAAAGATTAATTCGATTGTGTCATTGCCCAGGATTCTTCGCTGTAGAGTACGACAAGTAGGATCAGTGTCTGCCAGAGTTTAATGTTTTTTCGTTAAGAGTAGCAGCTCTTTGTGATCAATACTTTTTTTTATTTCTAGGCTTAAAGCTTTTGTTAAGGGCAGAGCTTTCTACTACCTCAAAGTTATAGTTGTCAACATGCACGCAGCGTCCCAAACGAGAAGACTTTTTATTCGTTACAACAAATAACTTGGTTCTGTCCTCAATCATCACCAGACCCACTTCTGCCGACTGCTTCTCAATGCTTGAAAAGACCGCAGTAACATCCCGTAGGAAAGGGTCATGTAACCTGGTTTTCTCGTTGGCTGAGGTCGTCCAGGTCTTACGGAATAAGAACTCAGTTGATTTTCTCTGACTAGGGCAAAATAGCAGTGTTGTTTATTAATGGTGTACATAAATCGACCCGGCTTGTCGGTGGTTCATGTTTATATCAGCAATTCCGGTATATATTGTTAATCCGAAGTTGTTGGTAACTCGCGTTTGTGACTCGCGTTTTTCAGCAAATCGACTTCTGCAGCTTGTGGTAGTATGGATGATTCGGCTTTTGTCGTAAATCAGTTTAGTATCCGCAATTCAGGATCGTGTTGGTAACTCGTGTTCTTCTGCAGATCAATTTCTGCAACACTTAGTTGTATCGATTCCGAATTCGAGACCAAACTAATAATCCTACCCGACGGAGTGTAAGTATCAAAATGCTACGGTGCTAATTTCTAATTCAATGTTATAGGAACGAAAAGTATCTTAGTGTAACAGAACGAAGTCCGATTCAACAGACCGAAATCCGATTTATACAGACCGAAGTCCGATTCACGGGCCAAGGTCCAATTCTACAGACCAAAGTCCGATTTAACAGACCGAAGTCCTATTTAACGGACCGAAGTCCGATTTAACAGACCGAAGTCCGATTCAACAGACCGAAGTCCGATTCAACAGACTGAAGTCCATTTCAACAGACCGAAGTCCGATTCAACAGACCGAAGACCGATTTAACAGACCGAAGTCCGATTTAACAGACTCAAGTCCGATTCAAAAGACCGAAGTCCGATTCAACAGACCGAAATCCAATTCAATAGACCGAAGTCCGATTCATCAGACCGAAATCCGATTTAACAGACCGAAGTCAGATTCAATAGACCGAAATCCGATTCAATAGACCGAAATCCGATTCAACGGACCGAAGCCCTATTCAACAGACTGAAGTCTGATTTAACAGACCGATGTCCGGTTCAACAGACCGAAATCCGATTCAGCAGACCGAAGTCCGATTCAACAGATCAAAGTCCGATTCAAAATTCAACAGACCGAAATACGATTCATCAGACCGAAATCCGATTTAACAGACCGAAGTCAGATTAATAGACCGAAATCCGATTCAATAGACCGAAATCCGATTCAACGGACCGAAGCCCTATTTAACAGACTGAAGTCTGATTTAACAGACCGATGTCCGGTTCAACAGGCCGAAGTCCGATTCAGCAGACCGATGTCCGATTTAATAGATCGAAGTCCGATTCAACAGACCAAAGTCCGATTCAATCGGCCGTATTCAAGTTAAACCAATAAAATTTGGTTCAACAGACCGAAGTCCGATTAAACAAAAGAATATTTCTTTCGATAAATGATTGCCCTGTAAAAGTAGGGCATATCGGGTACAGAGCAACTTGATTAATTAGATATCCAGGTTCCCTTGTAGATATCTTTATCTTCGAATCTAAACCCGATAATGACTGAATTTTCAGACTGCTGAAACAAGAACATCTTCCCTTCCTACTATAGCATTAGATTCTCCCAGAACAATTTTAATGTCATGGGCATGGCAGCGGTCCTATACTTCCTCTAGGAACTCATAAAATGCAGCTTTAATGTTCTCGCCTCTATTTTTCGTCGAGGCGTGTAAACAATTCAGCGTGATGTAATAATATTTCGCCTTGATGCGGATAGTAGCTATTTGGTCACCTATAGCGCTAGACCGCGAGACCACATGTCGAAGTATCTTGGCGACTATGAATCTACCACCAAATTCATGTTTTACTGCATGGCAGCTGTAAAATTTGTCACAGTTCTTCCGTCGTATACGACCCTGTCCATCACATTTCCTGCAGGACGGTGATGTCAGCCTCGTATTTGTTGAGGACATCCACCACTTGGATAGAGGCACCAAATAGAGTTCGAATAATTTCGGTTGCATATCCTTAAATCATAGTCCTTATAACGTTTGCGGAGTCAACATTTGGAGGGTTTGTTGTTTTTTCTGTTCATTGTGTTTTTATAATATGTTTTTTATTTAAAGGAGAGTGACTTACACAGTGCAACACATAAATTGGTGCCGCCTTCGTACCCAGCTATTTTTGAAGTATATACCGAGACTAAAAAAATCCCCAAAGGATTTGGCCCCATTACATCGAAACATTTTTTTATGGATACTCCAATATTTTCACCGCCATACGATTTTGTGACCATTTTTAGGGAGTCCATATTTCATAAACTGTTCGGAATTTTTTCTTTTCGTCTTCGGCAAAGTTGTAGATCTAAACCAGAGCAAAAAAAGTCTCAAATAAACCGACCCAAAAAAATTGCATCTAGTGCATGAAAATTTTAAAAATATGAGAAAAAAGGCTATTTTTTCATGATATTTTCACCATAAAATTATGATTATAACAAGTAATATTCCACACAATTCATACGCCACGGAGTACAACGAAATACATTTTGTGTGGAAAACATCATAAAAAAATTTCCTTTTTTCCCATATTTTTGCAATTTTCATGCACTGGATGCAATTTTTTTGGGTCGGTCTGTTTGAGACTTTTTTTGCTCTGGTTTAGATCTACAACTTTGCCGAAGGCGAAAGGAAAGAATTTCGAACAATTTATGAAATATGGACTCTGTAAAAATGATAAAAAATTTGTGTTGGGGTGAAAATATTGGAGTATCCATAAAAAAATGTTTCGATGTCATGGGGCCAAATCCTTTGGGGATTTTTTTAGTCTCGGTATATACTTCAAAAATATCTGGGTACGAAGGCGGCACCAGACGATGACCTTCGAAATGTTGCACTGTGTTATTAGTCCACTGCTCCCGCTCCTAGTCTCTTTGGGCTGCCAAAGCCACTAAAAGAGCCTTCTATTGAGCGACAGTAACTTCTGTTACCTATTACCTAAGACTCATCGGTGTAAGCATGCAACTTATGCTGCTTAACATTGCGCCTTCTCATATTCCCGGGTACGGCCCGGGGCACACGCGATCTTCCGAACGTTGTGAGGTGCTTGGGGACCTCCAAAATCCCCATACCCGTTGTCCGATGTTGCTCATCTAAGAACTTAACCTCCGCTTAGAGGCTAGAATCATTCATAAAACTTTGATAGCTGTCAGCTCGACAGCTCTTAAACTACGGCTGTACTCGTGTGGTCAGTCGGATGTGCATCTTTAAATCGACTAAGAATTCGACGCTGATCATTGATTTCATTCATACATGTATATTTATATCATACCTAACACGCCTTCTTATGGCCGTTACAATTGGAAGAACATTTGGGTCCCTTGGGTTCTTGCATGTGCATAGTGAAGGGTATAAAACATTGGCAACGTCTAAAAATTATTTTCCGAAAAAAATTAAAGAGCGATTAACTAAACTAACCTATTGTCAGTCCAAATTAACGTTCACCTAAATTGCAGATTATCTGTTTCCTTTGAATTAATTCGAACCCATTCAAAACCCAAACTATGCCCATCACAATCCTAAAAAAACATTCATACTTTTCAAATTTCAAATTTTTTTCTAAAAAGTATCTAGAAATCAACCATTCATTGACAGCATCTGTTTTCAAACTATAAAGCCGTTTCGAAAACAAATAAAACTTTCATATTCATAGTAGCAGCGGCAGCGCCTTAACAACTTCATCAAACGGGTGTGAAAATTCACAATGTTTGGGATTGTTAGCAGCACACACTTATGGTTAGTTATCCCGTTCTTTTGGTTTAATTTAGTTTAAATTTAAATTCACAAAAGAAGCGGTCCCTTCTTGACGCAACCGGGATCCAGTCTCTTAACCAAAATGTTGTCTTTATTATTAACTTATAAAGAACGACACAGAACTGTGCTGTGCCACTCCGTTAACATGATGATGAGAAAATATCTGAAAACTAAATTCTTATTAAGGGAGGAAAGCCAAAGAAAACTAAAAACACCCAAAGATGATAAAGTGGTTTATGCAAATTTAATACTTTTTTTTGTATACCAAATTCTTGAGACAAGAGATAACTTGAAGTTTTCTTCCTACGCCACTATGGTATCCTCTCGCCAACCACACTCAAAAAGTTGTGGCAAAAATATAAAGACAGTTGAATGAAAGTTTTGCAACAGAATTAGAAAACAACTATAGCAAGAGAGAGAGAGAGAGATTGGTTGTCTTCGTGCGTCTTCATCAATTTCGCTTTCAGTTATGTGGTTTGAAAAATTTAATTCAATTAAGATTTTATTTTTATCAAAACATTGGCAAACTAACTTAACCACCACTAGGTAGGTAGGCGCTTAGGCAGATAGAAAAAGGTAGTCAAACATTGTAATGGTTTTAAAGGTTTCTTTTTGGCACAAACTTCTAAGGATAACATTGGGGGATGATTTGCTTGGTCTACTTTAGTGGTTTTCAAAATTCAAAACAATTGTGTTATTAAAATAAGATGGAGATATTTTTATAATTGTCACTGTAAATATGCGGAAAACAAATCGAAGGAAATGACTTTGCTTTACAGATTAAAGCTATTGCTATATTGACATTTTTTCATTATAAATAAAATAGGTCAAGAGGTCGTTAGGGAAATTTCACAAATTTTAAAATACAATTCATAGCCTTACTTATTGTTTATATTATAATTAAAATCGATCATCTATACTGGAGAGCGAAAAATAATACGCTCCACTTTATTTCGGTGTAGATGTATTTGAGGGGTCATAATCCAAAAACCGAATATGAGGAATGAAAGAGTATCATAAACTACGCTTTTACAAAAAAACGGTTTTTAATAATGCGTATGTCCACTCTTATTTTAAATAAGGACATAAATGTCATTCGGTCATACTATTTCTCAAGGTTTTTCGGATTGGACATTCTAAGGAGTCCAAACCCGATTTTAGCGCTGCAAAGCTATTGTACTGTCTGTTGTTGAAGTACACTTTATGAACAAGTATGCCCCATACATTTTCAATAGGGTTCATACCATGGAAACACGTTGGCCCCTCTAAGACTTCGACGTTTTTTGACCTAACCTAATCTTTTGTTTCCTTACTGGAGTGAGAAGACGCATTATCTTGCTGATAAATGTAATTAATCTCCTGGTTTAGCTTCAAGAAGGGCAATACATTCACTTTCAGTATGTTCCTTCGGAGTTCATGCGATATCTTGGAAAGGCCAGCTCCAAAGTAGGTTTTTTAAAGAATCAGCCACGAGAATCAAGAGCAGTGACCTAATAAGCCACTCAGCTTAAACAAAACAATTAATATGAAAACACGAAGAAAGGAAAAAAACAAATCCCCCCAACTGTCGACCACCGCAAACTTTATAAGGACCATGATTTAAGGATATGCACCTGAAATTTCCGAACTCTCTACAAGGCTGCAATCACCGCTATATAGGAAATGCGATAGACAGGATAGGGATTTAAACGTAAGTGACCGAATAGCTACTATTCGCATAAATGCGAAATATTATTGGATCACGCTGAATTGTGTACACGTCTCGACGGAAGACAAAGAAGAGGACATAAAAGATGCATACAATGAGCGCATGGAGGAGATATGTGTGGCAGCTGCCCTGCCCATGACAATTAAATAGTTCTGGGAGATTTTATGCAGAAAAAATAGAAAGAAGGTCTTGGTTCGGTAGTCAGAAAATTTAGTCTACACAACAACACCTCCGACTGACTTCATTTGCGTCGTCAAGAAACATGTTAGCGAGTAGAACCAGATTCCCGCATAAAGATATCCACAAGGCAACCTGGATATCCCCTGACCAAAAGACAAGAAACAAAATTGATCACATGGTAATGGATAGAAGGCATGTCTCAAGCTTTATGGACGTTCGTGTGATTCGCGGTGGAAACATTGACGCGGATCACCACCTACTTCCAGCCAAGGTACGCACACGATTAAGTAGTGCTGAAAACTTTCTTAACCAAATTCAAACAAAAGCAAGACATCACAAAGCTACATATTACCTATATAGCCAATGCCTACTCCAATTAACTCTCTCAATTTCTGCAAACAAATGTCCCTAATTCTAATGTTCTCGACACACAGTTGCAGAATTTCTATGACCAATGCCGCGACGAGCGTACTGGGTTATGAAAATCCACGCTCAGACAAGCCTTGGCACTATGATGATTGTGGCGAAATATCTAAAGAAAAGTATGCTGCATACACGACAAAAATGCAGCCAATCGCAACGCGTACTGTGACGGAGTGTTATAATGGGAAGAGTATTAAGATGAGATGCCTCTTAGGCGTAAAAAGCATATATGTAAAAAATAGGGAGCCAGGATAATGAAAACTACAGAGATAAAGGTGAAGCCCGAAAGTTCTACCAAGAGATAAAAAACAAAGGTTTTAGAACAGGGATCCCCACCTGTAAGGACAGAAAAGGAAATCTGGCTAGGGACGCTCAGAGTGTGCTGCAAATATGGAGGGAACACTTCGGTACTACGTTCGTTCCAGAAGACAGTGACGTAAACACTACAATCATAGACAATAGAGTAGATTCTCCATCATCGAGCCAAAGCGAGATCAGCATAGTAATTGCACGGCTTAAAAACAAAAAAGCTACGGAGGCCAATGGACTGTCGGCAGGGTTTTCTAAGGACGGCGGCATTGATAAGGCAACGTCCATGTACCAACTCATCAATGCGATTTTGTTTAAGGAATGTTTACCCGATGATAGGAATCTGAGTGTTCTAAGTGTGCTTAAGAAAGCCAATCCAATTGAGTGTACCAACTGACGCGGGATCAGCCTTTTACCCATCGCTTACAAGGTCCTATCTAGTGTATTATTTGAAAGACTAAAGGCCATTCAAGCGAACCTGCTTGGACCTTATCAGTATGGCTTTAGACTTGGTAAATTCACGACCGACTTGGTATTCACACTACGACAAATCCTGAAGAAAATCAGAGAATAACAAATCGGCAGCAACCTTCTGTTTATCGATTACAAAGCTGCATTCGACCGTCCCAGGCGACAGAATCTATTAGATGCTATGGCTGAGTTTATTATCCTTGCAAAGCTGATACGACTTTGCGAGATGACACTAAACAACACTAATAATTCTGTGAAAATATACATAAATCTGACACAGCAATTTTCTACCAAACGAGGCTTTAGACAAGGTGATTGTCTGTCGTGCGATTTCTTTAACATCGTAATGGAGATGTTCATGTGGAAGAATGCAGTAAACACGACAGGTACCATATTTAATATTAAATGTCACATGCTGCTCGCGTATCCCAATGCTATAGATATCATTGGCTGAGTAACGTGGGATGTTACTGCGGCTTTTTCGGGCGTTGAAAAGCAGCCAGTAGAATTGGTTTAGTGATAAATCAGGACAACACGAAGTTTTTTGTTTCAGCTTGGAAATCATTCGAGGAGGATTTATCGCAAACCGCTATACTATGCGCTTAGCAAGCGATTTAATGACAGAGCACCCTCTCGTCGAAGAAAGAGCCAACTCTCTCAGAAACTGACGCTACCTGTATTGCTCTATGTCGCAGAATCCTGCATAACGACACAATCGGATCAATCTATTCTTTGAGTATTCCATTCGGCGACTATTGTCGTTGAATGAACCAAGAGCTGCATAAGCTGTATAACGACATCGATGTAGTGAAGCATGTTCAAATAGAACAAACACGAACGAAAAGTCTTCTGCAATAAACTTGATGGGACTTTTATATTTTTCTTTATCTTAATGTTTGTTCCCTGAGTTTTTCAGCTTCATCTCAAGAATCATTGTTTAGGTGTGGTTCACATTCAACATCGCCCCTTACAATTTAACCACCCTTTATCTACAACGTATTCTTCTTCTTCTTTAATGGCAGCAACAACAGAAATTTATCTATCAGTAGCCGCACGGTTTGCGATCAATACTCGTCTTTTGATTTCGAGGCTGATATTATTATTTTTGTTTATGGCGGAGCCAAGGTAGACAGAATCATCTGCCACCTCAAAGCTATAGTGGTTAACGTTCACGCAGCGTCCCAGACGAGTGGACTCTTTGTTCGTTGAAACAAATAACTTGGTTTTGTCCTCGTTTATCACCAGTCCCACTTCAGCCGACTGCTTTTCAATGCTCGAAAAAGCCGCAGTAACATCTCGCAAAACTCCGATGGATGGATCAGGTGACGGAACTGTTAAGTAAGCTTGGTATGACGAACTATCTACGGAGCGCAAAAGACCGAAGCGCTTGGAATGCTTTTCTACGTGCGGCTACTGATAGATGAATTTCTGTTGTTGCAGCCAGTAAAGAAGAAGAAGAACATCTCGCAATCCACATCCAATAATATCTATATCATCAACATACGCGAACAACATGTGGCTTTTGTTAAATATGGTGCCATTCCTGTTTACTGCTGCTTTCCGCATTATCATCACCATTACGATGTTAAAGAGATCGCAGGATAGACTATCGCCTTGTCTAAAGCCTCGCTTGGTAGAAAATGGCTATGACAGATTTCTGCCAATTTTCTCTGAAGACTTCGTGTCAGTCAGTGTCATCCCGCAGAGTCGAATTAGTTTCGCGGGGATGCCAAACTCAGTCATAGCATCCAACAATTTCTGTCGTATCGGACTGTCAAAGGCAACTTTTTAATCGATGAACAGATGGTAGGTGTCGATCTGCATTTCTTGGGTCTTCTCCAGGATTTGTCGTAGCGTGAATATCTGGTCGGTGGTGGATTTACCAGGTCTAAAGCCACACTGATAAGGTCCAATCAGGTTCGCCAGAAGGGGCTTTAGTCTTTCACATAACACACTAGACAGGACCTTGTATGCGATGGGTAAAAGGCTAATCCCGCGATAGTTGGTACACACACTAGGATCGCCTTTCTTAAGCACGGGACATAGGACACTCAGATTCCAATCATCGGGCATGCACTCCTTGAGCCAAATCGTGTTTATGAGCTGGTGCATGCAAGTTACCAGGTCATCGCCGCCGGCTTTAAAAAGCTCTGCCGGCAGTCCATCGGCTCCCGCAGCTTTATTATTTTTAAGCAGCGCAATTGCCGTGCTGATTTCGTTTTGGCTCGGTGGTGGACAGCCTACTCCATCGTCGATGATTGATGCGATTTCGTCACTTATGCTGCCTTCTGGAACGAGAAGAGATTGGAAGTGTTCCCTTCATATTTGCAGCACACTCTGAGTGTCCGTGACCAGATTTCCGTTTCTGTCCTTACAGGTGGGGATCCCTGTTCCAAAACCTTTACTTTTTACCTTTTGGTAGAACTCTCGGGCCTCACCTCTATCCCTGTAGTTTTCGATATCCTGGCTCTCATTTTCTCCCACAGACGCTTTTTCCGTCTGAACAGACGTTTAATCTCCCTCCTTTTCTCTTTATAACGCTCCCTCACCGCACGCGTCGCCATTGACTGCAGTTTTGCCTTGTATGCAGCATCCATTTCCTCAGACATTTCGCAACATTCATCATCGTACCAGGGCTTGTCTGAGCGTGGTTTTTCATAACTCAGTACGGTTGTTGCGGCAGTGGTCATAGAATTCGCAATATGCTGCCACTGTATGTTGGTTGGAGTAGGCATTGACTATCTCAGTGGTATGCAGCTTTGTGATGTCTTGCTTCCTTTGCGTTTGATTACGAGTGTTTTTAGCACTACTTACGTCCACACTCACGTCCATAACGCTTGAGACATGCATTCCATCAATTACCACATATCAATCTGATTTCTTGTATTTTGATCGGGAGATATCCAGGTTGCCTTGTGGATATTTTTATGCGGGAATCTGGTTCCACTCACAACCATGTTTCATGTTTCTTGCGAAACTTACCAGTCTGAATCCTTTATCGGTGGTGTTGTTGTGTAGACTGAATTTTCCGACTGCTGAACCAAGACCATCTTCCCTTCCTATTTTAGCATTAAAATCTCCCAGAACATTTTTAATGTCATGTGCAGGGCAGCGGTCATATATCTCCTCCAGGCGCTCATAGAATGCATCTTTAATATCATCGTCTTTGTCTTCAGTCGGGGCGTATGCACAAATCAGCGTAATGTAAAAATATTTCGCTCGGATGCGAATAGTGGCTATTCGGTCACTTACAGGGTTTAACAGCTTGACCAGATGCCGAAGTCTCTTGCCGACTATGAAACCACATACAAATTCGTGTCTTTCTGCATGGCAGCTATAAAAGATGTCACAGTGCTTTCGTCGTGTGCATCCCTGTCCCGTCCATCTTATTTCCTGTATGGCGGTGATGTCAGCCTTGTATTTGTCGAGGACATTCGGCAGTTGAATAGAGGCACCATCTCTGTATAGAATTCGGACATTACAGGTACATATCCTTAAATCATGGTCAAGCGGGGGTCGTCAACATTTGGGGGGGGGGGGGGGGGTTCTTGTTTTTTTCTTTTCTTCGTGTTTTCATAATAATTTTGTTTAAGGAGAGTGGCTCATTAGGCCACCGCGCCCGATCCTAGTTTCTTGGGGCTGCCAAAGCCACTAGGAGAGCCTGTTGAGCTTCAGTAGCTTATGTTGCCTACTTCCTAAGGCCCATCGGTGGTAGCATGCCGATTAGGTTACTCAACATTTCGGTTTCTAAGTCAAGCTAACTTCTAAGCGGTTGCTTTAAAGTCATTGCTCGGGGAACACTTGGTCTAAGACCGGAAGTAGTTAGCTGCTTGGACAGTGCCAAAAAGGAATCGCTTCTGGTCACTCCCAAGTGAGTGACAATCAGTAACTTTCAACCTCTGATCAAAGTATAATTACACAACGTATGAGTAATTATAATTTCTTGCGGATTTTATATTAATCATACGCACAGAGTTCCAATATTGTGGATTTATGGTTTCAAAACATGGTGAAACAGCCAATATGAGGGCTGAGAATTTCTAAGTCAAGTTGAATATATTAGGTCAGTATAGAAAAATCTCCAAAGGTTTTGGCGTTCTCTAAAATTCTGCTAAAAAATTATAAGAGAAATTATCAATGATTCTTGAGTTAAAGCTAAAAAACTAAGGGAACAAACATCACAATACGTAAAAAATATGAAAGGCCATAAAAAGAAGTTTAGCCTGAGAATGCTAAACCTACTATAATGTCCTAGTAGTTACTCTGACTTGGAATGTCTCACCTCCAATGTGAGGTACAATCGTCTTCTGCTACTAAACTTCTTAGTAAAAAAATTGTTCATAAAAATTTATATTGTAGCCTTTACATTGCTTTGTTGGACAGAATATCCTCAACGAGTTTCTAATAACATTGTTATAACTTTAAGCTCCACCACTATTATTACGTTCATAAGGTTCTGCCTTAGACACCCACACACACAACATACAAATGCGACTTTTCAAGCCGTTTTCCAAACAGCTGCCCTACATAAATTTTAGCTAGATATTTTTTAGCTGTGCTTGCGCTATTAAAAACATTTTCAATTAATAAAACCTTTTGCTTACAGTACATAACAATCGAATTAATAACCAAAAGCCCAAAATTAAGTTCACAAAACATTTATTTATATAGTATAGCAGCAACTTTCATGCAAACTCATTGTTCAATGACACACAAACACACTTACCCTCACACACACACACACCCTCAGAGAAGAGTTCAAAGTTTAATTCATTTATTTCAATATGTTGCCTTTCACTGCCTCCCCCTACTCTGCTGCACATACACATTCACTTAATAACATTATTTAATGCGATTTATGTGAGTTTTTTGTTTGTTAGCCAAAAATCTAAAATCCCCATTTAATTTAGTGCAGAAAAAGTTTTCTATTAAATTAAGTGAAACATGAAAAGGGCATAATCGGCAACAAAAATGGCAGATATGGCTGAAAACAGAAAATAGTTTGATTTGAAAAAAGAAAAATGGTGATAGTTATTGCAGCTCAGCTTTTTTTACAATGATATTTAGGGATAACTAAAACAATAAGGTTAATTTTATTGTTAATGTTTTAATACAATTTGTAAGGTATAGTTATAGACAATAAAAGGATTTTATTGTTAATGCATTTATAGAAGAAGTGTTGATACTTTTTTTTTATAAAACAAATTATACAAGAATCCTAGGGTAATCGAATAAGGCAGCGACTTGTATGTCTATGTGATATAAGCATTAAGGGTTCACGCAAATGTAACCACAATTTACTCATTTTATATTTTTCCTTTAAATAACATTAAAAGTTCATGTTTAGTTTAAGTCACATCTTTTCTCGGTTTTCAATAACTATTATCACTTTACACATTCTGGCGTTGCAGTAAATCCGACAAAATATATTACTTTCCTCTCCTTGCCAACATACGTGATCTGACCCGGAAGCACTGTTTGTATTCCACAGAATCCTTTTTACAATCTCAAAATGTAAACCAATGATTCGTGATCTCTGTTGTCATTGTTAGCTGTCGTGACATGAAAATTCCATCTTCAGCCACTGTTTGACTAAGAGGACATTCATTTCAATTTTTCATTTGCATTCACCAGTTTGCATTGCTCTATACACTATTCAATTCTTTGGAACAACAAAAATACATATGCAGGATATGCTACAGTTGTAGCCATAGTTTAAGATAGCTGGATGCAGGATATGCTACAGTTGTAGCCATAGATAGTTGAGCACATATGAAACATGAGCAATTTGACTGACAGAGAATAGAGACATATGTAGGCTGTCTTAGAATTATAATGAAATGTCATGAATTTAAATTACTATTCTAAACGGTAATGTATTTGTAAAGTTTTTTAAGCTTATGTGAAAAGGACATGCTGGTTGTTGTTTTCCACTGACGACCGGTGAATTTTAAAGCATAGGACAAGGTCGCAAACTACACGATATAAATATACAATATTAAATTTTGAGTTCACACAATTTAAGTGAACGTGAACGTCGGTAGCTACAGTACGTTTCGATGTCATGTCCTGAGAAATATTAAGGACGATTTTATTTTAATCTCTCTTCTACTGTTTTTCTTTGCCACATATTAGCAAGAACATTTTTAAGATACTTAAATAGGTACCTCGTCTATCATATTATGGGAAATGATGATTTAATTTTTGGAAATGTTTTGCATATGCAACATCATTGTTGCTATAAGTCGACTTTTGTTTCCTAAACAATGATGTCATCGCGATAATGGAAAGAATATAGATTTTGTTTTCTATGTTACTGACAATAAGTAAAATTTACATAATCTGGAACTTAATAAACGTTTACATCACAAGCATCTTAATAATCTTCTCATAATGATACCATACAGTCCATGTTGACACGTATTTCCATAATTTAAATAATGTCTAGTATATGAAAAATATTGACTTTGTAAGAGACAACGACACAACACTTAGGTGTAGAAGGTAAATTTTCCATTTGTGTGTGCAAATATATGCGCTATTATCAAAAAATTACGTATTACATTGTATGTACCATATACTTAGACATTTAAGAATGTCTTGTTGCGTAAAAATACAGAATAAAAAAATTAACATTAAATATTAAAAATATTAAAAGAATTACAAATATTAAATTTTTTAAATTTTTTTATTTTTTAAATTACTTACTTACTTTGCTGGTACTTCTTTGCAATCCCAGTGGATTATATAGCGCACGTAGAAAAATATTAAAGCGCCTCGTATAACATGACCTAGCCAACGCAACCGTTGCACCTTAAAGCGTCTGACCACGTCAATGTCAGTGTACAGCTCGTACAGCTCATGATTCATACGACGCCGATACTTTCCGTTAAAGATGATGGGCCCATATATTTTACGGAGTATTTTTCTCTCGAATACCGCCAGAACCGATTCATCCGCTTGTGTCATAACCCAGGATTCTGAACCATACATTAAGACAGGTAGAACCAGTATCAGGTATAGCTGGATTTTTGTTCGTCGAGAGACGGCTCTGTCATTGAATCGCTTGCTTAGTCCGTAGTAGCATTAATTTGCAAGCAGGATTCTTCTCCGGATTTCTAGGCTGACATTATTTCTTTTGTTGATGGCGGAGCCTAGGTAGATAAAATTATCTACCACCTCGAAATTATAGTTGTAAACGTTCTCGCAGTTTCCCAAACGAGTAGATTCTTTGTTCGTTGAAACTAATGACTTAGTTTTTTCCTCGTTCGCAGTTAGACCCATTTTCGCTGATCCCATCTGTATACCTGAGAAGGCTGCAGTCACATCCCGCAGTTTTCGACCGATGATGTCGACGTCATTAGCGTACGCGAGTAGCATGTGGCTGTTGTTGAATATAGTGCCACTCGTTTTTACTGCAGCTTTTCTCATTACCATCTCCATCACTATGTTGAAGAGATCACACGATAGGCCGTCGCATTGTTGTAGGCCTCGTCTGGTACATAATGGCTCCGTAAGGTCCTTGCCAATCTTCACTGAAGACTTCGTGTCAGTCAGCGTCATTCCGCAAAGCCGTATCAGCCTAGCTGGAATACCAAACTTAGCCATGGCTTCGAGTAATTTCTGCCGTATCGGGCTGTCGAAGGCAGCTTTATAGTCGACGAAAAGATGGTACGTATCCAATATATCGTGTCTTTCTGCATAGCAGCTGTAAAAGATGTCACAGTTCTTTAGTCGTGTGCGTGTGCATTCCTGTCCCGTCCATCTCATTTCCTGTATGGCGGTGATGTCAGCCTTGTATTTGTCGAGGACATCCGCCAGTTGGATAGAGGCACTATCTCTGTATAGAGTTCAGTTCTTATATTGTTTGCGGGGGTCGTCAACATTTTGGGGGGTTCTTGTTTTTTCTTTTCTTCGTAATTTCATAATAATTTTGTTAAAGGAAAGTGGCTTATTAGGCCACCGCGCCCGATCCTAGTTTCTTGGGGCTGCCAAAGCCACTAAGAGAGCCTGTGTTGAGCTTCAGGTTACTGCTGTTACCTACTTCCTAAGACGCATCGGTGGTAGCATGCCGATTAGGTTACTTAACATTTCGCCTTCTAACTCTAGCCGCTGAATACATTTTTAATATTTTTAATATTTTGAGTATATTTAATATTTTTAAATTTTTTTAAATTTTTTTAATAATTTTAATATTTACGTTTACGTTTACGTTTACGTTTACGTTTACGTTTACGTTTACGTTTACGTTTACGTTTACGTTTACGTTTACGTTTACGTTTACGTTTACGTTTACGTTTACGTTTACGTTTACGTTTACGTTTACGTTTACGTTTACGTTTACGTTTACGTTTACGTTTACGTTTACGTTTACGTTTACGTTTACGTTTACGTTTACGTTTACGTTTACGTTTACGTTTACGTTTACGTTTACGTTTACGTTTACGTTTACGTTTACGTTTACGTTTACGTTTACGTTTACGTTTACGTTTACGTTTACGTTTACGTTTACGTTTACGTTTACGTTTACGTTTACGTTTACGTTTACGTTTACGTTTACGTTTACGTTTACGTTTACGTTTACGTTTACGTTTACGTTTACGTTTACGTTTACGTTTACGTTTACGTTTACGTTTACGTTTACGTTTACGTTTACGTTTACGTTTACGTTTACGTTTACGTTTACGTTTAAAATAAAATTGAAATTATCATGTTTCAGCTAAATTTATATTTTATTCATCTCATATGTTTCTACTTTTTTAGATTGTGGGGAATCCACTTGTATAATTCCATTAAAATATGATTGACAGTGACCTTGAGGCAGCTTTTACAGCTGAACAAATATTTCAAAAGCATTTCATAAAGTATCCATGGTTTTTCTTAACAAGTACTCGGGATTAAATTGTTTGTTTACATTTGTATGACAGTGTTATTTTGTTTTGTTTTGATGTGAAGGGTACTTAAGGTGTTATTTTTTTCAAATTGGCTTTTAATGTCAATTTGCTACAGCCTTGAAATTAATATTTGATCCGCATAGGACGTATACATTACACGAAAAAAAATAACAAATTCAAAAACCTTGCTGTAAATATTTTTTTAAGAATATAATGCGTTTTCACTCACGTTTTAATAGGCAAAAATGTTTTAAAAACATCAGTGGAGAAATTTATACTGCATTACTTTTAAATCTATCTGGTTAGATTCATTTTAATTGAAGGAATGAAGAAAAATTCATACCCGTTTTCCATTTCTTTATTTCTCTGAATCTGATTTCTGATATGCATCTGAAAAATCCTTGAGCAATAATTTGATTACATTTTGTTGCCTTAGTGCTTAAGTGTTATTTCCAGTTGTGTTACTTCTATTCCTGTTCTTCATTCCTACAGCTAAATGGCGATTTCCTCTTCAAACACCTTCGACTGCTCAATGTCGAGTATGCCGAAGAGAATTAAGTGTCTTTGGAAATGCTGTTGCTTGTTTGCCATTTAAATGCATTGAGCTAAGACTGTAATGAAATTGCGTTATGGTATTTAAATATTGTTATTGTGATGCTCACTTAATTGTTCGGAGGTTGCAGATTTAATCGGATATCGATAAGTAACACATCGTAGGAGTACATGGCAATTGGTTAGCGAGCGTAGAGCAACCTAAATGGCTATCTTATCTGCACATAATATGCTATGACCGTAACAAATAGCTAATTGTTAATTTTTAATAAAATTTAAATTGCAAAAGCCAAACCCAAATGACAAGATATAACCGTGTTAAAATATAGAAAAAGTGCTAAAAATCCTCATTAAACAAACAAGTTTCTATGATCATTAAATTGTTAATGCAGCTAACTTGACAAAACAAATGATGCAGAAGTTCTTTTTTTTGGGGCTACTTTCATGTGCAATTCTCTTAATTGAGTCCCAAATCAATGAACTGACGAATGTTGTACTGTGTTATGGTTATGATCATATGAAAAGCTGCATAAAACTGTTACCATACCTATTAAAAATCACATGCTGCTCGCGTATGCCGATGATATAGATATCATTGGCCTAGAGTGCTAGAGGGATGTTACTGCGATCTTCTCAAGCATTAAGAAGCAGTCGACGAAAGTGAGAGTGGCTTGGGACGTTGATAACTATAATTGTGAAGTTGGAGATGATGTGGTATTTCTGGACTCAGCCGTAAACGTAAATAATAATATCAGCATGGAAATTAAGAGACGTGTCTACATCGCAAGCCGCTGCTACTATATGGTAGGCTAGCGATTTAATGACAAACCCCTTTTTCGAAAAAACATCCGACTCTACTAGACACTGTTTTTATCTGTCTTGCAGAATCCTGGGTAATGACACAAGTGGATCAATCTATTGCGCGAGTCTTCGAGAGAACAATAGTTGGACCCATCATCGTTTAAGGCGAGTATCGTCATCGAATGAACCATGAGTTGTATGAGATGAATACAGACATCGACGTATCAAGCGTGTTCAAATAGACCGAATGCTTGGAAAGGTTGCACGAATGGATGCAAATCTGTGTACAATTTACATATATAATTCACGTGGGACAGTGGTAAGGTACCATGCGGGAGATCCGTATTTCGATTCCCGCCGCCAGTTATCTACATTTTTCTTTATTGCCGGCCATCTGGATGTTGTAGGTAGCAACTTCGCAGTATATTGTCGAGTCAATCGGTATGTCTAGTAAAAATTTCTCAAACAGTGACATTCGCTTTCGTCGATGAACAAGTAGGTTCCGTTTGTTGTGAAGCTAATTAGTAAGCGTGTTAATTCACAACAACGCGAGAAGCTATCCCACACCTCATTCATTATAATATACCTCCGATAATAGATGAATTGGTTTTTTACCATATATATAAAACAAAAAGTTTTATATAAATATGCAGATGATTTTTTTTATTGATAAACATATAGTAATATACGGATGATATTTTTTTATTATCGTTCAGTAGTCATGTAGAGATAATATTCAGGACATTAAAACGTTGTTGGTTTTTCCAGGTTAAAAAGTAAGATATTATAAAGCTTAGGAATCATTTTCAAAGTACGTTATTTACAGAAATTAGGTTATTCCGTGAAATATGTTATATAAAGTTATTTTTTTTTGTAATATGGTGCAATAACGAAGCATTACCGGGTCCACTAGTAATATAATACAACTTAAGTCTTATGTTTGACCTAGTTAAAGAGATAAGTCCATTTAAAGACTTTCATAGAGATTGTTTTTACTTTACATTATTCAATACCCTTTCGTATTGATTTTCTTAGTAATCACAAATTAGGCTACTTTTTGTCCCATAAGACGCTTAGTTAAGTAGTTAAAAGCAGTTATAGATTTAGTGATTCGATGGGTATCTTATCAGTTTTATAGTGAAATTCCTCTACTTTTCCAGTGATTTTCCTACTTTTAATCACAAATTAAGCTCCTATGTCTACTGATTAAAGGTTACTATATTGATATACATAGTCGATTCCTGATAGTAAATTTCCATCCCTTTCTCAGTAATATTTATCTTTATCTTTATCTTTATCTTTATCTTTATCTTTATCTTTATCTTTATCTTTATCTTTATCTTTATCTTTATCTTTATCTTTATCTTTATCTTTATCTTTATCTTTATCTTTATCTTTATCTTTATCTTTATCTTTATCTTTATCTTTATCTTTATCTTTATCTTTATCTTTATCTTTATCTTTATCTTTATCTTTATCTTTATCTTTATCTTTATCTTTATCTTTATCTTTATCTTTATCTTTATCTTTATCTTTATCTTTATCTTTATCTTTATCTTTATCTTTATCTTTATCTTTATCTTTATCTTTATCTTTATCTTTATCTTTATCTTTATCTTTATCTTTATCTTTATCTTTATCTTTATCTTTATCTTTATCTTTATCTTTATCTTTATCTTTATCTTTATCTTTATCTTTATCTTTATCTTTATCTTTATCTTTATCTTTATCTTTATCTTTATCTTTATCTTTATCTTTATCTTTATCTTTATCTTTATCTTTATCTTTATCTTTATCTTTATCTTTATCTTTATCTTTATCTTTATCTTTATCTTTATCTTTATCTTTATCTTTATCTTTATCTTTATCTTTATCTTTATCTTTATCTTTATCTTTATCTTTATCTTTATCTTTATCTTTATCTTTATCTTTATCTTTATCTTTATCTTTATCTTTATCTTTATCTTTATCTTTATCTTTATCTTTATCTTTATCTTTATCTTTATCTTTATCTTTATCTTTATCTTTATCTTTATCTTTATCTTTATCTTTATCTTTATCTTTATCTTTATCTTTATCTTTATCTTTATCTTTATCTTTATCTTTATCTTTATCTTTATCTTTATCTTTATCTTTATCTTTATCTTTATCTTTATCTTTATCTTTATCTTTATCTTTATCTTTATCTTTATCTTTATCTTTATCTTTATCTTTATCTTTATCTTTATCTTTATCTTTATCTTTATCTTTATCTTTATCTTTATCTTTATCTTTATCTTTATCTTTATCTTTATCTTTATCTTTATCTTTATCTTTATCTTTATCTTTATCTTTATCTTTATCTTTATCTTTATCTTTATCTTTATCTTTATCTTTATCTTTATCTTTATCTTTATCTTTATCTTTATCTTTATCTTTATCTTTATCTTTATCTTTATCTTTATCTTTATCTTTATCTTTATCTTTATCTTTATCTTTATCTTTATCTTTATCTTTATCTTTATCTTTATCTTTATCTTTATCTTTATCTTTATCTTTATCTTTATCTTTATCTTTATCTTTATCTTTATCTTTATCTTTATCTAATTAGGCGCTTAGTTTAAGAGGTAAACATCGATTTCTCATCCCATATTTAGTGATTTCCCTTCTTTTTCATAGTGATCACATATTAAGCTCCTTTTTCCGATTAGACCGATTTCTCATAAGTTTTATGGGGAATTTCCACCCCTTACTTAGAATAGTTCATTTTAAGATTTTCATAGTGATTTAGTATATTGCGCATTTTGGTTCCACCTTGTTTCTTCATTATCATGCGTAGAAACACGTATTGTATATTATCGTAATATGCTGCAATGTTTGTATTTAAATTTTTTAAGATATTTACCATAATTCCCACTAATTGCCAGTTTCCATACTTCACCTGTCTTCTGTCTGATTAAAGCAAACATAGCCGATAAACCAATTAGCGTGTTGTGGTTATGTGAAATCTACGTTTAATCATATAACTGTAAACAAACCCACGTAGATAAAGGAAAAATGTGATTAATACCAAATTCCATGAAAAATAACTTCCTACGAAATAGGCTTTATTTAAAATGTAACGTAACGAAGATAAGCTGCTTACAAGAATATTACGCTAAGACTTTGTTTCGACATAATCATTATTGAATATAATCATTGAACATTGCTATGACGTGGCTTTTTTGTTTGCGAAAACTTTAGTTCATACTTTTGTGCAAATCTTTTTCTCTCTCTCTTTCTTTTTTTTTACATCTTTATACACCGAGGAATTTATGGAATATTTCAACAAAATTTTTCCGTCGATGAATCTATAAAGTTTTTCTCATGTTTTTGTTATTCCAACAAATTTTTCAATTTCTCTTACAAATAATAATTTTTGGTAAACTTCTAACATTGTAATGGGTTTTGCTATTACGTAACTCGGTTAACGGATATGCTGCAAATGCCTGAGGACAAATTGATAGAATTGTTATAATATTCTCTGTTTTGTGTATGTGTGTGTAACATAAAAACTGATACTTTTAAGAGAAATTTGCTTTAATTTTTGTTGAAAGACAAAGGTAAAACTTGATTACAGCTATGTTTGTTAGTCTAAAAATAGGTTAAAAGGTTAGATGTTTGTATGTCTGTAGCAAACATATAAACTTGGCAATGCTGAGTGTAGGTTGACTGGAAGGTGGTATATGAAAATCTTTATTTACTGGGAATTAATATTAATAGGATTGGTTATATTTTTGTGTGTTGTAACACATATTGTTGTGTCCTATGAAATATGTGAAGATGTTGCTTAAGTATTTTTGGCCGTAATTAAATTGTATAATTTTTTTCCACCTACATCTTTAATGGGGGTATTTTAATATATTGAGCAAGGAATGCAGTTGAGAACGCGCGTGGTTGTTAGTGTTGATGATATAATTGTTGTCTTTATTACTATGAAAATCTCTACTGGAGTTTTTCTCACATAGGTTTAGTTACATTCGTTTGGTAGCTGTGAGATGTACAAGATATTGTAAAATAAAGTAAACTGCTATTATTTTTTTCCCAAACTTCCGACTGCCAAAGTGACCATTTGTGTTGAAGGCACGATTGGATTCAGAAGGCTTAAGTTAGAAGGCACAAATGTTCTTTATGTATTCGCAGTTCAACCCATCTCGGTACAAGCCTAGAGCACTAGTAATATATTGCGGTGCCTGGGGTTGTTGTCCTTTGTACGGTGAAGCGGTCCTTAGACGAACGGCGTTAACTCGGTGCCGGCATACAGGATGAGCTTGACGCGACTTTGATTCGGTGATTGGAAACTGGACGTGTTTAACGTGGTGGTAATTCGGGTGGCATCGGAGGTCGAGGACTCGCAGGTAAATTCGGTTGGATCTTCTGAAGAAATTTGCTAAGGTCCTGGAACAGCAAAAGAACAACTATTAACAGACGCTGGCCTTAAAAGTACGATGACTCGTTGTACAGACTAAACGTCCATTGTACAGACTCAAGGTCCGATTGTATTGACTTATAGCCCGATTGTACAGGCTCGTTGCCCGATTGTACAGGCTTATAGCCCGATTGTAAAGGCTTGGTTGTACAGGCTCGTAGCCCGGTTGTACAGACTTAGTGTCCGTTTAACAAAGACGCTTGTCTTCCTACAATCCCAAAGGATCAAGGAAATCAGATAACATTCCTTGACTTGAAAATAAACTTCGTCGTAGAGTTGTCACCGACGATCGTTGTAGATAAACGTCGTCTCCTTATATTACACAGTACAACATTTTTCAGCTCATTGATTTGGGACACAATTCTGAGTACTGCACGTGAAAGCAGCCCCAAAAAGAAGAAGTTCTGCATCATTCGTTTTATCAAATTACAAGCCATAATAATTTAATATCGATTTGAAGTTAGTAAGTATAGGATAGGGAAATTTGTCACATTTGTCACGTTTTAGGCTCTTTTGTTGAACATAACTCGAGATTTAGCTGAAACAAATTTAAAAAAAAATAAGAATTACAATTCCTTTACATAAGCAACAGTTTCACTTTATCATTCATCGAATGATTTGGAACTAGGTTTATTTTGTAGCAGTTGCAATAAAACTGTTGTACTCCGTGGCGTATGATAAACGTGCAATATTACTTACGATAATCATACGCTACCATATAGTATTTATGATATGTCAAACAAGGGAACCTAAAACGTGACAAATTCCCCTACACGAAACTTACTAACTTCAAATCGATATTAAATTATTATGGCATGTAACTTGACAAAACGAATGATGTAGAACTTCTTCTTTTTGGGCCTATTTCCACGTGCAGTTCTCAGAATTGAGTCCCAATATCATGTGTTGTACTGTGTTATGGGTGACATAAGTCAAATGAGCAATTGTGAGGTGATTGCCTGTTTTATGTCTGCACTGACCGAATGTTTGTGTTTTTATGCGAAATGTTACTGCTGCCTCTTCAAACATTGACAATCAGGCCGCAGAAGTGGATCTGGTGGTAAAGAAGGGCAAAAGTAAACTATTTCTTTGAACGATCAAACTCTCTTCTTTTTTGAAACGCCGCGTTAACGTTGAAAACAATCACATTAAAGTGCTACCTTATTTTATCTACCTTGACACAATGTCAGCCTGGAGAAACAAAAATGTATGGAAGACCGCTGGTGCTATATGCTAAGCAGTCGTGTTAATGACAAAATCATCTTTCGACGAACTACATCGGATCAATCTGGTTTGAAAATCTTCGTGCGGCAATTGCACCGATATATAAATGGATCATCGTTAATCGAGACTACCGCCATCATATGAATCAGAAGCAGTATGACGGAATCGACTTAGTAATGCGCGTCCAAATGCAGCGAATGCGCTGTCTGGGATATGTTGTGCAAATATATAAAAATTCTCCATCTCGAAAAGCATTTGGCATTACACTCTATTGATGCCGCAGGAGGGAACGACCAAAACTTCGTTGAATGGACCAGGTGAAGGAGTTGTTATTCAAATATCTAAGCGTGCGGCAATTGATGAATGAAACTATGTTGCGACTGCCAAATGAGAAGGGTTAAACTTGTTGTCCGTGGTATGAAGAAGTTAGAATACGCCACTACTACGCCGGAGACTAGGGTTTGAATTCTGACTCAATAATCTAGATTTCTTTGATCGCGGCCGCCTATGTTGTCGGCAGTATCCTTAAAGTATTTTTGCCACAACGTTTTATTTTTTTTGACATATTTCTCCTGTGTTCTTACGACTTTATTTCATAGGACTCATGTACATCATTGAAAGAAATTTCATATCTCCAAGGCTACAGTTGAACTCACACTATGGAATATCCTATTAAACTTGTGGCGTATGGCAAATCATACCTTAATGTTCATTGCTATACTATTGGTAGACTCGAACAGAATTGCCTGACCTTACATTTTACTTTCCAACAGTGAATGCCATAATTCATATTCATCATCCTCACCAAATACGTTCCTATATCTCATATTCTCTCTAGCCTAGACTAGAGTATAAAATTCTTAAACTTTTTCAATTTCCGATAATCAATATGTTATATCTCTCGTACCTTATAAATTTGATAAAATCTATTTAAATACTTTTGACTTTAAGCGCAAAACTTTGGCTCACTTTCTTTTTTGTTATTCACTTTATGGAACGCCATTGCTAGGTGGTGCGTCCTCATGAATAAGTCGTACACGCATTTCTGCCAATAATGTCATAGAGAATTTCACAAGAAGCGACAGAAACAAAAAAAGATGATGTGCCCAAAGGGACACACACATAAAAACCGGAACAATATAATTTACACCCTCAGCAGTCGTAAGACGCAGTCGTTATCCTTGTGATACTTGTTGAAATAACACTTTTCATTGTCGTTTAATATGATTTATGCCTTTATTGCCTATAACTATATTCATCATCATACACTTAGTGAGAGAGTCACACACACACGCTCACTTACACACGAGCACAATTGAACGTGTGAGTGTGTTTCTCCTAGCCGTTGACATAAACAGATCACGGCAATAATTCAATTTATCATTGAGCCTTTTGCCAACTTTTACTGTCATCGCGGCACAAAAAGAAAGCGCCATAGGATGTTTGCGAGAGTATGCGTGTGTGAATATGTAAAATAGCAGTAGGAAAAATAGCGGTAGGATAGAGAAGGCAATTGACGAAAACAAAACGTATGGCCCTGAAGGCCATTTCAGCGCGAATGGTAGAATATTCGCGTATTACCACAATAATGTGTGTGTGGTGACAAAATGTTGCAATGGTAAATTTTGGTGCGTATTTAATATAATATTTTTGGGGTGGATATATATAAAATTCGTTTGTACGACGATTGCCAGGTGTTTAAAACATCCCTAGTGGCAATGATGTATGATAAGAAAAAAATGTCGATAACGGAGAGTTGATTTTAAAACATGTACTTATAGAGAAACGTCAGCCGCTATGACTCGATCAAAGCCACGTAGATGACTGTGGTAGTACTCAAAATTATATGACCTGCATAATAGTCTGACCATCATGCCACGTTCGCTACCACCTCCATACACACATTTAGGTCCCTAAAAACTAAATTAGTTATGTTTTCTTTGATGCCTTTAAACGCACAAAAATTTTTGCATTTGAAATTGCTCTTCTGTCGCATTGTCTACTTAAATTATAAATTTATCTCCTCGTTTTTTGCTCTTAATGATGTGCAAACTCCATTTATTATCTTTTATAAAAACTTTCCCGCAAAACTTTTCAAAAAGAAAATAAACTTTGTTAAAAAGAAGTTATCTAGACAAGGTTAAGGAATTAACATGTATGCATTTCCTCTAGAGAAAATGAATGTGACTCGAATAAGTAAGCGCGAGATTGGAGGAAGAGTGTGTTATACTCGGTATTTAGGTATTCGAATTCGTGGTAATGCTGGCAAAGCACTAAAGTTCTTTTACTATAATTGATGGCATACTAAGCGTTGGAAGATAACAATGATGTCCTTCACACAACTGTGACTAGAATGATTAAGTCTTTGTGTCGAAACTTAACTAGCAGAAAACCATTTTCCAACTTACACCTACAAAATTATTTCGATGATTACTTCTTTGATTCTGATGGTGAACTAAATAATTACTAATGCCAAAGTGAATTGAGCAAGATAATAAATTACAAAATAATTACACTAAAATGGGCCTCAACACACACGTACATTAGGGCGGAACAGACGAAGTTATCTAGAAATCTGTTTAGAGGGCCTTCTTGCTAAGCTAACCAATGCTGTTAAGATTCTGAGGATATAGCGCATAAGACAACACATCATCTTATTGTACTATGTTCTGCCAGAGAAAAACTGTAAAGAGAGAAATAGAAAAGGCAAACTTTTCTATCAAGAAAATCTATAATACAGTGATAGGGACAGAGGCAAACTGTCTCTTTAAAGCAAAGGTAAATACAGAATGAGCAGCGTAATAATATTGATAAGCTCATGGTTAGAGGAGAGGAACGAAATTTCTGCTAGAAAGCAAGCAACAGGTACAGCAATGCAAGGAATTACTTCAACAAATATAACACTGTCAACTTTGGTCTTATACACGAAGTGCGTCTAAAAAGTTGGATTACTTTATAGGACATTAATGAGCAAATTTTAAATTGCATTCTAAGCAAAAGTACAAATTTAAAATTCAATCAACTTCATATGTTTAAGGGCCTCAATTAAAATAAATTTCTTTCTGTATTTTATTTTCTATCATACATTTAAATTGCAGTTTATGACACTACGTAGGAACATAAGAATAAAGTTTTGAAGATCAAGAAAAATATTTAAAAAATTAAATGGTTACGTTTAAAGATTTTCGACTCCTGTCGATAGGATAGCCAAAGTTTGAGCACGATTGAAGTATGTCGCCCAAGCCGCTTTGGGCTTAAAGTTTATAAGCTCCTACAGCCACGTTTGGTGGACTCAAGAACGACTAGTCCAATTTTGATGAAATAAAAATCCGAAATTAAGCAATTAATATTCCTTTAATCTGTTCATATGTAATTTCTCTGCATAATAAACAATTTCGTAGTTATAAATAATTTTTATAATAAAAAAATAATTAAAAATCCGAAACGGAAAAAATTATCAAGTCTTACTAAATTTTTGTAATGCCACGTAACCTAGGACCAAAATGAGATATAGATCATGAAAATCGATGAATGCGTCTCGGTTTAATTCACATATTCATATTGCTTTTATGCATAGGAAAGAAAAAAAACGAAGTTTTGTGAAAATCGGCCGAGGGAGATAAAACGCCTATTCCGGCGGAAAAGCGTCTGCTATACGAAAAGCCCAAAATTTCAAAAAATGCCATGATGAAGAGTTCTACCAAAAGGTAAAAAGCTAAGTGTTTGGAATATGTATTCCCATCTATAAGGACAGAGATGGAAATCTGGTCACGGACACTCATGAGTGTGCTAAAAATATGAAGGGAACACTTTCGTACTCTGCTCATTCGCGAGGGCAGCATAAGTGACTAAATCACTCCAATCATGGACGACGTAGTAGATTGTCCACCACCAAGCCAAACCGAGATCAGCACGACATTTGCTGGGTTTAAGAAAAACAAAGCTGCGGGAGCCGATGTACTCACGGCAGGGCTTTATATGGCCCGTGACAGAGCTTTACAAGGTCAGCTGATAAAGAGGATTTGGTTAATGGAATCAATGCTTGATGATTAGAATATGAGTGTTATGTTCTATGTCCTGTGCTTAAGGAAGGTGATACAAATGTGTGTACAAACTGTCGTGATATCATCCCTTTTGACATCGTTTACAAAGTCCAGTCTAGTGTGTTATGTGAACAGCTAAAGCCCATCGAACCTAATTGGGACAGATCAGTGTGGCTTTAGACCTGGTAAATTCAAGACCAACCAGATATGTACACTACGGCTGGAGAAGACCCAGGTCGACACCTATCATTTGTTGATCGATTACGATGCTGCTTTCAACAGTCCGATGCGACATAAATTATTTGGTATTGGTATCACCGCGATGCTGATACGGCTTTGCGGAATTACACTGACTGACACTAAGTCTTCTGTGAAAAGGGGCAAAAATTCTACAGAGTAATTTTCTACCTAGCCAGGCTTCAGATAGTCCATCATGCGATCTCTTTAAAATCATAATGGAGATGATCATGCGGAAGGCTGCAGTATACAGGAATGGTACCATTTTCAACAGAAGTCACATCCTGCTCGCATATGCCGATGATATAGATATCATTGGCCGTGGATTGCCGAATGTTACTGCGGTTACTGTTCAAGCATTGAGAATCAGTCGGCAGATGTGGGTCTGGTGACAAATGAGGACCAAATAAAGTTATTTATTTCAACGAACAAAGAGTCTATTCGTTTGATGATTTTACTACCTTGGCTTAGGCGTAAACGAATATAATAATGTCAGCCTGGATATTAAGAGATGAGTATTGATTGGAAACCGCTGAACAAGCGATATAAAGACGAAATCCTCTGCCGACGAACATCGACGGTCAAATTCTACCAGACACTGATGCTATCTCACTTGCTCTACAAAACATTAAAGGTATGGAATAGCTTCTCGCGTTATTGTAAATCAGTGAAAAAAATTAAACGAACCCATTCCCACAACAACATGGTGCACTAGTGTGCAGTCGCACAATAAACGTCAGAGCTGTCGAGTGATACACGTTGAAATTGCTGTGCTCTCCCAACAATCGCTGCACATTATTACTCGTGTCTGTAATTGTATCTGTTTTTATGTATATTCAGGTCAATCGAGAGCAAAGTTTCAAGTAGAACTTAAACATATAAAAACACTTCACAAATTGTAATTTTCAAACAGTATTGTTTATCTCACTGTCCATGCAAAAGACGAAAATATGTCGAACTATTTTTCTACAGACTACAGATGAAGATCCTACAATAATTGTCTTATATCCACATTGCCCCCTCGTCATCACTACTCACTGTTTTTTTACATCCTGCATTCTGCTAAAAATCAACGGGAAGGCCCTGACAAATCCCGGTGTGTTCTACTAACCACAAATACGTGTTGTGTACTCGTATTAGTGTCTATGTCTGCATATATATAGGCCTGAAAACCTATCGCACTACTACTGATTCAGCGATTTCTCGGAACTTTGACATTTTTACACCTTGAATAGAGTCAAAATAAACCAACACCTTCTTGTCGATACTCACACACACATACACAAACACAAAATTACACTCAAATGCTCTAATTGTCATATACGTGCGAGAAGAAGAGAAACCCCAGCAACTATGCAATTTAACAACTAAAGAGGCACAATAGTAGCTTGTAGCGCATTACCTCTATGACAAGTATGTAAATGTACCTGCCGGTGGGTAGAGTCACACTAAACCACAGAAAGGATAAAATGATTTGTAACTTCGACTACTGCTGTTGGCTATTGCTGTTGGCAACAATGATAAGAATGACATTAGCGAGATGACGATGGGGACATAAAACTGTGAATGAAACCTCAAACGCTAAGATCAGCATGTGAGATGCATTATCCAAATGTGGCCAAGTAGTATGAAAACTGCTTGAAGTAAATGAATTGGAAATTTTGAAAAAGTATGCCCTGATTAGAAATCTTTTTTTATGTAACATCAAAGTATATACAAAGTTTGTATGTGTTTGCTTAGAAAATAGGACTTTCCGTCAACCGACATGTGTACAATACTACGAACCAATTGTTAATTAAAATTTCAGTCTTGTCACAGAAATTTCGACACTTTTAAAAGGAACTTTTTTTTTATTAAGGAGTCAATTACACTCAGAAGTTTCTATACGACCTTAAGTAGTTATTACACCGCCCTCCTAGGTGCAACAGGCAATATGTGAATACCCACATGCCACCATATGCGAAATGACGTTCAGTTACAGCGTAATTCAAATCAAATCTTCTTAAGGCACAAGTACAGAGTGCACAGTGGCGGAAATGAAATGGATTGGCGGAAATGATATAGATTTTATTAATAATTCATTACATCATCAAAAATATTTTAATATTTGTAAACGTAAACGTAAACGTAAACGTAAACGTAAACGTAAACGTAAACGTAAACGTAAACGTAAACGTAAACGTAAACGTAAACGTAAACGTAAACGTAAACGTAAACGTAAACGTAAACGTAAACGTAAACGTAAACGTAAACGTAAACGTAAACGTAAACGTAAACGTAAACGTAAACGTAAACGTAAACGTAAACGTAAACGTAAACGTAAACGTAAACGTAAACGTAAACGTAAACGTAAACGTAAACGTAAACGTAAACGTAAACGTAAACGTAAACGTAAACGTAAACGTAAACGTAAACGTAAACGTAAACGTAAACGTAAACGTAAACGTAAACGTAAACGTAAACGTAAACGTAAACGTAAACGTAAACGTAAACGTAAACGTAAACGTAAACGTAAACGTAAACGTAAACGTAAACGTAAACGTAAACGTAAACGTAAACGTAAACGTAAACGTAAACGTAAACGTAAACGTAAACGTAAACGTAAACGTAAACGTAAACGTAAACGTAAACGTAAACGTAAACGTAAACGTAAACGTAAACGTAAACGTAAACGTAAACGTAAACGTAAACGTAAACGTAAACGTAAACGTAAACGTAAACGTAAACGTAAACGTAAACGTAAACGTAAACGTAAACGTAAACGTAAACGTAAACGTAAACGTAAACGTAAACGTAAACGTAAACGAAAACGTAAACGTAAACGTAAACGTAAACGTAAACGTAAACGTAAACGTAAACGTAAACTTTAATATTTTTAAAATTTTTAATATTTTTAATATTTTTAATATTTTTAATATTTTTAATATTTTTAATATTTTTAATATTTTTAATATTTTTAATATTTTTAATATTTTTAATATTTTTAATATTTTTAATATTTTTAATATTTTTAATATTTTTAATATTTTTAATATTTTTAATATTTTTAATATTTTTAATATTTTTAATATTTTTAATATTTTTAATATTTTTTATATTTTTAATATTTTTAATATTTTTAATATTTTTAACATTTCTTGTATTTTTTAACATTTATAATTTTTTTTAATTTTCTAAAATGTTTATAATATTTTTAAATATTTCCTCACGGTGAATTTCCCCAAGTATTACAAGCGCTCTTGTAAATGTGCGATAATGCAATATTGCTGTATTTGGCGTTTATACGCGTGGCTGGCTACATTCATGCTATGGTTTACAAAGTAAAAGGGCGAAAACCACCTGCTGATTACTTTTCTGTATCTATGCATTGCCACAGAATATCGCCCATGGTAGGTTATGGCAGTGGTGGTAGTGGTTTGACATGATTTACATTTGATTTGAAGCAAATAAGCATTTAGGGTAATTGATGAGCCTGTTATTTGTGCTGTTGTATTATTCTATTTGTTGATGACTTCTATTTCAAAGAGAATCAATTTCCGATTAGCCTCAAGATGTAATTGCATTATATTTTGAAAAGATCTCGAATGCAATTTTAAAACGTCTTTGATAAATATCGTTAAGGGCAGCACTGATGCAAAATAAGATTAGTTCGGTGGGGCTTGGCATTAAGGCATTAAAAATTTAAGTATTACTTATAAGGGAATTAGTGGTTTAAATTTTCAGTTGACTTTTAAATTAACCTATGCTCATATAATATTATGCTTAATTCTGACATCAAAGGAAAGTATCTAGGTTCGTTTTTTAAGTAAATTTTTCGATAATTATCGTCTGATATTTTCGATATGTTAAACTGTCCTTTTCTTATATTAACTTTGGTTTCAAATGCAATTTTAAGTCTGTTACATGTCCATTTATAATTTTTCATTAACCTTTAATATTGAAATATTTTTACATTAAGTCCAGACTGTTTTTACCTTTATCTTTATTTAAAATATTTGTTCGACAAATTTACTGTGAAGACAAACACAAATTGTTGCACATACAATTTTCATGGCCAATAACAATTTACTTTTATACGAGTATCTAATCTGTGTTTTGATCATTTACATGTATATAAGTATGACGGTCATTGGCAATTACCTAGGAAAATTTATTGGAACGAGACAACAATAGACAACCAGACTAACAAACTTGTAAGAACGCATACATTCAAAATAATTGTATACAATTTCTTTCATTGTAATTACCTTACCAATTGTAATACAAAGACAATTGCGTGTTTTTATACCAGGACACATAAATATTTACATAACTTAGAGATACATATCATATACATATATATGTGTGAATGTATATATTCACCGCTGTGATTATGAATATATATGTACGTGCTATGTATTTTACGCACTAGTAAATATATTTGTATATTTGGCTATGTACTATTCTCACAGACATTGTTGATTTTTTTTGATTTTTTCCTTAAACTTTAACACACATTGTTTTCTTGTGATCTAACTTTATTGTAAGAGGTATGGAATTCTAAAAGTGTCCAGTTTACGAACCATCATTTAAATGAGTGATATTTGAGGAATACTCTTGAAATGAAACCAACTTATTTTGTGGGTAGTGCAACGTAATATTAATTTTTTGAGGATTTTATATTAATCAGTCTGCGGGGAGAGAAATTCCAGTCTGTGGGGAGAGAAATTCCATATCAGATTGAAAGTACTAGTTCAGTATAGTTGTGGTACACTTAAAATAGTTTTTGGTTAAATAAAAGTATTATTTGGTACAATAAAATTTCTTTTTGTTACTTTGGCCCTACAAACGTTTCGAACGTGTTTGTATTGAAAGAGGAATTTCCAATTCACATATAGTATTAAATACAACTATAGTGTTCAAATACTTGATTTTTTTGGAAAACCGGTTTCCGGTTTATTCGAAAAATGCCTTTTTCTAAAAATTCTCCAGAACATGGCTGTATAAATTTATATTACTCACAAACTTTAAATACGATTCCTTACATTTTACATTTTACAATTAGTTTGGTTTAGAATTAAGGTATCAATTTGGCCACAAATTATCATTGGGCGCATAGCATAAGAAATAAAGGCACAAGCTTTTTCATATGAATATCGACGGCTTCGCACTCATTTCGAGGTAATATCCTAATCTATTTTAAAGTAAGATCCCAACTATTGTATGGCACTTTTTGCGATCGGACACTTAGTTTAGGAGATATCTGCATTTCAACTTGTTCATCTAAATATGGACGGCTTCCTAGCCATTACAAAATGTGTTCCCGACTAAAGTCCTTTTACACGATTGGGTACTTAATTTAGGAGATAGCGACAATTGAAAGTTTTTTATATGAATACAGAAGTCATCCCACCCATTTAAAGATGAGAGGTAACAGTCATATAACAGCATTTTCCAAACAAACTTTCGTATTACATAAGGAAATTTTAATGGAAGCATCCTTTGAGATTTGCCTGAAGAATATCGGATAAGCATAAAAAACCTTCTTCGCCGATTTACTTATAATTGACCTAACAATTTTCTCTGAAATACTGCTTTTTGGAAAACCGGTTAACCGACATAAAAAAACCGGGTATTCGAAATTGACATTTTTGAAGAAACCGGCATACGGTTTCGCAGAAAAAAACCGGTTTGACGGTTTTCGGTTTCGGTTTTGAACACTCTAAATACAACACATTCAGAATTAAATGTATTCTTTATTTCTTTTCAGGTTTAATTTATGGCGACAAACCAACAACATCAACTATTACATTAAACGCTGGGGAAAAATGGTAAGTTTACATTTTTTTTGAAAAAGAAAAAAAATGTGCACAATTACATTGTTTGGGTGTAATTAACATAGTTATATTGTATCAAACACCAAAAAATAATTATCACTGTTCTTCCTATGAATGAAAAATTAGAGCGCGTTTACGTTGCGTTACATTTACGTTTACGTTTACGTTTACGTTTACGTTTACGTTTACGTTTACGTTTACGTTTACGTTTACGTTTACGTTTACGTTTACGTTTACGTTTACGTTTACGTTTACGTTTACGTTTACGTTTACGTTTACGTTTACGTTTACGTTTACGTTTACGTTTACGTTTACGTTTACGTTTACGTTTACGTTTACGTTTACGTTTACGTTTACGTTTACGTTTACGTTTACGTTTACGTTTACGTTTACGTTTACGTTTACGTTTACGTTTACGTTTACGTTTACGTTTACGTTTACGTTTACGTTTACGTTTACGTTTACGTTTACGTTTACGTTTACGTTTACGTTTACGTTTACGTTTACGTTTACGTTTACGTTTACGTTTACGTTTACGTTTACGTTTACGTTTACGTTTACGTTTACGTTTACGTTTACGTTTACGTTTACGTTTACGTTTACGTTTACGTTTACGTTTACGTTTACGTTTACGTTTACGTTTACGTTTACGTTTACGTTTACGTTTACGTTTACTTTTACGTTTACGTTTACGTTTACGTTTACGTTTACGTTTACGTTTACGTTTACGTTTACGTTTAAATTTTTTTTTTTGAATATGAATTATTCGGAAATATTAAATAAAATTAAAAATTTATCTTCCCGGTACGAAACCGAAATCGGAGGCCGCTGTAGAAGATTGGAACATACCAGGTAAATATCTTTTGATCAAGGTCTTCACAAAGTTTGGAGTCTTCAACAGTAGGAGGTTCCACTTTACGTAACTTTACTTACTTTAATTTACGTTGTTTTATATCAAATTATCTCGAGGGACACGCCCACCTCCCATATATGCTGAAATGAGAAAAACTATTATTTTCCAAAAATGTTATTGGAATTGAACCAAATTTGACTCGATTTGTCTGTGATATATTACTTAGAAATCTGTTGATTTACATGAAATTATCTCAATGGACACGCTCACCTTCCATATATCCTAAAAAAATATATTTTAAAAATTGTTGTTGGTATTGAACCAATTCTATCTCGATTTGTCTCTGGCACATTACTGACAACGGAATTGAATTGATTTATACTTAATTATTTCGAAGGATACGCCTACCTCCCATATATTCTGAAATGGAAAAAACTTATATTTGCCAAAGTTAATGTTGGAATTGAACTAAATTTGTCTCAATTTGACTCTAATATATTATCGACAACTCTGTCGAATTTGTCAAATTTTCTCGAAGGACACGCCCACCTCTCATATATCCTGAAATGGAAAAAGTTTATATTTTCCAAAGTTGCAGTTGGAATTGAACCAAATTTGCATCAATTTATATATATTATTGACAACTGTGCTGAATTATAACAAATTATCTTGAAGGACACGCCCACCTCCCATATATCCTGAATAGAAAAAACTTATATTTCCCAAAATGAGATGCTGTCACTTAATTGTTAGTAAAAGGAATAAAATAAAGTTTACAACGGTAGGCACCGTTGAAGTCTTTCCATGGCTTCACTTTTATCGAACTAAAATGTAAGGATGATTGAAACAAGTGATACAATTTTTTTTTCTAACTTCACGAACATAATTTTTAGTTACTACTGCCTAGTTATTATAAAGAAAATACTTTTGAGCTACGAACTAGCATACAAATCCCTATAGATAACTGTGCAAGTTCTCTTTAAGGTCTCTCAGATTAAAGACCCGGCAAATGGTGCCTGTACATATATAGTCACATTAACGACTAGAATCATTAGAACTACAGCAAAATTTCGCACCATCTCGGAAGCACAACAACGTCAACAACCAATGTTATGGAGAAAAAAAACAAATATTTCATTTTCATTGCTGCTTTGTTTTCTACTCTATTGGAATTTATTGCATACCAGACCCCCACCGACTCTGAATTCAATAGAATCCTTCGCACACCAGTATAATAAGCATCAATGACACAAGGACGATAGACTAAATCGAGAGACGGAATGAATTCAAAATGAATGTTTGTTTTGTGTTGGGGGTCCATAGTTGATACGTATCAACAGCGAGCCCCACTCTCGCCCCTCCATTCATTTAGTTATCCTTTCAAACAATGTCACTGCCGCTATCGTGAACAATTTCGTTGTGAGTTTGCATATATGTGTGTGTGTTGGTGTCATTTCTACTTAAATCTGTATGAGTTTTCATGTTTTTCATATTTTCATCTATTTATGGATTGCTATTGCTATCATCATCGTTAACCATTGTTAAGAGTGTGAAATAGTAATAGCGAGGTAATGGGTTGGGTTGGGTGATGTTTGTAACCCTTTTCGTTATCATAATGAATGTTTTGTATCATTAGGTAGGACACGCTGAAATCGCAGACGGCATAAGTACTAAATAGACAGATACGTTATACAGCGAACATTTTCGCTGTGGCAAATAATTGATGTTGTAAAAAGAACTTTAGATGGGAGTGTATCAAAACCAACAGATTATTTGGTTTAACACTAACATTTAAAAAAATACACGAACTTCTTCTTTTCACGTGCAGAATTGAGTGTTGTTCTGTGTTAGATAAGAGAATCTTGATCGTATATTGAGTGTATCTCAGACAAAGTAGGGTTTCTCGTTATTGCTAATAGTTTCTTGTTTTTCTAAGAATGTTGCAAAATTGGGACCGGCCGTGGCATAGTGGTTAGAACACGCGACTACCATGCGGGAGATCGCAGGTTCAAACCTGGCTCCAGTCATCTTAAAAGAAAAAAATAAATAAAATTTTCTTTCATTGTCGGCTCCCCTCGAATGTTGTTTGACAGCAACTTCGCAGTATTAAGCGTCGATTCAATCGTCGTGTCTAGTAAGAGCTTCTCAAAACAGTGACGTTCGCATTCGTCGATAAATAAGTAGGTGCCGTTAGTTGTGAAACTAAAAATAGAAAGCGTGTTAATTCACAACAACGCGAGAAGCTATCCCATACCTCATTCATGGGGTGCAAAGGGAAATTAAGTTTTTTTTAAGTTGCAAATCGATGCCAATATCGTTTACTGGGATCTCTGTACGATGTGTTTCTTTGTATTATAGTAGCATCATACTTAGCTGGCATGTATTGTATTGTATTTCATTCGTATTTGGACCACAATTACTAACAACTATCAATGCTAATGTTTGGAATTTGTGGCAGACCATTGGATTTGGTAAAATTTTAATGAAACCCTAAAAGTATTTATTTTTGTTGTACGATACTATGTATACATAGTTATTTATAGCACATGAGATACATTAAACACGAACGATGCACGGTCATGTGGTTTTTGATTGGAATTTTGTTGTTAATTTAAAATGCAAAGCATTGAAATGTGATACACATGTAATTGCTTAAACGTGGTGTCGTATTTTAGAGCAGAGGGTCCAATAAAATGCTTCATTATGGGCAGTCAAGGACTAAAAGAATGCTTGGATAGTTAAACTTTTTTGGCAACAAGTAAACTAGAATACCAGAGACGGACAAATCTCGGCAATCTAAAAAGATCTAAATATCTTCTTGTACTAGAAAGGAAAGGGGGATGGGGTATTTTCTAATTTGAGTCTTTCATTTGGGAGTAACCATCACCACCATACAGGAAAAGTGATAGACAAGGGCGGGGGGCACACGACGAAAGAACTGTGACATCTTTATTTTTATATTTAGTTGCCATGCCAGAGACTTTGGCATCTGGTCACGCGGCTTGACCCTGTAAGTGACCGAATAGCCACTATTCGCATCAAGGCGAAATATTTTTACATTACGCTGACTTGTGTACTCGCCCCGACAAGGGACAAAGACGATGACTTAAAGATATCCACAAGCAACCTGGGTATTCCCTGATCAAACTACAAGAAATCAGATTGATCATGGGGTAATTGATGGAAGGCATGTCTCAAGCGTTATTGACGTGAGTGTGATGCGCGCCGCAATTATTGACTCTGATCACAACCTAATTGCAGCCAAGTTATGCACACGATTAAGTTTAGGTTTAGGTTGAGGACATGCAATGACACAGCACAACATCATGCCATTACAACACTCGGAGACCATTATGGGCCATTGTGATTGTCCTGATTTAAGAAAGAAGAAATATAAAGGGAAGAATGTTTTGCAATAAAATAAAGAGTTTAGAAGAATATTACAGAGGAAAAGTGCTTAAAAAAATTCCGATCGGTTCTTTCCTTCAACTTAATATATATTGAAGTAGTGAGATTACGTGGGGACACTATGGTCTTCTGCCCTTAAGCCAGCCAAACCATCAGTGAACTTTACCAGATTCTCCATGTTGCATGTCGACAGCTCAGTGAAGAACCATTTTCCGAGGAATTGCTTCCTTTTTCTATTAAAAGCAGGGCAATGGCATAACAAATGCTCAAATTCCTTCTTATCGTCGCAAAGCCTACAGTAATACTCTTGTGTCGTCTCTCAGTTGGATGTAAATGCTATGACGTCGCTGCGCCCCGTTACTACGCCAACTAGTCGTCTAACGGATCTCCTATCCATGTCCAATAGTGATCTGGTTCGTCTTCCATCCCGTCTTGGCCAAATATATCGTAATACCACACAGTCGGTGCGATGTTCCCAGAATGCATTTGCCAGCCGTTCGATGTGACGGTTCACAATTCCGTATATATGACACATTGATGGTCGCACTGATCCATCAGATTGGCCGGGTCCCAGTGCTGAGTCTTTCCGTGCAAGTTCATCTGCTATTTCGTTTCCTGAAATGTCACTGTATTCGGGGAGCGAGAGCGCCGTCCCACATCTGTACACTAATCTCGACTTTATAGCATTTCATACCAAAGCCTTGGAACACACTGCAATCGTCATCCAATCGGAAGTGTTGCCTGAAATTGAGGTCCTCGCAAAAGATACCCGATCCTGTTCCAATTTCCATTTTTGAATCATCATTGAAAATGGACAGCCCCCTGAAATTTAAGGAATCTTGTCATTTTTCTGTATCAGGGATCACTATTTCCGGGCACGCACACGTTTAATTAGTGCTAACCAATTGCAAAGGAAGCTAGACATCACAAAGCTGCATACCACCGAGATAGCCAATGCCTTCTCCAACCGACTCTCTCAATTACTTCAAACAAACCCCTCTAATTCTGATGTTCCCTACACCCAGTGGAAGTGTAATGCCAATTCTCAGACCACTGCCGCAACGACCGTACTGGACCACGCTCAGACAAGCCCTGGTACTATGATGAAGGTCGCGCAGTGTCTGAAGAAATGGATGCTGCATAGATTGAAAAACTGCAGCAATGGCACCGCGTGCAGTGACGGAGCGTTATAATGGGAAGAGGAGGGAGATGACACGCCTCTTTAGGCGGAATAAGCGTCTGTGGAAAAAAAGATAGAGTCAGGATATCGGAAAATACAGGGATAGAAAGTTATACCAAAAGATTTTGGAACAAGGATCCCCACCTGCAAGGATAAAGATGGAAATCTGATCACGAACACTCAGAGTGTGCTGCAAATAAGGAGAGAACACTTTCGATCTCCACTCGTTCCCGAAGACAGCTTAGGTGACGAAATCACAGCAATCATACTTGACAGAGTAGATTGCCCACCACCGAGTCAAAACGATGTCAGTACGGCTTAAAAATAACAAAACCTCTGTCGGCAGAGGTGAGCTGGCAGCATAAATGCACCAGCTCATAAACACGATTTGGTTAAAGGAATGCATGCCCGATGATTGGAATCTGGGTGTTAAATGTCCTGTGCTTAGGAAAGGCGATCTATGTGTATGTATCAACTATCGCGGGATCTGCCTTTTACCCATCGCACACAAGGCCCTGTTTAGTGTGTTATGTGAAATACTAAGGCCCATTCTGCCGAACCTGATTGGAGCTTATCAGTGTGGCTTTAGACCTGGTAAATCCACGACCGACCAGATATTCACGCTACGACAAATCCTAGAGACGACCCAAGAAATGCAGATCGACACCTACCATCTATTCATCGACTACAAAGCTGCATTCCACAGTCTGATATGACAGAAATTGTTAGAAACTATGACAGAGTTTGGTATCCTAGCGAAGCTGATACGACTTTTCGGAAGAACACCGGCTGGCACGAAATCTTCAGTAAACTTTGGCAGACATCTGACTGAGCCATTTTCTACCAAGCGAGGCTTTAGACAATGCGATAGTCTATCTTGCGTTCTCTTTAACATTGTAATGGAGATGATCATGCGGAAGGCAACAGTAAACACGTATGATACAGACTTTAACAAAAGCCACGTGTTGCTCCCGTATGCCGATGATATAGATATCATTGGCCGTGGATTGCGGAATGTTACTGCGGCCTTTTCGAGCATTGAGAAGCAGTCGGTGGAAGTGGGTCTGATGATAAATGAGGATAATACAAAGTTATTTGTCTTGGCTCCGCCATAACAAAAATAATAATATCAGCCTAGAAATCAAAAGAAGAGTATTGATTGCAAACTGCTGCTACTACTTATACAACAAGCAATCTATTTAATGACAAAGCGGTCTCCCGAAGAACATATATCCAACACTGCCAGACCCTTATCATACCTGTCTTCCCCTACAGCGCAGAATCCTGGATATTGACACAAGAGGATCAATCTATTCTGGGAGTCTTCGAGAGCAAAGTACTTCGCGAAATATTTGACTCCATCATCGTTAGTATCGTCGTCGAATGAACGACGAGTTAACATCGACGTAGTCAAGCGCTTTAAAATAGACCGAAGGCGCTAGCTTGGGCACGCTGTACGAATGGACAAAAATGTTCAATGCTCGAAAGGTCTTCGCCAATGAACTTGATGGATGGCGCAGTAGGGGGCGACGAAAACTTCTATGGATGGATCAGAAATATCGAAGGAAGGTTTAATGTAGCTGTATACTGCGCTAGTCCGGCCAATTATTACATAACACAGTACAAAATGTTTCAGCTCATTGATTTGGGATTCAATTCTGAGAACTCCACGTGAAAGTAGCCCCAAAGAGAAGAAGTTCTGCATCATTCGTTTCGTCAAGTTACATGCCATAATAATTTAAAACGTGACAAATTCCACTAAACGATACTTACTTACTTCAAGTCGATATTAAATTATTAAGGCATGTAACTTGACAAAACGAATGATGCAGAACTTATTCTTTTTGGGGCTACTTTCACGTGCATTTCTCAGAATTGAGTCCCAAAATCATGTGTTGTACTGTGTAAGGATGTCTATTTTGATGGGAGGGCCTAAGTTAGAAAGGTGGCTGAAATGGGAGTAACGGGGTCATGTCCCTTCCGTCCCTGGACTTGCATTTTAAGGCCATTGCAGCCCGATTGGTATTATACTGAGGAAAGCTGGCGATTGACACCAATCCATAGATATATGGTCATGAGAAGCTTCTCCGGCTTGTGGGCAACGGCGTTTTTTTTTCATCTGCCACCTCTTACTGATTTTTTTGAGCAAATGTGTGGAGATCCGTAAAGTAAACTTTGAAATTCCGAAAAGATCAGAATGTAATGACGGCGGGATTCCTTACACTGTGAAACATTTTTCATCTCATTGATTTGGGACTCAATTCTGAGAACTGCACGTGAAAGTAGCCCCAAAAAGGAGAAGTTCTGCATCATTCGTTTTGTTAAGTTACATGCCAAAATAATTTAATATCGATTTGAAGTTAGTAAGTATCGTATAGAGAAATTTGTCACGGTTTAGGCACATTTGCATCTATACTATAGTATATAGATTCATAAGGTTTTATTCACATTTTTATGTCAATACTCTATTAAATTTTAACACATCAGTTATAAATGTATCCGTGTCTGTATTTGTGTCTGTTCGTCTGGCTGCAACTTCATGGCTTCAACTGGCGTTTAGACAAAATTTATTGCAGTCATCTCATATGCTTTGAAGTAGACATTTTACATACGGGCACAGTTGCTGCAGGCTGCATTTGTATACTAAATGTCAAACTAAATAGTTAAATTTGTTTCGCTACCAAATGAATCACACTTTTTAGCATCAGTTACTGCTACATCAAATTCAATTACAAATTGTTGTTGGGCAACACTTGTAATTACATTTTTCTGATTTATTGAATTTTAGTAGAAGAATGACTAGTGAGAGTATATCAAACGAGACAGTTGAATTTTTGGATTTGGTATTCATTTAAAAGTTTGTTTACTGAGTGTTTAGGAAATACAAGTATGTACTACTTTTGGCTTAGGTTGTGTAAAATGAAATGTTTACATATATTTTAAAAATGTGATGTAGTGGTTGATTTTCAAGACTACAGTGATTTTGAAATTAGATTCTCATACTATTATGCCGCTGGTTTTAGCAAACCCTCCAGTCTGTAACGATAATCAGAGTCATTTTGCGTGTACTCTAACTTCATTCAGAGAAAATAAAATCTTCCATAACACAGTACAACACATGATTTTGGGACTCAATTCTGAGAACTGCACGTGAAAAATTCCCCCTATACTATACTTACTAAGTTCAAATTGATATTAAATTATTATGGCATGTAACTTGACAAAACGAATGATGCAGAACATCTCGTTTTTGGGGCTACTTTCACTTGCAGTTCTCAAAATTGATTTCCAAATCAATGATCTGAAAATGGTGTACTATGCTATGATTGTCTTGGCCTGGACAGCGATCGTTTATTTGTCTTTGTTATAATAAAATTTCACAATATCTTTAATAGGATTATTATGGATACAACTGCGAATATTTAACTTTAAATATGTGTCATTGATTTGAAAATTTTACGTTTTTCTAAATACAATCTTACTTTACTCAACCACTTTTCGCCATGTTCAAGTCTTACAAAATCGACACTGAAATTATCACTTTATCTCTTAGCAACTTTTTAAAGTAATGTATTTCAACAATATCGCAAATTGATTTAACTGCTGGGACATCTGTTTGCTTTCCATCGCTACTTATAGTAAGTTTACCAGTATAAGTTTTTAATCGTATTAAATGTTTTATGCACAGTAATACAATTAAACAACGTCTGTTGAGTCCAACAAATACAAAAAAAAAATAATGTATAAGTTTAAAACAAAAATATGACAGAACATTTTGGAATAATTTAATTTTTTTGTTAGTTAATAATTTCATCAAACTTCAATTTATGCACAACACATTTGAGTTTATCACACACTAACACAATTTCTGTTGTTTTGTTGTTATACGCTCAGTTCTGGTATTATAAGTTTTCCACAGCAGTTAACTTTGTGATATAACATTAGACTTGTGCTGGCGAAGAATACATTGTTGAGTTAGTGGCAAAGTTTGATGGCATAAAACTATTAAATTTAAATATTTTTATCAAAGTTTAATAGAATGTGATGATTAGTACTGGATGGTGATTGTTATTAGAAACTGAAACTACATTAGACTATATTTAAAATATTTTTCCCAAACTAGTAGACTCTTTGTACGTGGAAACAAATTACTTGGGTATGCTTTCATTTATCACCACACCCACTTTTGCCGACTGGTTCGTAATGATTGAAAAGGGCGCAGTAACATCACGCAGTCCTCGGCCAATGATATGTATATCATCGGCATACGCGAGCACCATATGACTTTTATTAAAGATGATACAAGTCGTGTTTAAGCAGCCTTCCGCATCATTATCACCATTCTTCTTCTTTAATGGCAGCAACAACAGAAATTTATCCATCAGTAGCCACACGAAGAAAAGTATTCCAGCGCTTCGGTTTTTTGCGCTCCGTAGATAGTTCGTCACACCAAGCTTAGTTAATAGCTCTTTCACCAGGTCCATCTATCGGAGTTTTGGTCGCCTCCTCCTGCGCCGCCCATCGAGTTTATTGCAGAAGACTTTTCGAGCCTGAGCGTTTTTGTCTATTCGTACAACGTGTCTTAGCCAGCGAATTCGGTCAATTTGAACGCGCTTGAGTACGTCGATGTCGTTGTACAGCTCATACAGCACATGATTTATTCGACGACGGTACTCGCCGTTAACTATGATGGGTCTAAATATTTTAAGTGGAATTTTCTCTCGAAGACTCCCAGAATAGATTGATGCGCTTGTGTCATTACCCAGGATTCTGCGCTGTAGAGCAACACAGGTAGGATCTGAGTAGAGCTGGATCTTTTTTCTTCGAGAGAGCGCCTTGTCGCTAAATCGCTTGCTTGTAGCAGCTGTTAGCGATTAATACCCGTCTTTTGATTTCCAGGCTGACATTATTGTTTTTTCTGTTTATGGCAGAGCTAAGGTAGACAAAATCATCTACCACTTCAAAGTTATAGTTGTCAACATTTACGCAGCGTTCCAGACGAGTGGACTCTTTGTTCGATGAAACATATATCTTGGTTTGTCCTCGTTAATCACCAGACCCATTTCAGCCGACTGCTTCTCAATGCTCGAAAAAGCTGCAGTAACATCGCGCAATCCACAGTTTTGCCTTGTATGCAGCATCCATTTCCTCTGACACTCGCGACATTCATCATCATACCAGGGCTTGTATGAGCGATATGCTTCCATTGTGTGTCGGAACCATCAGAACAAGGGGGGTTTCTTTGGACTAATTGAGAGAGTTGGTTGGAGTGGGCATTGGCTATCTCGGTGGTATGCAGCTTTGTGATGTCTAGCTTTCTTTGCGTTTGATTACGAGTATTTTTACCACTACTTAATCGTGTGCGTACCTTGGCTGCAACTAGGTAGTGATCCGAGCCAATATTTGCACCGCGCATCACACGCACATTCATTACGCTTGAGACATGCCTTTCATCAATTACCACGTGATTAATCTAATTTCTTGTATTTTTATCGGGAGATATCCAGGTTGCCTTATGGATATCTTTATGCGGGAATCTGGTTCCACTATCTATCATGTTTCTTGCCCACGCAAAGCTAACCAGTCTGAATCCGTAATCGGAGGTGTTGTTGTGTAGACTAAATTTTCCGACTGCTGAACCAGTGCAGGGCAGCGGTCATATATCTGCTCCATGTGCTCATAGAATTCATCTTTAATGTCCTCCTCTTTGTCTTTCGTCGGGGGGTGTACACAAATCAGCTTAATGTAAAAATATTTCGCCTTGATGCGAATAGTGGCTATTCTGTCACTTACAGGGTTAAACCGCGAGACCAGATGTCGAAGTCTCTTGCCGGCTATGAAACCACATCCAAATTCGTGTCATTCTGCATGGCAGCTGTCAGAGATGTCACAGTTCTTTCGTCGTGTGCATCATCACATTAAATATATCGCATGACTAACTATCGCCTTGTCTAGAGCCTCGCTTGGTAAAAATTTCATGTTCAATCAGTTTCTCCAGGATAAGTTTTTCACATAACATACTAAACAGAAATTTGTATGCGATGGGTGTAAAAATAGTACCGCGGCAGTTGGTGCAGACACATATATAACAACTAAATGTTCCATCTAACCACCGCAGTTTGAATGTCTTACTCAAGCACTTGCAACACCATCACCACAACCATCATCTTGCTGTGATAGCATAGCTCAGTTGCAGCAGTTTCGTGCAACATCTTCATAATCGTCTTCACAACTGGATGACATTTAATACGACTACGAATCGCAAGCGTAAAATAAATGTTGACATTTCGTTTATTTATATTTTTTAATTCTCCACTCACAGATCGTTAATGCAGTCTGTGTAGTCGTTGTCAAAAAGCATAATAGCCCTTGGCTGTACTTTGCGTGGTCGTGAATGTTGTCTTTTATTGAGTTGTTTCTTTTTGTTATATCATTGTTCACATTTTCCGTTAGTTTGTTGATGCAGAAAGAGGGCGATAAAGCGAATAGGAACTTTGTCGGCTATAACTTTATTTTATAGAAGGAATTTCGTTAGGGAACAACCAGAAATTTAAGGCTCTTAAAAGGATGACTTTGAGTAAACTTAGGAACTTCCTCCTTATTGATATTGCCCCATCACCTGCATATCCGACTCTGTTTTGCAACTTCAAACACTAACTGGAAATATTTTTAGTACTACAACTTCTATAATATATTTTATTCATATAGCTTTCCCCATTGTAATTTATTGTTCAGTTAATTGCACAAAAAACAATATGTTACAATTTTCTGGCATAAAAGAGGCGAACATAAATGTGCACATTAAAGTGTTTTATATACCAGGAAAAGCTGTCGCAGCGCATCCCCAAAACGGTTGACTACAAATGCATGGTGCAGTAAACATTTCCGTTAGATAACTGCAAGGCAAATAAAATCAACCGGAAACATGTTGACTTTGTCAATAAATACAACATGACAACTAAACAGAGTACAGAGCAGGAAATATTTCACGCGACATTTAAAAATAATTTGGCACGGAATGAGGTGTTAAGTTGAAAAATGTGTTAGGGTAAATAGGAAAATGATTGTTGTCAAACTACATATTTTCAATGTGCACAAGCGAAGGGCCCAAAAGTACAGTAAAGTTGTTTAGAACATGTGTAAAAAATGTGAGAACAAAAAACAAATAGTTGTAAGAGGTGATATGCAATTTTAAGAACGTTTAACGACATTGTAATGATGCACAGTGGGGCCGATTGGAAAATACATGGTAATAATACCACAACTTTTTAAAGCCTTGTTTTGATCATTCTGAAATGTTCTAGACATTTGCAGAGGAGGAGTCATGCTTTCACAAATTTTCATTCAGAGGCACGCTAACACAGTAAAACATTTGTCAGCTTATTGATTCGGGACTCAATTCTGAGAATTGCACCTGAAAGTAGCACCAAAAATAAGAACTTCTGCGTCAACCGTTTTGTCAAGTTGGCTGCCTTAATAATTTAATGGCCATACGAATTTTTTAGCTCAATGTGGATTTTTAGCACTTTTTCTATATTTTAATATGATTATACGTATGGCCATTAAAATAATAAGGCAGCCAACTTGACAAAACGAATAATGCAGAAGTTCTAATATTTGGAGCTACTTTCACGTGAAATTTTAAGAATTGAGTCCCAACACAAAATTGTTTGCGATTCTTTTACTAAGATTTATTTCTAGGATTTATTTCATGTGGGAGTTATTTCGGGTCGCCTTAAAATGTCATTACGCCTTCTACGTTATTACAAAGTGTTTCTCATGCATGTGGTTTTAGTTCAACGATCTATTCTTTCTTTTAAGATCAACAATCTATTTCTGATGATGAGCAAAAAAAACCAAAGCACAAATCCCTTTCTTCCAGTATCTTTAACTTCGACACATTGTTTGTATTTGCTCTCAATTCGATTGTTATTGAAATCACTGTCTTGTCGTTGCTTTTCATACAAAAAGTCACTAAAGAAATCACTGCATCCCAAAATTTGAACTGAAATAAACTTGATATTATTTAAATGTTTACATTAGGGTGACCTTAATCACCTATGGAAGAAGACTGATGAAAATGCTTTTAAAAATCTAACAATCGGAGTATAATCTGCCATATCACCAGAAAGGCGTTTTCCTATCGCAGATAAGATCCAGATCGGATTACAACATGAAACATAGTCACAAGGAAACTTGGCTAGTCCCCGATAAAAACAACAACAAAAACATATTTATCCTTGATGGAAGGCACGCATCTAGTGTCACGGACATGCGCGTGATCCTAGGTGCTAATAATGGTTCGGATCATTACTAGGCTGCAGCTAAGGTGCGCACAAGATTGAACGGAATGGAAAACGCATGTAACCAAAGTCAAAGAAAGCACGAAGTCGCGAAGCTGCAAACCTCAGAAATAGCTACTGCCTACTCCAACCAGCTCCCCCAACTACTACGACATAATGACATTACTTACCCCGTGTCCGATACAAAGTGGCAGCATATTGCACATCCCACGGCAAACGCCGCAACAACCTTGCTTCAATATGAAAAACGGCACTCAGCCGAATGCTGGTAGGATGCAGAACAGCGTCTGAGGAATAGGATGCAGCTTATAGGGTAACGCTACAGCCAATTGTGACCCGGGCTGTTATGGGACGACACAAGGAGACAGTAAAACAGGATAGGCAGATGAAGGAACGGGAGAACCAGCATATAGAGCGATACACGGATAGAAGTGAACCCCGAAAATTTTACCAGAAAGTAAAAGCAAAAGGTTATGGTACTGATCTTCCCTCCTTTAGGGACAAAGATGGAAATCTGGTTACAGATAAGCAAAGTGTGCTGCAAATATAGAAAGAACACTTCCATCAACTGCTGGTTCGGGAAGGTATCAGCGCGCGTGAAGGTATCACGGTAATTGAAGACGACGGCTTAGATTGCCCACCACCAAGTTAAACCGAGGTAAGAAAATCAATATCGCGGCTGAAGAATGATCAAGCAGCCAGTGCCAACGGACATCCGGCAGAATTCTTTAAAACCCGTAGCAAGGTGCTAATAAGGAGCATGCAACAGCTCCTACGTCCGATTTGGCTTTATGAGTGCGATCATTGGAATCCAGACGAATTGTGTCTTATGCTGAAAAATTTGAAAATGAAATCCAATTGAGTGCTCCAACTACCGCGGGATCAGCCTTATCTTACGATATATGTGATGGGTAAATCGCATATTAGGTCTTGTCGGTTGTGCTATGTGAATAACTAAAGACAGCGTTATCCCACCTGATCGGACCTTATCAGTGTGGCTTAAGACCTGGAGAATCAACAACTGACCAGATTTTCACACTTCGGCAAATCCCGGAAAAGACCCAAGAGAAACAGATCGATACGTACCATCTTTTCGTCGACTATAAAGCTGCCTTCGACAGCCCGATACGGCAGAAATTACTCGAAGCCATGGCTGAGTTTGGTATTCCAGCGAAGCTGATACGTCTTTGCGGAATGACGCTGACTGACGAAATCTTAAGTTAAGATTGACAAAGACCTTACGGAATCATTGTATACCAGACGAAGCCTAAAACATCTTCAACATAGGAATGGAACTGGTAAAGAGGCAAGCTGCAGTAAACACGAATGTTACGATATGCAACATAAGCAACATGAAGAGGGCGACCAAAACCCCGATGGAAAGGCCCGGTACTGAGAATCTTGCAGAACTTAAAGAGACGAATTAGATAAGAAACGCAGAAGATCGAAGCGCATATAATACGTGCGGTATACAATCCCATACGATTGCATAGAAGTATCTGCCAAGTAAGTTAGTATATATATAAGGTCCTGATGACGTAGGCATCATCGGTTGAAAACTGCAGGATGTGATTGCAGCCTTCTCAGGCCTTTTTAATGAGACGAATTGGAGAAGAAGCAAAGATGATCGAAACGAATATAATATATTTCTTCGTGCGGTATATAATCCCATACGATTTCAAAGAAGCGCCAGCTAAGTACGTAGACATCATCGGTAGAAAACTGCGGGATGTTACTGCAGCCTTCTCAGGTATACAGAAGGAATCAGCGAAAATGGGCCTAACTGTGGACGAGGGCAAAACGAAGTAATTAGTTTCAACGAACAAAGAATCTACACGTTTGGGAAACTGCGTGAACGTTGACAACTATAATTTCGAGGTGGTAGATAATTTTGTCTACCTAGGCTCCGCCATCAACAAAGCAAATAATGTCAGCCTAGAAATTCGGAGAAGAATCCTGCTTGCAAATAAATGCTACTACGGACTAAGCAAGCGATTCAATGACAGAGCCCTCTCTAGACGAACAAAAATTCAGCTATACCAGATACTGGTTCTACCTGTCGTGATGTATGTTTCTGGATTATGACACAAACGAAAGAATCGGTTCTGGCAGTATTCGAGAGAAAAATACTCCGTAAAATATATTGGCTCATTATCGCTAACGATCGTAATGATCGTCATGATCGCAGTCGACGTTGTATGAATCATAAGCTGTACGAGTTGTACTCTGACATTGACGTGGTCAGACGCATTAAGGTGAAGCGGTTGCGTTGGCTAGGTCATGTTGTACGCATGGTTGAAAGTGATCCAGCTCGAATTGTCTTCGACAATGAATTCAATAGAAGGAGCAGAATAGGGCGACCAAAACTCCGATGCAAAGCTCATGTACTGAGAACTTTACAGAACTTGTTGTGACAGTGACGAGCTCGAGAAGAAGCGCAGAAGACCGAAGCTCATATAAAATTTTTCTACATGCGGCATATAATCCAATAAGATGGCAGTGCCAGCTAGTTATGTCAGTAAGTATGTAAGGTCCTGTCTAGGGTCCTTAGGAAAAAAAGCTCATTCTAGCGAACTTGATTTGACCTTTTCAGTGTAACTTTAGACTTAGTAAATCCAAGACCGATTTGATATTCACACTGCGACAAATCCTGGAGAAGAGCCTAGAAATGCAGATTGATACAGTCCGATACGACAAAAATACATAAGTCTACATCCTGTGCTCCCAGTCAGTAAGTCAGTCACTAAGCAATTTTAAATATAATCCTCCTTCTACCAGTAACATATGTAGCAAATTTCTTACCTTGTGAGATATGATCGATTAAAATGTTAGTTTGTGTGTGGGCGACGCCATGCTCCTTTGTCTAATTATGTTTTCATGTAGCCTGAAATAGGGACCCTACGAACCATTTTGAGAAAATGTGGTTCATTTATTTGACTCATATAACGATTTTGTACTAAGAGACGTGGCACCGCCCATTTCCCAGCGAGACGAAATCCTTCTTGTACCAGTAACATATGTATCAAATCTCAATTTCATACCTCTTATAGTTTGTGAAATATGAGCCATTTGAATTTTTGGTGTGTGTGGGCGGTGTCACGCCCCTTTATCTAATTATGTTTACATGTAGCTATGATAGGGACACTACGGACAGTACAACACAGAGATAATGTTAGTGTAGTCGGTCCATTTATTTGCCTCATGTAACGATTTTTTACAAAGGGGCGTGTCATCGCCCATTTCCTAGCAAAACTTAATCCTCTTTGTACCAGTAACATATGTATCAAATCTCATCTTCATACCTCTTATGGCTCGTGAATTTCTATCTATTTGAAATTTCAGTTTGTATAGGCGGTGCCACGCCCCTTTGTCTGAATATGTATTTATGTAGCCTAAGATAGGGGCCCTATAGACGGTACTTCACAGAGAAAATGTATCTCATATAACGGTTTTTTTACGAAGTGGCGTGGCATCGCCCAAGGTAATTTTTGTTCCACAAAGAACGTATGTACCAAATCTCCACTTCGTATCTATAATAGTTTATGAGCTGCAGTAATTTCCATTCGAGCAGTATGGGGTGGCACCACACCATTTTTACTCCCTTGCGGTCCCGATTTCCGCCTACGTCATAAAAATAACCTGACTGCATTAACAATTTCAAGATTTTAGCTTTAGCCATTTGGGTTAGGGTGTAATCAGTCAGTCACCTTCTTCTTCTTCTTCTTTACTGGCAGCAACAACAGAAATTCATCTATCTGTAGCCGCACGTAGAAAACCATTCCAAGCGCTTCGGTCTTTTGCGCTCCGTAGATAGTTAGTCATACCAAGCTTACTTAACATTTCCGTCACCTGGTCTATCCATCGGAGTTTTGGTCGCCCCCTCCTGCGCCGCCCATCGAGTTTATTGCCGAAGACTTTTCGAGCCGGAGCGTTATCGTCCATTCGTACAACGTGTCCAAGCCAGCGCATTCGGTCTATTTGAACGCGCTTGACCACGTCGATGTCGTTGTACAGCTCATACAGCTCATGATTCATTCGACGACGGTACTCGCCGTTCACGCTGATGGGTCCAAATATTTTGCGGAGTATTTTTCTCTCGAAGACTCCCAGAATAGATTGATCCGCTTGTGTCATTACCCACGATTCTGCGCTGTAGAGCAAGACAGGTAGGATTAGAGTCTGGTAGAGCTGGATCTTTGTTTTTCGAGAGAGCGCTTTGTCGTTAAATCGCTTGCTTAGCGCATAGTAGCAGCGGTTTGCGATCAATACTCGTCTTTTGATTTCGAGGCTGACATTACTATTTTTGTTTATGGCGGAACCAAGGTAGACAAAATCATCTACCACTTCAAAATTATAGTTGTCAACGTTCACGCAGCGTCCCAGACGAGTGGACTCTTTGTTCGTTGAAACAAATAACTTGGTTTTGTCCTCGTTTATCACCAGACCCACTTCAGCCGACTGCTTTTCAATGCTCGAAAAAGCCGCAGTAACATCTCGCAATCCACGTCCAATAATATCGATATCATCAGCATACGCGAGTAACATGTGGCTTTTGTTAAATATGGTGCCATTCCTGTTTACTGCTGCCTTTCGCATGATCATCTCCATTACGACGTTAAAGAGGTCGCAGGACAAACTATCGCCTTGTCTAAAGCCTCGCTTGGTAGAAAATGGCTCCGACAGATTTTTGCCAATTTTCACTGAAGACTTCGTGTCAGTCAGTGTCATCAAGCAGAGTCGAATTAGTTTTGCGGGGATACCAAACTCAGCCATAGCATCCAACAATTTCTGTCGTATCGGACTGTCAAATGCAGCTTTGTAATCGATGAACAGATGGTAGGTATCGATCTGCATTTCTTGGGTCTTCTCCAGGATTTGTCGTAGCGTGAATATCTGGTCGGTGGTGGATTTACCAGGTCTAAAGCCACACTGATAAGGTCCAATCAGGTTCGCCAGGAGGGGCTTTAGTCTTTCACATAACACACTAGACAGGACCTTGTATGCGATGGGTAAAAGGCTAATCCCGCGATAGTTGGTACACACACTAGGATCGCCTTTCTTAAGCACGGGACATAGGACACTCAGATTCCAATTATCGGGCATGCATTCCCTGAGCCAAATCGTGTTTATGAGCTGGTGCATGCATGTTACCAGGTCATCGCCGCCGGCTTTAAAAAGCTCTGCCGGCAGTCCATCGGCTCCCGCAGCTTTATTATTTTTAAGCCGGGCAATTGCCGTGCTGATCTCGTTTTGGCTCGGTGGTGGACAATCTACTCCATCGTCGATGATTGGTGCGATTTCGTCACTTATGCTGCCTTCGGGAACGAGAAGAGATTGAAAGTGTTCCCTCCATATTTGCAGCACACTCTGAGTGTCCGTGACCAGATTTCCGTCTCTGTCCTTACAGGTGGGGATCCCTGTTCCAAAACCTTTACTTTTCACCTTTTGGTAGAACTTTCGGGCCTCACCTCTATCCCTGTAGTTTTCGATATCCTGGCTCTCTCTTTTATTCCACAGACGCTTTTTCCGTCTGAACAGGCGTTTCATCTCCCTCCTTTTCTCTTTATAACGCTCCGTCACCGCACGCGTCGCCATTGGCTGCAGTTTTGCCTTGTATGCAGCATCCATTTCCTCAGACATTTCGCGACATTCGTCATCGTACCAGGGCTTGTCTGAGCTTGGTTTTTCATAACCCAGTACGGTTGTTGCGGCAGTGGTCATAGAATTCGCAATATGCTGCCACTGCATGTCGGAAACATCAGAACTAGGGGGATTTGTATGGAGTAATTGAGAGAGTTGGTTGGAGTAGGCATTGGCTATCTCAGTGGTCTGCAGCTTTGTGATGACTAGCTTCCTTTGCGTTTGATTAAGAGTGTTTTTAGCTCTACTTAATCGTGTGCGTACCTTGGCTGCAACTAGGTGGTGATCCGAGTCGATATTTGCACCGCGCATCACACGCACGTCCATAACGCTTGAGACATGCCTTCCATCAATTACCGCGTGATCAATCTGATTTCTTGTATTTTGATCGGGAGATATCCAGGTTGCCTTGTGGATATCTTTATGCGGGAATCTGGTTCCACTCACAACCATGTTTCTTGCCGACGCGAAACTTACCAGTCTGAATCCGTTATCGGAGGTGTTGTTGTGTAGACTGAATTTTCCGACTGCTGAACCAAGAGCATCTTCCCTTCCTATTTTAGCATTAAAATCTCCCAGAACAATTTTAATGTCATGTGCAGCGCAGCGGTCATATATATCCTCCAGGCGCTCATAGAATGCATCTTTGATATCATCGTCTTTGTCTTCCGTCGGGGCGTGTACACAAATCAGCGTAATGTTAAAATATTTCGCCCGGATGCGAATGGTGGCTATACGGTCATTTACAGGGTTAAACCGCGAGACCAGGTGTCGAAGTCTCTTGCCGACTATGAAACCACATCCAAATTCGTGTCTTTCTGCATGGCAGCTGTAAAAGATGTCACAGTTCTTCCGTCGTGTGCATCCCTGTCCCGTCCATCTCATTTCCTGTATGGCGGTGATGTCAGCCTTGTATTTGTCGAGGACATCCACCAGTTGGATAGAGGCACCATCTCTGTATAGAGTTCGGACATTCCAGGTGCATATCCTTAAATCATGGTCCTTATATCGTTTGCGGGGGTCGTCAACATTTGGGGGGGTTCTTGTTTTTCGTTTTCTTCGTGTTTACATAATAAATTTTTGTTTAAGGAGAGTGGCTTATTAGGCCACCGCTCCTGATCTTAGTTTCTTGGGGCTGCCAAAGCCACTAAGAGAGCCTGTGTTGAGTTTCAGTAACTTCTGTTACCTAGTTCCTAAGACGCATCGGTGGTAGCATGCCGATTAGGTTACTCAACATTTCGCCTTCTAACTCTAGCTAACTTCGAAGCGGTTGCTTTAAAGTCATTGCCCAGGGAATACTTGGTCTAAGACCGGAAGTAGTTAACTGCTTGGACAGTGCCACTAAGGAATCGATTCTGGTCACTCCCAAGTGAGTGACAATCAGTAACTTTCCACCTCTGGGCAAAGTCCCATTCCCCAATCAGTCAGTCACCTAAGCCTTTTATATAAATATATAGATTAAAATCTTCAAATATAATTCATTGGACTTACGGTGGGAATTCCTCAGTATGACGATAATCAGGTTAAAATTAAGTAATGTTTCTTAAAAATTATTGTGAATACCAAACATTTTATAATACCGATTAAAATTAACGCCACCCTAATATAGATGCTGCCTATATGAAATTATATTGGAAATCATTTAAAATCGTTTTTACATACATATACATATACAATCAACAAAAGAGTAACATATTGTAACTGTGTAAGTATGCATAACGCCACACGCACATACACACTCGCTTACGGCTACATACGCACTCTTAGTCAAAAAATCAGCATTGTGTTGTATATTGTTGTATTGTCAAATGAAGTGAATGTAAATTGATTTTACTTTGTCAGTGAAAATCTATTTGTCATTTCAATTTCCATACATGGAAAGTGTGTCGCCGCCGCTGATGACGTCTCGATTCATTCATTCATTGATTCAGTTGGCACAAGGACTCCAGGGTGTGATTTGCAACGACATCAGACGTTATTCAGTAATAAAGGCAACAGTCTGAGCCTAAGTAATGTGCTCTCTCTCTTTATCTTTCTTTTTTCTCAACGTAGTGATTGTATGCAAACATTGACTTCATACGTATGTATGTATTTTTTTTGGTTAATGGATTTGTGGCAGCAGTTTGCTGCTCCCTTACCAAAAAGGGTAAAAGTATAAAAGAATAACACTTCTTTGTTTGGTTGTAGGATAACGAAATCCTTTTTTTTTGTATTAAGTAATCAAATGATGGATGATTGTAAAGTAACGAACTTTACTTTACGATGATTGTATGAAAGTTTTGGGTGGGAAAATATGACACAGTTTGATTATCGCCTTGAACAAAGTTTTTTGTTATAAAGTGTTAAGCTGGCAGGTTGGTACACTCGGCGTATGATTGATTTTAATTTAATATATTTGGCAGAAATAAATATGCAACACTCATACGCCATTGGGTGCAATTTGAGATTGAAAGAGGTTTGAATTCCGGTTATGAGTCTACGAGTAGAATGGGGAAAAAATTGTAATTTTATTATAACACACTTTTGAGGTTCTAAGACGTTTTGATTGCAATATGTTTTATATATATGTTCTATTGATGTTTCAAACAAGTATTTGAAAAAAGCATCAAAATTTATCAGTAACTATTGCTTAATGATTACTGCAAAGTAGCAAAAAATGTCGGAAAGAAAAATTTGTTAATTGTCCCATTTAGATATATATATTCATCAAACATCATAAGACTCCCCTGCGAAAGTTCCGATTACGAAGACGTATCTATCCACAAATACTTTTTTATTGTACATGTACTTATACACCCAAACTATCTCAACGGAACCAAAACGAGCAACTTGATAAGTGACTTATTATAATCAGCACAAATAATCCACAAATTCTATCCTGCTTATTGATGTGTGCCAACAATCGTTTACACAGGACATCGAATAAAAATGTCAACCAATTATGAGCTACCGCTGCCTTATCGCTATAAGAATAAAAATATCGCATAATTTTTTTACAATTTCCGGTTTTTTCTTTTCTCCTTTTCTATACTTATTTTCAAATTCAACCATAAATCTTCACTTCGTCAACTTCAAACCTTAATCCCAATTCTAGTGCTTTGTATTGTAAAATCCATCACTTCAGTCCACAAGTCTTAACTTTGGTTAACGGAAAAGTCCAACAACGAAATCAGTCAACCACAGCAACTCAGCATGAATCAATTACAAAATAATTGAACACAATGGTGATATCGTATATGCAATTTGAACGTAAACATTTTTGGGGGTGGGGCAGCTGTGTGTGGGTTGGAATTCCGACTCCAGTCAATAGCAACAGAAAAAAAAACCAACTGGAAAAAAGGAAATCAAAAAAAATTTCGACCGAACACTGAGGAAAACGATTTATCTACCGCAACAACAACTATAACAACAGCAAAATATGTTGATGGCCACAGAGGACTCAATCAGAGGCAAAACTTTTTGTGCATTTTTTGCATACTCAATCAATGACTTATTTCAGTAACTTTGAGGTAATACAGTTGTCAAATATAATACCTTTATTGACAATTGTTAAAGGTTGCCTGATAAAGTTGAAAATGTTTGATGGGTGGAGGATATATTCTTGGATGGTATAAAATGTTGTATGGTTATGTTTGAGTTATCTGAATAAAAATTGGGTTAGGTATTGTTGTACTTAGTGTTGGCTACTTATTTTAGGACAACAAATATAAGTTGTCTGTGTCGAAGATTTTTAATCTGCAAGGGGTTTGTTCTATGTTCTTAACTCATTTTGACCCAAAGATCGGTAACGAACTCTTAATAAACTGCTTCCCTGCGGGAAAAAAACTAACACAGAACTTATCCAGTGAGTGGTCCCTAGTGAGTAGGGACAGGTCCTTGTTCTAAGTCTAAGGGGGAAAAGGTCAAATTAAAATGCCGTTGTCATAGAAGTTGTTTATTAACACGCTGCGCCATAAATTGGACCACTCCTGTTCAACAGTACCTGTCTTAGAGCAAACTAGAGCAGACTACTCCTTAAAAACATTTCCTATGTCATCGTAGTCGTTGGATCTTATGGTTCATCCGATGCCGAAACTCGCTGTCGACACATATATATCCTTATATTTTTCGGAGTACTTTTATCTCAAATACTTCCAGGTTTTTTATGTCCGTTGTCCCAAACACCCATGATTCAGCACCATACAACAGAACGGGTAAAAGTAACACCTGGTAATACCTGGTGTTACTAAAGTGCTGCAGAAGTCCTTAAAAACTTCTATTGGCTAGCACAATTCTCCGCTTAATTTCTTGGTTGACATTATTGTACTTGTTGACGGAAGAAGGTAGGTAAGCTCATCTACTACCTCAAAACAATGATTTTCAACGTTGACGCTGCGTCCCCATCGGGAGGACTCTTTGTTCGTTGAAATCATTATTTTTGTTTTGTCCTCGTTGATCGCTAAACCCATTTTTGCTGACTCCTTTTCTAGCGATGAGGAAACTGCAGTAACATCCCGCAGATTTAGTCCAATGATGTCTATATCATCGGCATAGGCTAGTGGCATGTGACTCTTGTGGAATATGGTGCCGGACATGTTGACACCAGCCTTTCTCATCACCTTCTCCATAACTATATTAAATAGTGTACAGGACAGGCTATCAGCCTGCCTGAGACCCCTTTCCGTGTTGAATGGTTCAGAATGATCCTCACCAATCCTAATAGAGGATTTGGTGTTTTCCCAAGGTACATCTGCAAAGTCGAATTAGTTTTGCAGAAATACCAAACTCAGGCATGGCTTCATATTCCTTATCCCTATCGGATAAGGCTTTGAAGCTTTTGGACGGTGTCGGTTCAGTGGGCGTGGTATAACATTTTTGTGTCTCATGCTGTTTAGAATGTCTAAAGCTGATATTTGGTATGCGTGATTTTTACAGCATTCATTACAGCCAGGGTGTAAGTGCCAAGCCCATTTAAAAGAAACCGCTGTAACAACCATAATTATAGTTTGATAGTCCTAAAAGTGTCAGAGTATGGTAGAGATATAACTATAGGATATTTGGAGTCAAGTTGACAAAAACGGCCGAGACGACGACCACACACGGCAATATTTGACTATTACATATATGCGAAAAAAAAATACATTAATTAATTAACCATTAGTAAAAAACATAGCATTTACTAAAAACCTGACCTTTGACCTCTTAGTTGTTACACCAAGTGTCACAATATTCAGGAAGAGCATTTATATATTTCCTCAAAAAAAAAATCGTCCATACATTCCACAGCCTCCACATTGTACACAGTTATTTTAAAGACCCGATTATTCACTTGTATCATTACCCATATAGTGCACGACAGGTAGGTTCAGTATGTGATAGAGTTGGATCTTTGTTTGTCGAGAGAGGGATTTGCTATTAAATTGTTTGCTTAGCACACAGCAGCAGCTGACTTTATTATATTTGTTTACGACGCAGCCAAGGTAGACAAAATCTTCTACCACTTCGAAAATGTAATTGTCAAGCAGCTTCCCAAACGAGTAGATTCTATGTTCGTTGAAATTAACAACTTCGTTCAACGTTAGACCCATTACGGATTACTTCTATACACCTGAGAAAGCTGCAGTCAGTTTTCGGCCGATGATATTTACATATATCTTCTGCTTACGCAATTAGCATATAGTTTTTATTCAATTTCGTGCTAATTGTGTTAATTGCAGCTTTGCTCATTACCATGTCGAGTACTTTGTTGGAGAGGTCACACGATAAGCTGTCGTAGACCTCCGGCAGTCGAAGGCAGCTTCATGGTCGACGAAAATATGGTACGTGTAAATCTATTTCTCTTGGGTCTCTTCCAGAATTTGCCGAATATTTGGTGAATATCTGCTAAGTTGTTTATTTACTAGGTCTAAAGCCACACGGATAAGACCCGATCAGATGGGATAACACTTTCTTTAGTCTTTTCCATAGCATACTCGAAAGCACCTTATATGCGATGGTTGGATCACACACTTTGATCACCTTTTATCAGCTAAGTACATACTGCGCTTAGATTCCAATCATCGGGCACGGATTCGATGTATTAAGAGCTCTGACGGAAGTTCGTCGGTACAGGCTGCTTTGTTATATCCGCTATATTGCCCTGGTTACCTCGGTTTTACTTCATGATGGGCAATCTAATCCGTCGTCGACAATTGTCTTGAAATCATCAAGTGCGATGCCTTCCCTCCATATATGTAGCTAGGGTTGCCAGACGGGCTGGATTCGGCTGGATTGTCCAGTTTTTTTTATAGTTGTCCATTGTCCATCTAACATCTAACACAATAACTTGAAAAAATTGTTGTTCTTTTTATATTAATATTTTTGTTTTTTTCTTTTTGTGTTTATTTTTTAATTTTAATTGTCAGAGGTATGAGTGAAAAGTGCAAGTTTTATTAATTTTTTAAAGTATTATTTAAAATCTCAAAAAATGGAAACATTGAAGTAAAAATATTTAAGTCCAATTGTATTACTTTATGTTTTCAACATTGTTAAAAAATGTTTTTGTTTTTAAAAACATTTTTATACAAAACTAAACTTGGAATTATTTTTCGTAGACATTTTTCGAAAATGTACAGCTATTTGCAAAACCCAGTTTTTTTAATACGAATGCCACGCTTTTGGCGAATCTGGATCTGGAAACCCTATATGTAGCACACTCTGGATATCTCTAAAATACTTTTCCTTACAGGTATCTCTCTATATCCTTGTTCTCCCGTTTCTACATCTGCCCTTTGTAGCGTTTTCCTGTAAGCAGCATGCTGTTCCGCAGACGCTATGCGGCTGTCTTCACTGTAGCAAATTTGGCTAAGCGCCGTTTTTCAGCTTTGATCGGGGGATAGCTAAGTTGCCTATTACATATCTTTATGCTGATATCTGGGTCCTCTTACGGACATGTCGGTATGCAGGCTGAATGGGCTAAGAACATGATCTCTCAGTACAATTTTAATGTTTTGGCCAGGATAGGGGTGGTATGTTTCCTCCAGGCGCTCATAGAATGCATAGTAAATCTCATCGACTTTGTCTTCCGTCGGGGCATGTGCACAAATCAGAGTGATGTAGAAAAATTTCGCCTATATACGGATTGTGGGTGAATACTAACATGATTATATATCATATATCAGTCCGATAGTGGCACCTTCTCTAAAGAGAGTCCGGATGTTCCATATGGTTATCTTTAAATCATGGCCTATATTACGTTTGCGGTGGTTGTTAATTCTTGAGGGGTTCCTTTTCTTACTTTCTCTTTTTCGTATTTTCATGGGCAATGTAGGACCTGAGCCGGGTGGCTAGAAACCTTTTTTAAATGATTCTAGATAAAATTCCTCTGAAATACAAGTGGTGGTCGGGTATACTTCCCATGGACCATCGATAAGTAATTTCAGTTTGAAAAGCAAAAAGGTCCTCTTCTTACTTATCGAAGGAATTATTTCATTTGCCTATTTCTGAATCCATCTAAATTTATCTAGTTTTCTAGTTTTTTTATAAATTATTTATTTTAATACAAAAATATAAAAATATGTTACAAATACAATTAATTAGAATCACACACACGACTTTACACTAAGACACTATATTACTTTGTACCCATTGCAAATGTTTGGCCACATCACAAAATACCACAAATTCCTGTAGATTACACCTTTGCTGCTTGGTCTGTCCAGCCGATACTATACCACGTAGATACCATCGTCCATTACGACTTATCATAAGACCGCTACCGGAATCACCCATGCAAGGACCTGTACCATCACGATTGCCAGCACAGAAGGTACGTTGTGACGTTAACATATTGTAGGCCTGCGACGATCTAAGGCATTCTGCATCACTGACAATATTGGCATTTACTTTCTTGGGAACGGGAGTGAAAGTGCGGCCGGATTCATCAGCACCCCAACCAGCTACCACACCTGTGGCACCCAATATCAAACTTGGATCCGAAGATTCTGCCCACAAGCAAATGGGGCGAATTATATTGGAGTATCTGGAAGGATGACAAAAAATACTTAATGTTGTAGTTATTCGATCAAGTTTATAGATTTTGAGAAAAATTATATTCTATGTAATATACTCAATCTCTGCCATATCTGACTACTTCTTCGTCCTGTTTTTCCTTCAACAATTTAAATTTCAAAACTTTGCATATTTCATAATCAAATTCATATCCATCAACCTCTTGAAAGTCAATCGCAAATCAATGGGTCTTTCAAGCTAAAATTTTATAAAAATCTCTCCATATCATATAATAATCACTTACTGCACCGGTTCCCGCAAATGCAGTATGGCCAAATCGGCATCGGGAAACACATTTGTACTATATTCCGGATGAACGATCAAATTCTGTATTTCCCTAGTGATAAATCCTTGTTCACTATAGTCCTCCAAGTTGTGTCGACCTACATTGACTACCAAACGACTCGCTGACAAACTGCCAATTTTGAAACAATGTGCCGCCGATAGTACTGTCCTTGTCGACACTAACGTTCCACCGCATAAAAAACGCAAACCGGCTGATTTCACATAAATTGCCGTCAACCAAGGAAATTGGCCACGCATCACCTCTTCACCGCCAAAAATGAAGGCGGACACACCAGAATCCTGACCACATTGAGAACTTTGTTGGAATGGTTGACGGATAGCTGCCGCTGGTGAACTTTCTGTAAATCGTTGGGTAAACTGCGTCACCGGTTGTGATTGTTGCAGCTGTAGTGCATTCAAAAAATTGTTGGGTGCTGCACTTTGATAAGAGACAATATTACCATTTTGTTGATTAGGATTTGTTGTTGCTTGTGCCGTTTGTGGGGACCTAACAAGTGTTTGAGTACTGGTCTGTAATTTGTGATTGAGAAATAAACGTGTACTGGGGCGGGGATCTAAAATATGTAAGGGAGGGAGAATGTGTGTGTGTGTTAGTGTTTTATGGAGTGCACGACTATCGTTTGTTTTGATTACTTACATTCGTTGGCCACACATAGATCTTGGCCATTGACCGTTATGCGCGTTAACATGGGAACTTCGCTGTTTGTAGGAAATTCTATGCGATACGTGATTGGTTCTCTATTTTGTAGCCGAACGGCTGCTGTTTGGCGATCTTCGAAGAGACTTATTTTGCCATAGTAATTCTGAAACAGAAAGAATATGATAATAAAACAGGAAATATTTGATTGTATGTTATTAAATGTTGATATGACAGATTTAGAAGCACAAACAGAACATGTTGTAAAATTTTTTTTTAATTTTATGTAAAGCTAATTATAAAATGTATTTACTTCATAGTAAGAAGAAGTCATTGATTTGCTTATATCTTGTTAGCTTATTTCGCCTGTGATACTTATAAATAACTAGTGGGCCCGGCAATGCTTCGCTATTGCATATTAACTTATAACATATTACACATTTCTAACTACCCTAAGTGCAATGTAAACGCAAATTTATTTATTTGTAGATCTAACATACAAAGTTTTTTTCAAACAGTTCTTAAGCTCGAAAATAATATGTTGAGTTTAGTAACTTATGTAACTAATTTCAAGTAACTCCTTAATATAAAAGTTAACCATGGAAATTTTATTGTTTTAAATACTAACTATCTTAGGCCTTGTGATGATGATGAAACAAGTTTTTCCACATAACAACTTATATGTGCCCATGGTCCGACAGAAGAGAAAAGCGATGAGGACAAAGACGAGTTCTACAAGAGCCTAGAAAATGTATATGACCGTAGCCCGAGCCATGACATTAAAATTGTACTAGGCGATTTTAATGCTAAAATAGGCAGGGAAACCGCATTTGAGCCTACCATCGGAAAATTCAGTCTGCACACCGAAACGTCGAACAATGGCATCAGACTGATTGATTTCTCTGCGGCAAGAAATATGGTAGTTAGCAGCACTAGATTTGACCATCATAATATTCATAAGGCAACATGGTTATCTCCAGATCAATTGAAGAGGAATCAGATTGATCATTTGGTAGTCGATGGAAGGCACGCATCGAGTGTTTTGGACGTACGAGTGATTAGGGGTGCGAACATTGACTCCGATCACTTCCTTACCGCAGTTAAGGTACGCACAAGGCTAAGCATGGCGAAAAACGTACGTAATCAGGCACAACGAAAGCTGGACATCGGTAAACTGCGGACCACAGAGGTAGCAAACGCCTACTCCAACCACCTAACCCAACTGCTGCGGAATGCTCCAACCCCTGGCAATATAACCTCGCAGTGTCAAAATATAGCCGACTCCTTAGAACGGGCTGCGAGAAGCGTATTTGGGTACTCAAAGCCGTCTCAAGAAGATGCCTGGTACGATGATGAATGTGGCAATGCCACGAGAGAGATGGTTGCTGCATGCAGGGCGAAACTGCTGCCAATGGCAACGCGAGCTGTTCGTGAACGGCACAGGGAGAAGAGACGAGAGGCAACTCGTTTTTTTAGACGGAAAAAGAAGGAGCTGAAGAAGAGGCAGGATGAGTGCACAGAGTTGCTCCGAAGCTGAGGGGAAGCCCGAAAATTCTACAAGAGAGTTAAGGCGAGAATGCGTGGAACAGGGTTACCCTCCTGCAAGGACAGCGATGGTCAGCTAGTGACGGACCCGGATAACGTTCTGAGGATATGAGGAAATCATTTTAAAAATTTATTGGATACAGACACCACTCCAGAAGACCCCGCTCCAATCCATGACGATGGTATTTATTGTCCTCCACCTAGCCAGAGTGAGATACGTGTGGCAATCTCCTGCCCTAAAAACAACAAGTCTGCTGGAGCCGATGGTCTGCCTGCTGAATTGTTTAAGGCTGGCGGGGAGGAGCTGATTAGGAGCATGCATCAGAGAACATCTGGCAAGAGGAGAGCATGCCCGGGGATTGGAGTCTCAGTCTGTTATGTCCCATATACAAGAAAGGAGATCGTAGTGAATATGAGAACTACCGTGGAATAAGCCTATTACCAATTGCGTACAAGGTTCATTCAAGCATATTGTGTGAACGTCTAAAGCCAATTGTAGAAAAACTAATTGGACCATATCAGTGCGGTTTTAGAACCGGGCAAATCTACGACGGATCAAATATTCACCTTACGACAAATCCTGGAAAAAACCCATGAAAAGCAGATCGACACCTACCACCTCTTTGTCGACTACAAAGCTGCCTTCGATTCTCCGAAAAGGAATAGGCTTTATGAGGCCATGTCTGAGTTTGGTATTCCTGCAAAGCTGATTCGACTTTACAAATGTACCTTAGACAACACCAAATCCTCGGTTAAGATTGGCAAGGATCAGTCTGAACCATTCAACACGGAGAGAGGTCTCAGGCAGGGCGATAGCCTGTCCTGTACACCATTTAATATAGTTATGGAGAAGGTGATGAGAAAGGCTGGTGTCAACATGTCTGGCACCATATTCCACAAGAGCCACATGCCACTAGCCTATGCCGATGATATAGACATCATTGGCCGAAATCTGCGGGATGTTACTGCAGTTTTCTCATCACTAGAGAAGGAGTCAGCAAAAATGGGTTTAGCGGTCAACGAGGACAAAACAAAAATAATGATTTCGACGAACAAAGAGTCCTCTCGATGGGGACGCACCGTGAACGTTGTCAATTCTTGTTTTGAGGTAGTCGACGAATTTACCTACCTCGGATCTTCCGTCAACAAGAAAAATAATGTCAGCCAAGAAATTAAACGGAGAATAGTGCTAGCCAATAGATGTTTCTACGGACTTCGGCAGCACTTTAGTAACACCACCTTCTCTCGGAATGCTAAGAAATAGCTATACCAGGTGCTTATCTTACCTGTTCTGTTGTATGCTGCCGAATCATGGGTGCTTACTACAACGGACATACAAAACCTGGGAGTATTCGAGAGAAAAGTACTCCGAAAAATATATGGACCTATCTGTGTCGAAGGCGAGTTTCGCCATCGGATGAACCATGAGCTGTATGAGCTTTACCACGACATCGACGTAGCTAAAAGAGTCAGAATCCAACGACTTCGATGGCTGGGACATGTTGCCAGGATGGATGTAAATGCTCCAGCGAGAAAGGTGTTTGAAGGCGAACCTGAAGGACGACGCAGAGCAGGGAGACCCAAACTCCGTTGGAAGGACCAAGTGGTAGGCGATGTGGCATCATCTGGTAGGACTAACTGGAGAACACACGCAGAAGACCGAAGCGTGTGGAATTCTTTATTACTTCAGGCCTCAAATTTATAAACTGTGTTTCGTAAATTGTAATTGGCCACTTAAGTAAGTAAGTAAGGTTTTTTGGGCAAAATTTCTAAGAATTTATCATAGATTATGACTTTGATAACCGCTTGGTTGAGAAAAAAATGTACCCACTCTAATGAACATGCAGGTAAACTGTTTACTATCGATCAGTAGTCATACAGAAATAACATGTGACACAATGAAACTTTATTAGTTAGAACATTAGACCAGTTCAAAAAAGTATGGGAAAAATCATGTGTCTTATTTTCTTCAGTGCGCGTCCATTTTCTGAAAGTTCTATTCCTAACGAGATGAATAATATTTCAAGACGCCAAATATTTTGATCCCTAGGTATTCCGAAAATCGTTTAATGTTTATTTTGGGGCTGTTTACGACTTAAAACCTTTTGAATAATGTGTCGTCCCAACCAAATGACATATGGATAATATTTCGAAGGGAGATCATTAATATTAATCCAAGCAATTTTTAGATTTTTAAATTTTTAAAAAAAAATTCGTTTTTCGACATCATTTTTTTTTATTTTGTTCTAGCAAAAAAAGTTCAAATTTTTGGGCGAAGATTGGCCTTTCGAAGGGTATATAATGGTGTACATTCTTTGGAATTGTAAACAGTGTATTTTTGGAATAGTTTTTGAAATTTTTTCTGTGGTTATCTACAACCTGCAGCAAATATTGTTTTTGCTCTTCATTCGATGTTATTGAATTATTAAAATCTACTTTCTGCTGAATCGTTAATAATATTAAGCTGTGTGACATAAACCCGAGTCTTCTGACCCTTAAGTCGAGTCTTCATCGCGTCTTCTCGATTCTTCTGAAGTGCTTTCTTCAGTCTTCAGCCGAGTCTTGCACCGAGTATTCGCTAGTTACACACCAGAGTCTTTCGTTGTGTCTCCTAACCTCGAGTCTTTTATATTCTTCTGAAGTGCTTTCATCAGTCTTCAGTCGGGTCATGCACCATGTTTTCGCTAGTCACAAACCCGAGTCTTCTGTAGTGATTTCTGACCCCTTATTTGAGTCTTTATCGCGTCTTCTCAATTCTTCTGAAGTGCTTTCGTGAGTCATCAATCGAGTTTTGCACCGAGTCTTCGCTAGATACAAACCTGATGTCTTCCTTCGTGTCTCTTTCATAATTCAATAACATCGAATGAAGAGCAAAAACAATATTTGTTGCAGGTTGTAGATAACCACAGAAAACGTTTCAAAAACGATTTAAAAAATAAACTTATTACAATTAATTTTTGTTTGTTTTATGGTCCCAAGAATGTATATCATTATATATCATTAGAAAAGCCAATCTTCGCCCAAAAAAAAAACAAAAATTTTAACTTTTTTTGCTAGAACAAAATAAAAAAAATTTGATGTCGAAAAACGATAATGTTCGTTTGAGAGTTAAATTGCAGATTAAAAATTCCGCCAAAAATAACGGACAAAGTATTTAATAACGGACAAATTGCTTGGATTATTATTAATGAACTTCCATCGAAATATTATCCATATGTCATTTGGTTTGGACAACACATTATTCAAAAGGTTTTAAGTCGTAAACAGCCCTAAACTTAGCTTTAAACGATTTTCGGAATACCCAGAGATAAAAATTTTTGGGGTCATGAAATATTTTTCATCTCGTTAGGGCTAAAACTTTCAAAAAAATGGACGTGCACCGAGTATTTTTAATAATTTTGAAATGTGACCGCTCTATTGAACATGTTAAGGAGTTACTAGATGAACTGTTACTCTTTACAGAGCGTATACGATTGACGCTTGAAATTAGCCCTTTAAGTAAGCAAACCGAATATATTATTAATAATCACCATCTATGCAAAAGCACTCGTTTGCCGGGTTCAAATGTTAAAAAATAAATTTCAAAATTTAAGACTTACTCGTATTTGTATATATTTATTTTTTTCTTGGGATTCGTTAGATTGTTATTTATTTTTGGAAATTATTTTATTTTCTGTTAGTCTTTTTCATTGGCAATTATTTCATTGATAGTTTTAAGCGTGCATTCAATGTGTAATCTCATACCTGTCATATGCTATAACGAATATGTAACAGGGGCAAAAGGGCTTCCTCTTCCACAACCTTCAACTTTTACTTTTTTTGCATACGTGATTAATTTCGTAAACGCCGAAGTTTTGTCGGCTTATATGGCCTTGAACGTTACTTCATTAGTGGTAGGAGTTCGAACTTAATTTAAATTTTAAATTTGGCAACATACCCATCTTTCTCATAGCTATCGTTCCAAAATTTGTGTAAATTAAAATTAAACTTTTGTATTGTTGCTAAAGTGCAAATTGTAAAACAGGTCAAATATTGGTGAATAAATTGACATTTGTTTTTAAGTTGAACTAATATCTAATAGAGAAATCCTTAATGATGAAATATTTTTTTTACAATTGTTATATTAATGTTATTGAAAAAGAGATTGTTTATTCGACGTTCATGCTAAATTACACTATGCAACGATTTGAGTATCATTGTCTAGGGGGTGAATGAAACCGATATCAAACGATAGCATTTGACTTCAATAACAAAACCTTAAATTTCTACGTCACAATTTTTTTTATTGTGGTTTGTAATTTGATATTTTTGGTCAAAAGTCGAATCAAAGTGTATTAAAAATAGTGTATTAAAATACATTTGGAATAGTTAATGTCTTCGGAGACCTTTATTAAAATTTTCCGGGGAATATTTCCGCGGAACATTTTAACCTCTTAGCTCTTACCTTGAAGTTTGATTTTTTTCATAAAAAGTCGTATCAAAGAATATAATCATGTATAAAAATACATTTGGAATAGTTCATGTCTTCGGAGACATTAACATTGTCAGGGGAATATTTTCACTGAAAATTTTAACCCTCTATCTTCCACCCGTATATAACATTTGGGCAAGTTTAACTTTAAAGCTGTTTTTAAAAAATTTGGCCTAAAATGTCCCATACGGGTGGGAGCTAGAGGGTTAAAATGTTCTGATGAAATATTCCCCTGAAAATTTATTTTTACACATGACTATTGTCTTTTATTCGACTTTTGACCAAAAAAAAAATCAAACTTAAAACCACCGTAAACAAAAATTATGACGAAGTAGAGCAAAATGGGGTTTAAGGCTGCGTTACTGAAGTCAAATGCTATTGTTTGATATTGTTTGGTCCACCCCCGAAAAAGTGTGTGGCACTGTGTTATTAAAAAATATAAATATAAAGGGAAAAATATGTCTACAAGCCATTCTACTGGCTTTAAACATTAATGTAAAATAACAAAATGTTAACAAATTTAAAACTCATTCACAATTCATTAAGAAGATAAACATTATTTACGAACTGTATCATATTCTTACCGTTTGCAGGGGTTGACGTTGACTGAAATAAACCACCAGTTCAATGTCACTGCCCATGTTTGGCAAAGTTAATTTTCCCAGATATTGTGAGCCATACCGAAGATATTGAAAATAGTTTGGACAGGCGATGGGAGGTATTGGCAGATCAACATATTGTTGATCTGGTTGTTGTTGTGGTTGAGTATTACACAATATTATAAGAGTAAATAAAACAATGAGGAATGATTTCAACATATTACTTAAGTTGATTTCAGACAGATTTATCACTTCTAAAATTAGTTTGGCAATTCACAATATTAAGGGGAATTTATTTAATCTCATAGGACACATTTGATAAAAATGACTAATCACAGTGCACAGAATATTATCAATTATTATTTCGTTTTTACACTTTATTATTATTCCAATATGACGTCTCATCGATTTTTTTTTGTGCCGGTTAAAATCCCGCAATAACCCGTTCGTTCCGACCAGTGTTTGTTTACAGACTGACTATCAACAGGAGCACAGAATATATCTATAAATTTTAAGGGGAATTCTTTTGATATTATCAATTATCAAACTTCGTTTTTACACTTTATTGTATCTCATATGAAGTCTCATCGATTTTTTGTTACGCTTTAATTCCCGCAATAAAACGTTCGTTCCCGCCAGTGTTTGTATACAGACTGACTATCAATGGGAGCTCTGATAGCCACATAGTGGCGATCACACTAAGCTTAGCTATGATCTAACAAAGAGTTAATGAGGTGTTTAAGTTGTGTGTTTAGTAGTTATTAATTGTATACAACAACAACTAGTAAAACAATAACTAACAACATTGTTGTGTGTGTGGTATATTTATGGATTTTATGAATATAAAATTAATTGGCCCTACAAGTTTTTTTTCGGGGGTATGACTTCTGGTCAAGCGTTTTTATTGTCATACATTGCTTTTTTCTCTATCGGGAATTTAAATAACTGATCGAAATTAATGACACTATTTATTATTATATAACACGGAAGCTATAAAGAGGGGAGTGGATTACACTATCCGCTGCACAGTGTCTTTTAGTAGAGAAAGCGATTAAATAAAAAAGTTCGTTTAAGCTTGCCATGTTTATTCATTACAGACGAATGTTTTAAATTTGCTTCAGTTTTTGGAATTTGTTTAATTGTAACTTTTATAACTTCTACTAAGTATTACATTTAAAAAAAAAAAAATTTGGATGTATTGTACACATCAAATAAATAATGCTTTATTATTTGTACTTGTAATTGTTTTATTAGTTTCGTAGTCGCTGCTCAGTTAAGGTATTTGGTCGCTGACGCTGATATTTTAGTAAATGTTTAAAACATTTTTTCTTTTGTCGGTCATTTATGTTTCTCACACAATATTATACATATCGTGTTATACTTTACAGGCCTTATTCACAACTTTTCATAAATGTTTATAAATACAGATGTAAATTTTTAAATTTCGTCAAAGCTTTAAAAGTATCGCTGCGATTTTGTTTTAGTATACATTTTGTTATGCGTTTAGTGATTCCATTTTATCGTCATCTATATTCATCGTAAATTCAAAAACAAGTAATTCACACCTTTAGACGCTAATGATTAGTATAAATATGCTATATTTTATATTATATTTGCTAAGGAAAGTAAAAAATACCATGTGCCAAAATTAATCGAGACAAATATTAAAGCTATAAATATTCTAGCAAACTGGTTAGGTTGATTGATTTAAGATGAAAAAACTGTCTTTGTATTTGATAACTCATTAAATAGAAAAATAGATAATGACAAAGAAATTTGGTGGCAATAAAACTAGTTTTCAGTACGCAAATACGCAAAAGTTACGAAGAAATCAGCAAAACGATCGCTTTCAACGAATTGCTTTAGGGTATGCAAATACATTTCTTAAATAGATTTTTTAAGACTGTGTTCTCTTAATGATAATAATATTTACATAATAATATATAATAATATATACATTGATTTTTGTTTAGTAATTCCAAACTCTTCTTCTCCTTCTTCTCATTTGGCAGCAGCAACAGAAATTCATTCATATGTAGCCATACATAGAAAATAATTCTAAGCTATTCAGTCTTTTGCGCTTTGAAGATAGTGTGTCACACCAAGTTTAGATAAATTTAGAAGTGGTATCACAATTAACCTAACCTACGTTTAGATACAGCTCTTTCACTAGATCCATCCAAAAAAGCATTCTCATCCATTTATACAAAGTGATCGGGTCAAGTCATTCGGTCTATTTGAATGCGCTTGACTACGTCGGTGTTGTTTTACAGCTCATACAGCTCATGGTTTAATGTTGAATCCCATAATAGATTGATCCTCTTGTGTCACTACCCAGAATTCTGCGGTGTAGAGAAAGACAGGTAGGATCAGTCTCTGATCGAGTTGGATCTTTGTGTGTTGAGAGAGGGCTTTGTCATTAGCCTAGCACGTGGTAGCAGCGGTTTGCGATCCATACCACAGAATGACAATAAGTACTCGGCAAAAATTTATGCTTAAGGACATACCCATAATTTGTATACTTGTGTGGACCCATACCTCACACACAGAGAATGCTTACAAACTGTTATTTGCGTTTATACAGATATTATTGCACTCTATTTATAACGAACATTTCCTCTACCCACCCTTACATTTTTTCTCTTACACAAAATACACTCGACGCCAGATTCAACTTAATTATGAAGTTTTTTTTAGGTGTCATAGATCATAGATCATCGTTTTTGATCGTTCTTCCAAGCACTATGGGTACTCATGTACTACTTTATATTCTCATTCTCTACGGAATAGAAATAGAAATGTTACAGGTATAACGAGAACCCAACACAACTAACACTTGTAGCTACATGTGCTCGGTTCTATTGTATTTGGGTATACCCATGCACGAGTTTGTGGGACCTGCCGGGGCATAGTGGTTAGAACACGCGACTACCATGCGGAATATCACAGGTTCAACAAATGGCTCCAGTCATCTTAAAAAAAAAATGTCTTTCACTATCGGCTCCCCTCAAATGTTGTTGGCATCAACTTCGCAGTATTAGTGTCGAGTCAATCGGCATGTCTAGTAAGAGCTTCTCAAACAGTGACGTTTGCATTCGTCGATAAACAAGTAGTTGTGAATCTAAAAATAGAAAGCGTGTTAATTCACAATAATGCTAGAAGCTGTGAAACGGTGAAAGATTTTTTAACATCGCAAGAGTATTTTAGAATACAAATAAATGAACTAACAGACTCACAGACATCTCCTCTTTATAATATTAGTATCGATGATACCACTCGTGTTTACTGCAGACTCAAATAATTATTCCCATTATTATGTGAAATAAATCGTATGACAGACTATCGCCTTGTCTTAAGCCTCGTTTGGTAGAAAATGGGTCTACCAGTCAGTTCATATTTTCACTGAAGACTTCGTGCCGGTCAGTGTCGTGCCGCAAAGTCGTATCAACTTCGAGGGGATACCAAACTCAGCCATAGAATCTAATAATTTCTGTTGTATCATACTGTCGATCGCAACATTCTAAGTGGTCTTCTCCAATATTAGTCGTCTCCATTATGATGTTAAATAGATTGCATGACAGACTATCGCCTTGTCGTAAGCCTCGATTGGTAGAAAATAGTTCTGTAAGAATTTTTATTATTTCCACTAAAGACTTCGTGTTGGTCAGTGTCATCCCGCAAAATCGTCCCAGCTTGGCGGGGATCCCATACTCAGCCGTAGCATCTAATGGTTTCTATCGTATAGGAAGGTCAAATGCAGCTTTGTAATCTATAAACAGATGGTAAGTGTCTCTCTGCATTTCTTGGGTGTTCTCCAGGGTTTGTCGTAGCGTTAATATCTGTTCGGTCGTGGAATTACCTGGTTTAAAGCCCCACTGATATTTAGATGGACTTTAGTCTTTCACATAACACACTAGACAGGATCATGTATGCGATGGGTAAAAGTCTGATCTAGCCATAGTTGGTACTCACATTTGAATCGCCTTTCTTAAGCACAGAACATAGAACACTCAGTTTCCAATCGTCAGGCATGCATTCCTGTAGCCAAATTGTGTTTATGAGCTGGTGCATACGCGTTGCCAGCTTATCGCCATCGGCCTTAACAAGTTTTGGAGGCAGTCCATCGGCTTCGCGGCATTATTGTTTTTGAGCCGTGCTTGTCTGATTTTGGCTCTGAGGTGGACAATGTACTGCGTCGTCTATGATTGGTGTGATTTTGTCACTTATGCTGACTTCGGGAACGAGAAGAGTACGTGTCTATAACCAGATTTACATCTCTGTTCTTACAAGTGGGGATACATGTTCCAAAATATTTGCTTTTTTCTGTATGCTGAATCAATAGAATCGTCCCTTCCTGTTTTTGCATTAAAATCTCACAGGAAAAATTTTATGTCATAGGCAGGGCGGCTTTCATACATTTCCTGCAAATAATGCATCTATAATGTCTACATTGGAATAGTTCATGTCTTCGGAGACATTAACATTGTCAGGGGAATATTTTCACTGAAAATTTTAACCCTCTATCTTCCACCCGTATATAACATTTGGGCAAGTTTAACTTTAAAGCTGTTTTTAAAAAATTTGGCCTAAAATGTCCCATACGGGTGGGAGCTAGAGGGTTAAAATGTTCTGATGAAATATTCCCCTGAAAATTTATTTTTACACATGACTATTGTCTTTTATTCGACTTTTGACCAAAAAAAAAATCAAACTTAAAACCACCGTAAACAAAAATTATGACGAAGTAGAGCAAAATGGGGTTTAAGGCTGCGTTACTGAAGTCAAATGCTATTGTTTGATATTGTTTGGTCCACCCCCGAAAAAGTGTGTGGCACTGTGTTATTAAAAAATATAAATATAAAGGGAAAAATATGTCTACAAGCCATTCTACTGGCTTTAAACATTAATGTAAAATAACAAAATGTTAACAAATTTAAAACTCATTCACAATTCATTAAGAAGATAAACATTATTTACGAACTGTATCATATTCTTACCGTTTGCAGGGGTTGACGTTGACTGAAATAAACCACCAGTTCAATGTCACTGCCCATGTTTGGCAAAGTTAATTTTCCCAGATATTGTGAGCCATACCGAAGATATTGAAAATAGTTTGGACAGGCGATGGGAGGTATTGGCAGATCAACATATTGTTGATCTGGTTGTTGTTGTGGTTGAGTATTACACAATATTATAAGAGTAAATAAAACAATGAGGAATGATTTCAACATATTACTTAAGTTGATTTCAGACAGATTTATCACTTCTAAAATTAGTTTGGCAATTCACAATATTAAGGGGAATTTATTTAATCTCATAGGACACATTTGATAAAAATGACTAATCACAGTGCACAGAATATTATCAATTATTATTTCGTTTTTACACTTTATTATTATTCCAATATGACGTCTCATCGATTTTTTTTTGTGCCGGTTAAAATCCCGCAATAACCCGTTCGTTCCGACCAGTGTTTGTTTACAGACTGACTATCAACAGGAGCACAGAATATATCTATAAATTTTAAGGGGAATTCTTTTGATATTATCAATTATCAAACTTCGTTTTTACACTTTATTGTATCTCATATGAAGTCTCATCGATTTTTTGTTACGCTTTAATTCCCGCAATAAAACGTTCGTTCCCGCCAGTGTTTGTATACAGACTGACTATCAATGGGAGCTCTGATAGCCACATAGTGGCGATCACACTAAGCTTAGCTATGATCTAACAAAGAGTTAATGAGGTGTTTAAGTTGTGTGTTTAGTAGTTATTAATTGTATACAACAACAACTAGTAAAACAATAACTAACAACATTGTTGTGTGTGTGGTATATTTATGGATTTTATGAATATAAAATTAATTGGCCCTACAAGTTTTTTTTCGGGGGTATGACTTCTGGTCAAGCGTTTTTATTGTCATACATTGCTTTTTTCTCTATCGGGAATTTAAATAACTGATCGAAATTAATGACACTATTTATTATTATATAACACGGAAGCTATAAAGAGGGGAGTGGATTACACTATCCGCTGCACAGTGTCTTTTAGTAGAGAAAGCGATTAAATAAAAAAGTTCGTTTAAGCTTGCCATGTTTATTCATTACAGACGAATGTTTTAAATTTGCTTCAGTTTTTGGAATTTGTTTAATTGTAACTTTTATAACTTCTACTAAGTATTACATTTAAAAAAAAAAAAATTTGGATGTATTGTACACATCAAATAAATAATGCTTTATTATTTGTACTTGTAATTGTTTTATTAGTTTCGTAGTCGCTGCTCAGTTAAGGTATTTGGTCGCTGACGCTGATATTTTAGTAAATGTTTAAAACATTTTTTCTTTTGTCGGTCATTTATGTTTCTCACACAATATTATACATATCGTGTTATACTTTACAGGCCTTATTCACAACTTTTCATAAATGTTTATAAATACAGATGTAAATTTTTAAATTTCGTCAAAGCTTTAAAAGTATCGCTGCGATTTTGTTTTAGTATACATTTTGTTATGCGTTTAGTGATTCCATTTTATCGTCATCTATATTCATCGTAAATTCAAAAACAAGTAATTCACACCTTTAGACGCTAATGATTAGTATAAATATGCTATATTTTATATTATATTTGCTAAGGAAAGTAAAAAATACCATGTGCCAAAATTAATCGAGACAAATATTAAAGCTATAAATATTCTAGCAAACTGGTTAGGTTGATTGATTTAAGATGAAAAAACTGTCTTTGTATTTGATAACTCATTAAATAGAAAAATAGATAATGACAAAGAAATTTGGTGGCAATAAAACTAGTTTTCAGTACGCAAATACGCAAAAGTTACGAAGAAATCAGCAAAACGATCGCTTTCAACGAATTGCTTTAGGGTATGCAAATACATTTCTTAAATAGATTTTTTAAGACTGTGTTCTCTTAATGATAATAATATTTACATAATAATATATAATAATATATACATTGATTTTTGTTTAGTAATTCCAAACTCTTCTTCTCCTTCTTCTCATTTGGCAGCAGCAACAGAAATTCATTCATATGTAGCCATACATAGAAAATAATTCTAAGCTATTCAGTCTTTTGCGCTTTGAAGATAGTGTGTCACACCAAGTTTAGATAAATTTAGAAGTGGTATCACAATTAACCTAACCTACGTTTAGATACAGCTCTTTCACTAGATCCATCCAAAAAAGCATTCTCATCCATTTATACAAAGTGATCGGGTCAAGTCATTCGGTCTATTTGAATGCGCTTGACTACGTCGGTGTTGTTTTACAGCTCATACAGCTCATGGTTTAATGTTGAATCCCATAATAGATTGATCCTCTTGTGTCACTACCCAGAATTCTGCGGTGTAGAGAAAGACAGGTAGGATCAGTCTCTGATCGAGTTGGATCTTTGTGTGTTGAGAGAGGGCTTTGTCATTAGCCTAGCACGTGGTAGCAGCGGTTTGCGATCCATACCACAGAATGACAATAAGTACTCGGCAAAAATTTATGCTTAAGGACATACCCATAATTTGTATACTTGTGTGGACCCATACCTCACACACAGAGAATGCTTACAAACTGTTATTTGCGTTTATACAGATATTATTGCACTCTATTTATAACGAACATTTCCTCTACCCACCCTTACATTTTTTCTCTTACACAAAATACACTCGACGCCAGATTCAACTTAATTATGAAGTTTTTTTTAGGTGTCATAGATCATAGATCATCGTTTTTGATCGTTCTTCCAAGCACTATGGGTACTCATGTACTACTTTATATTCTCATTCTCTACGGAATAGAAATAGAAATGTTACAGGTATAACGAGAACCCAACACAACTAACACTTGTAGCTACATGTGCTCGGTTCTATTGTATTTGGGTATACCCATGCACGAGTTTGTGGGACCTGCCGGGGCATAGTGGTTAGAACACGCGACTACCATGCGGAATATCACAGGTTCAACAAATGGCTCCAGTCATCTTAAAAAAAAAATGTCTTTCACTATCGGCTCCCCTCAAATGTTGTTGGCATCAACTTCGCAGTATTAGTGTCGAGTCAATCGGCATGTCTAGTAAGAGCTTCTCAAACAGTGACGTTTGCATTCGTCGATAAACAAGTAGTTGTGAATCTAAAAATAGAAAGCGTGTTAATTCACAATAATGCTAGAAGCTGTGAAACGGTGAAAGATTTTTTAACATCGCAAGAGTATTTTAGAATACAAATAAATGAACTAACAGACTCACAGACATCTCCTCTTTATAATATTAGTATCGATGATACCACTCGTGTTTACTGCAGACTCAAATAATTATTCCCATTATTATGTGAAATAAATCGTATGACAGACTATCGCCTTGTCTTAAGCCTCGTTTGGTAGAAAATGGGTCTACCAGTCAGTTCATATTTTCACTGAAGACTTCGTGCCGGTCAGTGTCGTGCCGCAAAGTCGTATCAACTTCGAGGGGATACCAAACTCAGCCATAGAATCTAATAATTTCTGTTGTATCATACTGTCGATCGCAACATTCTAAGTGGTCTTCTCCAATATTAGTCGTCTCCATTATGATGTTAAATAGATTGCATGACAGACTATCGCCTTGTCGTAAGCCTCGATTGGTAGAAAATAGTTCTGTAAGAATTTTTATTATTTCCACTAAAGACTTCGTGTTGGTCAGTGTCATCCCGCAAAATCGTCCCAGCTTGGCGGGGATCCCATACTCAGCCGTAGCATCTAATGGTTTCTATCGTATAGGAAGGTCAAATGCAGCTTTGTAATCTATAAACAGATGGTAAGTGTCTCTCTGCATTTCTTGGGTGTTCTCCAGGGTTTGTCGTAGCGTTAATATCTGTTCGGTCGTGGAATTACCTGGTTTAAAGCCCCACTGATATTTAGATGGACTTTAGTCTTTCACATAACACACTAGACAGGATCATGTATGCGATGGGTAAAAGTCTGATCTAGCCATAGTTGGTACTCACATTTGAATCGCCTTTCTTAAGCACAGAACATAGAACACTCAGTTTCCAATCGTCAGGCATGCATTCCTGTAGCCAAATTGTGTTTATGAGCTGGTGCATACGCGTTGCCAGCTTATCGCCATCGGCCTTAACAAGTTTTGGAGGCAGTCCATCGGCTTCGCGGCATTATTGTTTTTGAGCCGTGCTTGTCTGATTTTGGCTCTGAGGTGGACAATGTACTGCGTCGTCTATGATTGGTGTGATTTTGTCACTTATGCTGACTTCGGGAACGAGAAGAGTACGTGTCTATAACCAGATTTACATCTCTGTTCTTACAAGTGGGGATACATGTTCCAAAATATTTGCTTTTTTCTGTATGCTGAATCAATAGAATCGTCCCTTCCTGTTTTTGCATTAAAATCTCACAGGAAAAATTTTATGTCATAGGCAGGGCGGCTTTCATACATTTCCTGCAAATAATGCATCTATAATGTCTACATATTTGTCTTTCATCGGGACGGGTACACAAATTAGCGTAATATAAAAATAATTAGCCTTGATGAGGACATTGGCTATTCGGTGAGTTACAGGGTTAAACCGCACAGTGGTTCCGTCCATAGGCCAAAAATCAAAAAACTAATCACAAAGTATTAAAATAAAAGGTAAACAAATTATCTCTTAAATGTCCAATCTTCATAATGGTTAACCGGCTTCTTCTGAAAATCTAACGGGACTTTTTAAAAATAGAATTTAATCATGAACATTTGTTCGCGCTTTTGTACGTTGGTCGAATAATTTAAAACAAGAGTGCACTTCAAAACGGATTGCTCATTGCATAAGTCTAAAAAATTAAATTATTTTTAATGGATTTTAAAATTAAAAGTATTTATTTAATCTCCACAAATTTATAAAAACTAACTTGTTTTGTAATTCTTGTCAAATTAATGTTTTAGGTAACGTATTTGTTTGATGCTATTTTGTGCGTCTTCATTATGATTATTTAGAGTTTTAGTTGTGTTCCCCCCAGATCCCCCTTTAGGTCTCTTTTCCATTGTATTTGTCGTAGTCTTAAGGTAATAAAAGTGTTAACGTTTGTTGCGGTTTGTTGTTGGCTTGCTGGTTGGAAGGGTAACTGATGGGCATGATAATTTGAGTAAACCTTAACTGATCTTTATGAAAATTTACCAGTTTTAATATTTTCCAAAATGAAGTTACGTTATTGTAAATAAGCAGAATTGCTCAACCCTTTCTGGTACCTCCCATGCAAACTTACCTATTTATGGATATTTCTTCCATTACTTCCAAACGAAACACTACATGATCATGAACTTTGGCGGACTAACAATCTTATAAAACCAGGTAAAACTACAGAAAATCGGAACATTTGCCGCGCCCCTTATGCCACCTCATTGTATATAAATGATCTAGTCAAATTTTTTCCAAGGAAAATTTAGGGTGGGATATACAAAATTACCAACATATTTTTGGGAAAATTAATATTTCTCTCATAACATTTAAACGAAAAACTGGAGTATACTTGAATGTGGTCAGTTGGATTATCTTGTAATCCGACGTAAAACATCGGAAAACCGAAATATTAGCTTCAGACGGTTTTACATACATATCATTTTTGTAAGAGATATTGAATAGAACTTTTTATAACTGTTGTTAGTTTTGCTACATATCTGTAAACTTCTGGCCATACGACCGAGAGTCCTATTCACGATCGTTTAAGCTACAACGATCATTAACTCGAGAGTAAACCAATGTCGTACACAGGGTGAGGGTATTTATCAGTCAGTTCACCTGATTGAAATTCCTGTACTGGCTTAAATGTTTGTTAAGAGCCCTGCTGAACATTTCAGCTCTGTACTACCATTAGAAGTATTTTTGGCCGCGCCTCCATACAAGCGGATCCACTGTGAACCGGGAGACCAGATGTCGAAGTCATCTGGTGACTATGAACTATTATTATTATTATTAGCTTTAAAAACAACTTGGCAGCATATATATGTATATCTTTGTGTCTAAGTCAGAGGCCGAAATGATAAGAGAAATACATTTGCTTCGATTTTGGCCCCAGTCAGTCCTACCAAGCAACGTCAGTGATTCGTCTACCTGGTCCTTCCAACGTAATAGGTGTTTCCCTCTTTAACGCTGTCCTTCGAGGTCTTCATATAAAACCTTTCGCGATGGAGTTTTCTCATCCATTCTCACGACATGGCCTAGCCAGCGCAATCGTTGCACTTTGACACCTGTTGGCGATCACTATTCTCCGTTTTATTTCTAGGCTGACACTGTCGTTTTTGGCCATGTCCTCGAAGCAATAGTTGTCAACGTTCACGCTGCGCCCCTAATGCGAGGACATTTTGTTCGATGATACCATTAACTTCTTTTTGTCCTGATTCGCTGCCAAACCTATTTTTGCTGACTCTCTTTCAATAGGTGAGAAGACAGCTGTCATCTCTCGCATCGTCCTACTGATAATGTCGATATCATTGGCATATGCGAGCAGCATGTAGCTCTTATTAAATATGGTACCAGACATGTTTGCCGCTGCTTTGCTTAACCTCTTCGTCATCACTTTCTTGAACAGTAAACCATCACCCTGTCTAAGACCTCTCGTCGTACCGAATCGCGCAGATAGATCATTGCCAATACGAACAGAGGATTTGGCATTTGTAAGGGTACACCGACAGAATTATCTTCGCAGGGATACCGAACTCAGACATGGCGTTGAATAGTCGATACCTGATGGGACTATCGAAGGCAGCTTTGTAATCGACAAAAAGGTGGTAAGTGTCGATTTGCTTCTCATGGATTTTCTCCAGAATCTGCCGTAGTTTAAATACCTGATCCGTCGTGGAGTTGCCTGTCTAAAGCCGCACTGATAAGGTCCAATCAGGTTTTCCACAATTGGCTTTAGACGTTCACACAGTACCCTAGATAGGAACCTATACGCAATCGGTTAGAGGCTAATTCCATGGTAGTTTGTACACTCATTACGGTAACTTTTTTAGTAAATATGACTTAGCACACAGAGATTGTAACCTTCTGGCATGCTTTCCTGAAGCCAAATATTCTCAATGAGCTGCTGCATGCTTAAAACAATCTCAGTTTCAACCACCTTAAGCAACTCAGTTGGAAGACCATCAGCCCCAGCGGCTTTATTGTTCTATAGGCTTGATATTGAAGGTTTCATCTCAACTTGGCTCGGAGGGGGAGACTCGATGTCTTCAGACATCAATTGGCTACAGATTGATCTTTCCATATTCTCAGTACGCTCTCGAAGTCAGTGTCGAGATGACATTCCTTGTCTTTACAGGAAGGAAGACATGTTCCATGTACCCTACCATGATAGGAGTAATGTCAAACACGTCGATACTTACTAACTTCAAATTGGTATTAAATTACACCAGTTTACAAATCTTTATTTTTTGTCAGCTGCAGAGTTCTAAATAATTTTTTTCTATAGATTTCGGTCTCCTAAACACGAATATGAGATTTAAAAATTTTTCCTCTGATTAGTTTTCAAGATATGAATTTTTGAATTATTTTGCAAATTTTTTATGAGATGCATCAGCTTATTGGAGAATAATTCGTAAACGCATCCAACGATTTGAACAAGAGTTGTCTCCAATTAAAGGTAATGTGCTCCCCTAAAACCTTTCTATACAAGCTTTTAACATCGGTTGGGTAGTTCTGATGGTAGTAGCATTTAAAGTTTAAAAAACTAATTTTTTTGTGCAAAAATAACCGTTTTAAATTAATAAAAAAAATTATAAAAAATATTAATCGCAAAAATAAATAAAATTTCATAAATTGAGTATAAAGATTGGACTTTCCCGAGGAAAACAAGCCATCATATATAAAAATTGGGTGATAAGAAGGAGAGTTACACGTTATTAAATAGGACACTACAAATGGTAAATTTTTTGATTTTAATCATATCACGGTAGACTTAAAGCTAAACTTTACGTTGCATGAAAATGACGATAAAAAGTGGAAATGCCACTGTATTCTGGGTTGATCATGCATCACAAAAATGCTTTAATTGTAATCCTAGCTGAACCTTTTTAGAAAATATCGATATTTTTCATTTCTGCCGACTAGACCAAAAGTCTTTTTACTTTTTAAACGATGACAGAAAAAAACTGAACGAATGAAATCAAAACTGTTTATTTATTATAAAAGTACACAAGCTGGGATTTATAAATAATCATTGATTATTTTGACATTGCTGCAACCTGGAGACATAAAGTGCATTTTAAGCCTACATTGTTAAAAAATCTCTATATTTTCAATTTTTAAACCGCGTAACCGCCTAAGACGAATTTGTTCAGTATTAGAAAAGTGGAATATTTATTAATTGCAATATATGTATATATATATATCTGGATTAAAAATGGTAAATATCGATATTTTTCAAAAATGTAGGCTTAAAATGCACTTTATGTCTCCAGGTTGCAGCAATGTCAAAATAATCAATGATTATTTATAAATCCCAGCTTGTGTACTTTTATAATAAATAAACAGTTTTGATTTCATTCGTTCAGTTTTTTTCTGTCATCGTTTAAAAAGTAAAAAGACTTTTGGTCTAGTCGGCAGAAATGAAAAATATCGATATTTTCTAAAAAGGTTCTGCTAGGATTACAATTAAAGCATTTTTGTGATGCATGATCAACCCAGAATACAGTGGCATTTCCACTTTTTATCGTCATTTTCATGCATCAAAAAATTTACCATTTGTAGTGTCCTATTTAATAACGTGTAACTCTCCCTCTTATCACCCAATTTTTATATATGATGGCTTGTTTTCCTCGGGAAAGTCCAATCTTTATACTCAATTTATGAAATTTCATTTATTTTTGCGATTAATATTTTTTATAATTTTTTTTATCAATTTAAAACGGTTATTTTTGCACAAAAAAATTAGTTTTTTAAACTTTAAATGCTCCTACCATCAGAACTACCCAACCGATGTTAAAAGCTTGTATAGAAAGGTTTTAGAAGAGCACATTACCTTTAATTGGAGACAACTCTTGTTCAAATCGTTGGATGCGTTTACGAATTAGTCTCCAATAAGCTGATGCATCTCATAAAAAATTTGCAAAATAATTCAAAAATTCATATCTTGAAAACTAATCAGAGGAAAAATTTTTAAATCTCATATTCGTGTTTAGGAGGCCGAAATCTATAGAAAAAAATTATTTAGAACTCTGCAGCAAAATGACTGTAAACTAGTGTTATTATTGCATGTAACTTGACAAAACCAATGATGCAGAACTTCTTCTTTTTGGGGCTACTTTCACGTGCGGTTCTCAGAATCATGTGTTGTACTGTGTAATTTACTAATTATATTATTTTTATTTTTTTTCTAAATCTATATATATAAAAATGGTGGCAAAAATGTATAGTAATTCATCAATTGAGAACGGCTGGACCGATTTTGCTAAATTTTTTTTTCAGTTGTTCGTAATTGCCAGGAGAAGGTTTATGTAAAAGAAAATTTTGGGAAAATCCTCCGGAAAAGCCGGAAAAACCTAAAATTGCTTTTTTGTATGGAATTTTGTGTGCAATTGTTACGAATGATTTTTCGAATGGAAAAATAAAAAAATTTTGTTGGAAAATTCCCGAAAAATTCGAAAAATGTTAATACTATTTTTCGACGAAATTTAGCTTTTTGTCGTACGATTTGATACTTTTGAACGATGTAACTTGCGAAAAATTTCGGATAATTATTCCGAAATGACTTTCCGAATGGAAAAATAGATAAATTCTCGGTGGAAAACTCGGAAAATTCCAAAAAATCGAAAAATTTGAATTTTTTTCGGCAAAATTTTTCATTTCATCGCCTGATTTGAGGCAAATCGCAAATTAAATTTTTGTCGGTTTTCGAATGGAAATGCCAGGATAAATGTTTCGCAAAAACATTTTATTTCTTTTCGTTGCTTAAAAAAAAGAAACGAAGACATAATATTTAATGAAATTAAATATTCTAGGAATATCTTATTCAAAGTGTAAACTGAAGAAAGGTTTTGCCCAACGTTCGAGTGTTTCCGAAAAAGTTTGATTTTGTGTCAGTGTCATTTTTCTCGAAATTGCTTCAACACATTCAGATTCAAGGGCAAATACATCATTGAGTTGGCGCTTTGTTACCACCACCAAACGAAGATTTTTTTCGTTGATGATTCGGCAATAGATCTAGATCAATGTTCTGCAATTTTTACTTTGATAAAACACGAAATGATCGAACAATTGCAAAATTTTCTGCATTGGATACTATTATAGTGTTCAAATACTTGAATCAGAAAACCGGTTTATTCGAAAAATACCTTTTTCCAACAATTCGGTTTTCGAATACATGATTTAGTAGATTTAGGATATTTTAACTTAACATATAAGTGCAATCTATATGATGTACTCACAAACTTTAAAGGCGTTTTCTGTAAAATTTTCATTTTACACATACCTTGGTTTAGAATTAAGGTATCGATTTGATCACATGCATGTTAACCACCTTTTTACCATTCCATATGAATATCGACGGCGTGCTACTCATTTCGAGGTGAGATCCCATTTTTTTTTAAGATGAGATCCCAACTGTATCCTTTTTGCGATTTAACATTTTTGTTAGGAGATAACTGCATTTAAAGTTTAGCTCAAATACTTTTTATGAGTATCGACCGCAAATTGCGTTAGCTGTTGCACCATCTGCTGCCACTTTGTTGAACGCTTCCCGCCATCCCGAAATCTACTGCTGCTGATGAAATTAATGTCTTTGTGGCGGAATGACAAGGAGTTGAAATTAACTACGAACATGAGAGTCACGTTACAGAACGGCCCATCGGCTACTGCATTTTTAAAATATCTACTGGCGCTTTGTAATGGCCAAATTCCTGTTAATGTTTCAACTGAATTGATGACGTTACCGTCAAATTTTTTCAAAGGAGAGGAAGACCTTATCCCTCGAATTTCTATTATTGCAACCGATTTTCCCTTCCAATTCTAGCGAATTACATTCCCCATTCGATTGGCTTTTGCGATAACAATCAATAAAGGCCAATCAAGCAAGGCCAATCACTGGAAGTTTGTGGGATCAACCTCGAATTTCCCAGTTGTTCGCGTGTTGGCAAACTGTATTCATTGTTTGTTTAAGCGCGGAAAACAAATCGAAAAACATTGTTTATCAGACCGCTCACTGATTTCGATTTAATTTAAATAAGTCACATTAAAATTTGAACTATATGTGTTTTAATACTGTTCTGAAGCTTATATGACGGCGTTAACTTGGAGCGAGGCGAAGTTCGCAGAGTCAGAAGTTGTATGGCAGAACAACGTTTGCCGGGTCAGCTAGTTTAGTATATTTGTTTTGCCCTTTAAAACGCTTAAATGTTCATCGTGTTATAACTGCTAACCTTTTAAATTTTCGTTAAAAAATATCCCTTCAAATAGAATTGTCGAAATGATTTTATACAGGGATTTCGTATTCTCCTTAAATTACTGTTTGTATTACCCCTCTCATACTTTTAGTGGTTAACAAACACATGTGCGCTGTTTTTTGTTGTTGTTGTTGCTTTATTCAATTACCAACATAACTATATATGGTTTATTTTTATCTCAAAGACAAACCAAAAAAAAAAAAGGTATATCAGTTTACGCGGTACGAACCAACATACCTCATCAACGCAAACATTTGTAACAACAAGCATAAAAAAGTACCTGAATAACGAATTTTTTCTGTTGTTTTTTTTGTTCGAGTACTTCTATGTCAACAAACAAATAGCGCTGTTAAGAAAAATCAGATAGGGAGCTTTATGTTATTGCAGCTAACTGTGGTTCATCTAGTATTACTCTAGTAGTTGTGTGTTTTTTGTGTGTGTGTGTGTGTGTGTAATTTATGTAACACATGTTGCCACTTGTTACAAGTGTCCGTCCACAGCAATGAAAACAGCAAATAGTTTGGCATTCCACCACAAACAACGCTGCTATGTTTTTTACGTTTTGTTTTTTTGGTATTTTCGAATCAAGAAAAAAAGATTGTTATAAATGGTCAAATTGGTTTTGTATGCTACAACAGTGCAACTTTAACATTCACCCACGGATACCTGGACGCCGCAAACGAACCATGTGCGAGTGCCATACAAAGGAAACCCAAATAACCACAACGTATCAGTTAAAGGATTCCAGGATATGATTTAAATAGTTAATGGAGAGAACTTAACCACTGAGCAAGAGGATATCAGTTGTGTTGAATTTGGCATATGTAGTAATGTAAATATTTTACTGCAATTATATAAAGTATGTAAATATGGTATTTTTTTACTATATTCAATCACGGACACTTCTTGATGACAATAGTTCTTAATGAGTTACCAATTTGTGCTTTCGGCAAAGAAATTTTGATTCATATGAACTTTATTTTTAATTTCCACAAACTTGGTATTAGCTGGAATGCTTTTATATAGGCAAATGTTTACTAAATAAAAACCATATTTGTACGATTTGTATCGCATAATTTTCCATTTGTCATTATTAACTAAAGTGCCTTTGTTATGCTTCCTTAATATCAGTCACTGCAACTTTTATTCATATACAAATTTTATTGAATTGTTGCACCATCTCTATTCCATTCCATTTATCATGCAGCACAATTTACACCCCATGGCTAATCGGACATAACTAAACTGTTTTCATTAATAAATCTGGACTTGACAAATCCATTGAAATCTATGCAAATAAAAACAAAACAATCAAGCAATAAACTATATACAACCAGATAATAACAACAACAACACATTCACCGACACCAATGTGAATAGTTTTCAATTGCAACGAGGAGATGCTAATGCTAATAGAATCCACGTCCACGCCACCGCCATATGAATAGCACAACATCATCATGTAATAAAGAATCCAGCAGACACTGTAGTAATTTAATCAGATCATTGAATACTAAATTCAAATCAAGTCGATTGTAGTCAGTCTGACATGAATCTGAGTAGAGCCAGACAAGAACGCGAGATGATAGACATAAAGAGGTTGTGTACAGTAAGATAATAAAAACGCTATTAAACTATAAAGATGACAAATTGCTTGTGTATTTTTTTGTTAGTTTTGTAATGTAGTTGTGACATAACAAAACAGTGGGAGAGGTTGTGACCAATAGTGTTAAGGTTGATGAAAGGTCAATTTTGCACTAGTTTAGATTAGCACGATAGGATATTTTTTTGACTGTACCGGAATTGCAGTGAAAGTTAGAACTTAAGAAGCTGATACCTGAATCATCAGTGTATAAGGAGCTAACCGCTGTACATAAGCTTAGACAGTTTTGAGGGTGGCATTTAAACTTCTATCTAATGGCATGTGCGATGTGCCTTAGGTAGTAGATAACATAAGATACAGAGGCTCAACATTAAGGCTCTCCTAGTGGCTTTGGCGGACCCAAGAAACTAGAATCGGGCCTGGTAGCCTAACACAGTATACAATTTTTTAGTTCATTGATTTAGGAGCATTGTACATGAAAGTAGCCCCAAAAATAAGATCTTCAGTATCATTCGTTTGTTAAAGTTGGCTGCATTACTAACACAGTACAACATTTTTCAGCTCATTGATTTGGAACTCAATTCTGCTAACTGCACGTGAAAGTATCCCAAAAAACAAGAACTTTTGTAGTAATCCACTCTCCTTAAATACAAGAACTATTATGAGAACACAAAGAAAATATAAGACAAAAACAACCTCAAATGTTGACGAGACCCGCACACCTTATAAGGACCATGATTTAAAGATATACACATCAAATGTCCAAACTCTATACACGAATGATGACTGTAGCCAATTATAGGATAATCTCAACAAATACCGGGCTCACATCACAGCCATACAGGAAAAGCGATGGACCTGTCCCGTCCATCGAAACACGACGTAAGTAACATACTGTGACATCTACTACTGCTGCCATGTAGAAAGACACAAATTTAGATGTTGATTTACAGTCTGCAAGAGGCTTCGACATCTGGTCTCGCGGTTTAACCTTGTAAGTGACCGAATATACATTATCCGCATCAAGGCTAAATATTTTTATATCTCGCTGATTTGTGTACACGTCCCCCGACGGAAGACAAAGACGAGTACGTTAAAAATGCATTCTATAAGCGTCTAGAGGAAATATGTGACCGCTGCCCCGTCTATGACATTCAAATTGTTTTGAGAGATTTTAATACTAAAATAGGAAGGGAAGATGCTCTTGGTTCAACTGTCGGAAAATTCAGAGTACACAACAATATCTCCGATAACGGATTCAGCCTAGTTATGGTAGTGAGTGGAACAAGATTCCAGCCTGATCAAAAGACAAGAAAACATAATGATCACGTGGTAATTGATATAAGGCATGTCTCAAGCGATATAGACGTGCGTGTGATGGGCGGTGAAAATATTTACTCAAATCATCAACTTGTTGCAGCCAAGGTACGCACGCAATTAAGTAGTGCAAAAAACGCTCGTAAACAAATGCAAAGGAAGCTAGACATCAAAAATCTGCATACCACCGAGATAGCCAATGCCGAATCCAACCAAATCTCCTAATCACTCCAAATAAACCACCCTAGTTCTGATGTTCCCGACACACAGTGGCAGCATATTGCGAATTTTATGACCACTGTCGCAACGACCGTACTGGGTTATGAAAAACCACGCTCAGACAAGGCCTGGTACGATGATGAATATTGCAAAATGTCTGAGGAAAGGCAAAACTGCAGACAATGGCGATGCGTATGGTGACGGAGCGTTATAAAGAGAAAAGGAGGAAGATGATCCTGCGATAGTTGGCGTTCGCACTTTACCCATCGCCTACATGGCGATGTCGAGTGTGTTATCTAAATGAATTAAGCCCATTTTAGCGAACCTGATTGGACCTTATCAGTGTGGCTTTAGACCTGGTAAGTCCACGACCAACCAGATATTCACACTACGGCAAATCCTGAAGAAGACCCAAGAAATGCAGATCGACACCCACCATCTGTTCATTGACTACAAAGCTGCATTCGACATTCAAATATAACAGAAATTGTTAGATGATATGGCTGAGTTGGGTATCACCGCGAAGCTAATACGACTTTGCGGGATGACACTGGCTGACTCTTAAGTGAAAATTGGCAAAAATCCGACAGAATTATTTTCTACCAAGCCAAGCTTTAGACAGGGCGAAAGTCTGTCCTGCGATCTCTTTAACATCATAATGGAGATGATCATGCGGAAGGCTGCAGTAAACAGGAATGGTACCATCTTCAACAAGAATCGCGAAAATCTACGTAAATGGGCTTGCTTCCTTTAGAATGAGAGAGTTACATTAAGAGATTTTAAGAAATTCTTACTTTTAGGAGCAAAAAAGGTTCAAGATGCGATAAGACTGGTACCATCACCTACGCTAAATATCTCGAGCTCGATAATTTTTATGTGCATGCTCCCAATAGATCTAGAGATTCGAGCAAAGGGGTTTTTTAAAATTCGTACTTTAAGGGATTACAAAGTTTTGGAACTGGTACAATTATCCGGACCAATTATAGGCGGTAGAAATGGGCGTGGTAATAAGTAAGAGCAATTGCTATTTTGAACTAACGCGTCGTCTTAAAAACATGAAATTAGGTATGGAAAATAAATAGAGAATGTAGGATTATTGAAATCTCAAGGTAGAAATACGAGTGGCACTAATTCAGCTTTCCTCAAGCAAACATTTATGATTTTTCGAAACTTTATCTAAGGTTTATTATCTTTGGTGTGGTTTTCCCCAACTCAAGTAGACTTCATGTAATAAAGCATTATTCAGTATCTTAGTTGAGACAAATAAATTAACATTAAATATTTGTCTATCGGAAAGTGTAATGGACCAATTAATAGTAGATTGTAACTATACTGAACATCTATATGAATAATTTTGCAGGCAGGCAAAGTCTGACGGGTCAGATAGTATATCGATATAAATACCACCCAACAACAACAAAATCCTATTAAACCTAATCGTATACACTTACAACACCCTATAACTGTCATTCTCTTACACAATTCATATTAAAGTTTACCCAGCGTTAAACGAAAGTAAATACCAGAAGAAAAAAACTCTGTGCGAGATAATTTGTGTCTGATACGCAAAAAAAAGACGATAATAACACAAACAACAGACTAGAAAAGACAATAAACAAAGTAGGCAAGAAAAAGCGCGCAAAATTTTAGCTAAGCCTCTTTAAAGAGCACGACAGGCAAGTATGTGTTCGTTTCCTTCTAAAGTAGCCAAGTAGCACAGTAAAACACTGAACTATATTTTTATTGTTTATATTATGACAGTGTGTTAGTAATGGGGAGAGAGAGAGAGTATAATATATGTCACAGTGTGTGAGAGCAACAATACTTAAATTGTATTGTGTTGTTAGTAACCGGTGCAATAACAACCAACAGGTGTGTTTTGTTAGTACTGAGACAGAGAAAAAGCTTTAGACAGCTTTATACGGTCACTACTCTCTGTGTTACTCTCTTTAATATGCGCTGCGTCTTTATTTCGCTTGTGTTAGTACCACATAAATGAGAGCAGACAACATCCTGAGTGGATAAGTTATTTATGTAGCCCAAGGAGTGTTTATGTGTGTGTGTGTGTGTGTAGTAATGTTGGTGTCATCCAACAGCAGTGTTCAAAAATTGTTGCATACATTATGGCGTTCAATATGAAATAAGTTGTCTCGGACTGTTTTTGTTATCGTTCGACTACTGAGTGCTAAGATTTATGTACGTTCGCAACAACAACAACAACAACTACGGCAACGACAACCACTTTAAGCACAATATGCCGAAGGGAGCAACAGCTTTTTCTTTCGTGAGACTAGGTATGCCATTGTGTGTGTATGTGTGTGTGATGGAAAGTGTTCTACTGCCTTGTATTTGTTGTTGTCATTTCTCGTCCGTGTATGTGTGCGTATGTGTGTTATGTGTGTTAATGCCTTTGGTTTACGTTTACTTTGCTTAACGTTGCTTGAACTTGTGTCATATTGGAAAAAACGACACAGTGCTTGTGTGTGTATGTATGTAGGTATTTGTGTGTGTGTGTTTGCGCGTATGTGTGTATTATTGTGTTGTAAGAAGTGTAAGGTAAAATTTGAAGCAAGCTGCTGCATGTTTAGTCAACATTAAGCTTTCATCTCGTACGGTTTTAAACAATTCAAGCGACCGATAAAATCCAACAGTAACGGTGAACAAAACAAAAAAATACAATAAATAATAACAAACGCAGTAATTGTGGCACAGAAAAAAAAAAATAAAAATGTGAAACAGTAAATATGAAAATTAATTAATATTAAAAAAAAAAAAAAAATAATATATAAAAAAATCGAAAATATTTTAAAAACAAATCAAAATGAAAACGTTCAACAAAAATATGTACAAAATTAAGAGCAATAACAAGCGGGAAGTGTATAAAGTTTCATCTAACAACTAGCAATAAATGGCGCGTTTCCGTTCCAATTTAAATTTCCGTCGGTTGGCTTTTTAAGTGTAAATTTTTGGTTGCTATGCTTTAGAGTTGGGAAAAATAAAATATACATACATGTATGTAATAAAAAAAATTGTTTTAAAATTATTCAAAGCAAAAAAAATAATACAATACGATAAGGTGTGCGTTTTTGTGTTCAGTGGAAATAAATGTTATTTGCTAACTTATTTCGTGAATCGTAGAATTTAAAGTAAATCTAAAATCGGTATAATATAGTTTTAAAATTACATTAGTTATATTTTAGCGGATTTTCGTTATAAGGCTATAAATCTAAAATGTTTTGTGGTATAATGCTCAAACAATCGTTTGTCTAATGAAATGAAAAGTGAATGAAATATAAAGTGAAATGTGTTGGTGTTGTAAATAACTGCTGTTTTGACGCCATATATCTGCTAAATTCGTTACATATCGATGAAACAAAAGAGTGTAAAAAATAACAACATTTAGAAAGTGTTTCATAAACTATTATTCTTTGGTGTCTGCGGATTTAACAAACACTAAACGTAAGAATTTTTGATAAATTTAACGGTAGCTTAATTTAATGATATTGTTGAAATAAAGATTTCAATTAATTGCTCTATGATAAGTTTTGGTTAAAATTTGCGAAGACAAGTACGGAGAGGATATTTTCACCTTAATTTGGCTACGAGGAATCGAAATGCTTCATTAGTCTATTGAGTTACAAAGACGGTTTCATACAAAATATTTTGTTTTTGTAGGGCAGATTTTTTTTTGATATTTTGACTTATTGTGAATTTTTCTTAGTTTTACAATGATGATATGGATGTCAAATAAAATATAAAAATCTCTGCATTTTATATTTTTTATTGTTCTAACTTTTCTGAGAACATATTTGCACAAAAAGTCCTTTTCGAATTATTATCCTGGAATATCCTTGAAAATTTGCAATAAAAAAATTTGGTAATAACACGTATTGGAGGATATGACGTGTTTCTTAACATATTAAAAGTCCGGAGCGGATAGGTTCACCTTAAATGGGCTCCGAAGAATCGAACTGCATCATTATTTACAAAGGCCGTTTCATACAAAATATTTTGTTTTCGGTATACAGTATATTTTTTTTTTGATTTTTCGATTTATTATAAATATTTCTTAGTTATACAAAGATTATGCGGATGTCGAATAAAATTAAAAAATCTCATCATTTATAATTTTTTTTTTGTTCTGACTTTTCTGGGGACATATTTAGACAAAAAGTCCTTTCGTATTTTTATCTGGAAAATTCTTGAAAATTGCAATAAAAAAATTTATAAAACATACATATTTTTTTGAGTTACAAAGATATTTCGATTTATTAATTAACAGAAGACAATCTCACCGTTTTATTATATTTTTTTGCTTAGACTTTTCAGGAGACATATTTGCACCAAAAGTCCTTTCGAATTTTTATCCTGGGAAGTCCTTGCAAAATTTGCAATTAAAACAGTTAAAAATAATGACATGCTTCTAAACATAATAAAACAATATTAGTCAATATTACTAAACCATTATCGATTGAATAATATGATTTTAGTATATGCATATCATACCCTCCAATGTGTATTTGTTTTCAATTGTTTTCTTTACAAATTTTCAAGGATATTCAACGGTAAAAAGTTCAATGGAAATTTTTTGCCAATATTATCCCTGAAAAGTCAAAACAAAATAAATTATAAAATGCTGAGATTGTATTCTTTTATTTGATATTCATATCACCATTGTTCATCTAGAAGAAATACAGAAATAATTGTTTAAAATTTAATATTTCCAAAAATTAAAAGTCCTTTAAAAAGGATAACTAAAAATGTGGATGAAAAAGCGGTTTTACTAAAACACTTGTATATAGTATCGCATGGTGTCTTATATTTGGTATTGGGTATAAGATTGCAATTACGAAAATTTCACCATTACACCAAAACTTGGTTAAGAATTGACCGATTATTTAACCGGAAGAAGGGATCTCCCGCATGGTAGTCGCGTGTTCTAACCATCATGCCACGGCCGGTACGTACACAGACGTCAAATAAAATGAATGGTGCTATTGTCTCTCTGACATTGCATTTTAAAATACAAAGAGCTATGGGTGGGGACAATTTATTGTTTCCTGAAAATTTGATGTTCATACCCAATGTAATCAATGAAGAATTATTAACATCGAACCATCAGTTTTCAAATAAGCCCACCCTTGCGCCACCTATCGGGTACATTTTAGCATTAAATGTTTCCTCATGATATAATCAAACATAAATTCAGAATTTCTGTTAAATTTGCCAAAAGATTAAAGCAAAAACCGAACCTATGCACTATGGTCCAATTTTCTTCTTTAATACAAAAAACAAATTAATTGTGGGTTGAAATAGTGAAGCTAGGCTATTTTTAAAAACAACATCAAATACGCTATGAAATTCCGATTTTTAAATCCTAAGAGTGTGTACTAAATTCAATATTTTCATCTAAAATTAAATACTTATTAAAACTTTTTGGATTCAAATTTAATTGACATACACAAAAGTTATATTTTATTTACGAAACCTGCAGGGAAGAAAGTGGGTATGCGGTTTTCCTTTACATGGTCAATAAATGATATGTGATATTTAATGGGTTTTTTTATACCAATGGTCTTTTTCCTTACAATTTATTGTCCGCCTTAATTCAAGCAAACATGAGGAATATTGTAATGACAGATTGGGCCAACATTTTTTATGTTTGGTTATAAAAGCGGAACTATTATTGGAGAAATATTGTTATGTAAAAAGGACCAATCTGTACTATGGTGTTTTAAGACACTTTGTCCACTTTGTTACCAAATTAATACAAAAAGGCGGCATTTTTCATATAACTAATGGCAGACATCAACTTGAATGTATTCACTTTACTTTTTTCTGCGACATATTTTAATTGAGCGTACTTTTCACCTCATCTTTTCTCTTTTGTCCACCAAATATAGAAAAGATCTAGATTTTGCAAACGAGGTTGCCTGAAAGAATTTTTTTTTTTTAAACTTAACAATTTTAAACAAAGTTCTCTTGTTGTCTGAGTGTTTTCTATAAGATTATCGTGATTATCCAAAAAAAATTGAGTTTTGTTCTACTGGACCACCGTGATATGGTGTGAATGGAGACAAACACATGCACAGACGATTTTATATAGTTACATAATATGTTATCTGTTCTGAAAAAAGAAAAAACGACTTTATAGTTTTGTACGTTAATATTTATACTTCTTCACGCATTAAATGCTTCATACTTCTTACTCGGGAGTTGTTGGGTCACTAATGATGTATCTGGTATTAGTTTTTCAAAATTCAAAATGGCGGATCCAATATGGCTGGCATGAAAATTTAAAACTTATCGCACTGGCTCCTCGGAGGTATTTGGGGTCGCTGATTACGAATCCAGTGTAATGGCTGAAAGATTTAAGCAAAACCAAAAAGTTTTTAAAATTTTGTATTCGTATTTTGTATTTTTCCTTTTTTTAGAATTTTAAAATTTTTTTTTTTTGCAGAACTGCTCTTCTTTAACTTCGGCTTTTATAAACATTTTGACAGGTTATGACTTTCTGGTTTGCACCACGTGATTGAGCATCCTAAAAACTATTAGAATCGGAGAAAAACTGAAAAACGATTTTTTGACACCTAAGCTCCCTTCTGACCGTCCAGGTCAAATATTATATCGACCCGCATATGGTTCGGAAAATTATGGAAATTATCATAAACGTTTGATACGACCCAAAAGTGTAACACATAGAAGGAATCACTTTAGACCCTAATTTTGTGTGAAACAAAATCGATTCATGACTTTTTAAGTCGTTTGGGCCATGTCCGTCTGTCTGTCAGTTTATCTGTCCGACAGGTTTGCACCATAACTTTCGAAACACTTAACAAGTTGTTTTTAAATTTACCATAAGTTAATATTTTCCAAAATCTACTTACGAGATTGCATATGGGCTACATGGCAACGCCCATTATGGTACTTTCCATACTCAACGAGATCGTGTTCAAACATATTTGGAAGTCTAGCCACGCCCCTTCTGGTACCTCCCATACAATAATATCTATATAGCCAACACAATAGTGCCCAAATTCAGTATTTAGTAAACCTATACGAGTATAAAGTTTTGGATAAAAAACTGGAAATCTAGCCACTACCTCCCATACAAATGTACTATTCCGCCCACTTTAGAAATCGAATAACAATATCAATATACCCAACACGATCGTTCAAGAATTTCATTTTTTGTTAAGCTACAACAGAATACAATTTTGGAGAAAAAATTTGAAGTCTAGTCACGTCCCTTCTGGTACCTCCCATTAAAATGTACAATCATCCCACATTAGAAATCGAGTAATGACAGCAACGATCGTGCACAAATTCTATATTTAACTAAGCTTTAACAGAATAAAGTTTTGAAGGAAAAAATGTACGTCCCAAAATTTTAATAATGGAAATTTTGTATTTGTAGAGTGTTTCGCATAAAAAGCATTATTTACCTTTTTTTAAATTCCTGATCATTTATCCATATAATTGGGATTACTTATTAGGAACCGGTCATGGCATAGTGGTTAGAACACGCGACTACCATGCGGCAGATCACAGGTTCAACTCCTGGCTACAGTCATCTTAATAAAAAAAAGAAAAATTTTCATTCATTGTCGGCTCCCCTCGAATGTTGTTCACGGCAACTTCGCAGTATAAGTGTCGAGTCAATCGTCATGTCTAGTAAGAGCTTCTCAAACAGTGACGTTCTCATTCGTCAATAAACAAGTAGCTGCCGTTAGTAGTGAATTTAAAAATAGAAAGCCTGTTAATTCATACCTCATTCATACAAAAGTACTTAATGTACCAAAAAGTATTGTAGTTGTAGTTGTACCGCCAAAAAGTACTTTTTCATTGTAACAAAAAGTACCGTTATTGTACCACAAGGTATTTTTATTCCGGCAAAAAGTAATATAATTACAATTATTTGTTTCTTTATTTTTTGAATTTTAATCACAAATATTCGATTCTGTTTGAATTAAGAACTGTCTTAAAAGTCATCGTAAGTACCAATATTAACAGACATATTTTCAAAAACTTTGTGGGAAAAAATATCGTGTGTGACAAAAGCTGTATTTTTAGTGAAAAATCTAGACTTATTACTAAAAAAATTCACTTTATTTAAATACGTTGTTTACACAGTGCAGCGCACTTTTTTGGAAGTGAACCTCAGACCTCAGTAACAAAACCTTAAACTCAATTTTGCTCCACTACATCACAATTTTTTCTACAGTGGTTTGAAATTTGATTTTTTTGATCAAAAGTCGTATAAAAAAATATGAAACACTTTAACCCTTTAGGTCCCGCGCGTATAGAACATTTTTGGGCCAATTTAGAGAAACTGCTTTAAAGTCAAGTTTGTCAGAATATCCCATACGGGTGGGAGATAGAAGGTTAAAATGATTTAAGTTTGAGGCGCAGCGACAGAATTCTGCAATTTCTGGTATCTTCCGACTACCCTAATATTCACCTTCATACTCGCATCGTAGATGAAATACGGCAGCTTATGTATTAGGCGGTGCGAGAAAATTTTGCGTGCGAACGGTTGTCGACAAATTTTAAGGCAGATTTCTCGGTTTTACACTTACTTTCGTATATACTGACTTACTTATGAGTAATAAATAATATTCCACATAACTCATACGATCTGGCACAGGTAAATTCGATATCGTCACATAATATGCCATGACTATATAAATAGCTTATTCCGACACAATAACTTTTAACCCACAATTGCTATGTCATTTTATGCTATCTTACAATAAAATAATTTGAATGAAGTTTTATTTCCAGAAGCCAAAGTATATACTGACTGACGTATGAGTAGGAAATAAAATTCCACATAAATCATACGCTCTGGCATGTTGTGTAAACATCATATCTTCACATAACATGCAATAATCTTAATAAATCGCTTATTGCCACACAATAAAATTTTACATACAATTACTAAGTCATACAATTACTAGGTCAGTCCCTAATTTATGTGTTGTACTGTGTAATATTTGTGCGCAAAACTCTCACCTACATTATTGCCGAATGTAATTTAGCGCTTTCACGAAGAATGAGTTAGCTATTGGACAAAATCTGATGACACCTTTTTTCGAGAAGCTCACTGATATTGAGAAGCTTTTGAGGTTCATAAAAAATTAGTGGTGACCAATTGTGGTGGCCAAACAAATAGTGTTATTACATTCAGTGTAGAATCGAACCTATACTGTCAAGAACTTGTATTGCACTGTGTTATTATCCAATAATACTCAATAGTATTTCTGTCATCAATATTTCAGTTTCTTAGATTAAATTGTATTATACTCAATTTCCACTCAAAGTTTATAAAATCCTTTATAGTTATACTTTAAACGCCTTAACGTTATATACTATGTTGCTTGAAAACCACAACCCACAATCATAAGAAAACTGATTTTACAGATTTTCTGCTTTGTTAGGCATTAGAAAAGTTGCTCTAAAAAATTCTTAGCCTAAGGATAACTTAAAAGGAAAACTACGAGAAAAAAGATTACCAATTTATATCCGTCTGTTAACTGCCATCTCTCAGAAAGATGGAATTGTCTTGCGAACAAAATAACCATTTAAATCCAAGCACACAAAATGAATATTTAACTTTGGCAAACACAAAAAAACACATAAAAGGGCATTGACTTTTTGTCCTTATAAAGAAATTATTAGTGGTTACATTGTATACACTTTGCAAATATGCTAAATATCTGGAAAAAAAGACAAATTGAATTTCTGAGATGAATTATTTCAAGCACATTTAAAATATCTCTTGCTATCTTACATAGAATCTAAGAAAAAAAGTCAGTTTTGAAAAATGTATGTAGGTCAGTGAGACATTTCCTACTTATCTATGAATTTGCTTTGTTTAACCACAATGTGTGCGTCGTTGACTTATGTGGAGTAGTGGTACATGAAGTGCTTTAGTAAAAAGAATAATTTGCGATCATTGACTTAAGAAACTTTAAATTGGGGGATGGAGCTGAAAATAACAATAGGACTGGCAATTTATTTCCAATTTCATCTTTTGACTGATAAGTGGTTCTAGTTAACACCATCTTTAGCAGTTAGTGAGTCCCTGATAATAATAGAATATCTGTATGTTGACACTTTACTAAAGTTTAGGAAGACCTTAACTTCCTACCTTAACCTTCCCTCTTCATTACCACCACCACATACACGTTATTCCTCTTCATTATTACACTTATTATTTCAAAACAATGACAACACTGCCTTTGTTGCTTCCGAATGTTTACCATGTTCTTAACGAAAACAAACACAAGGACAGCCCCCTCAGTTTCCGGTGATACTTAATTAAATTCTCGACATCTTTAAGGCGCGCATATAATGCGAGACATTTTGCGTTATACCTTTACATTCACATTTCACTTTGCCATAAAATTACACAGACGACTTGATTTGTACGAAAACGCTGGCAGTGCGAGAGGGTGGAGGTAACACATGGATAACTTTAATTATGGAAATACAAAACCAGCTAAATTTAATTGGCAGCCCGTATATTAGGACCCCCTCACAATACATGCAAACACGCAACCTGAGAATAATTTCAAAATTTCATAAAAATTGTTCACACATTTGCTAATGCAAAGTAATCATGACAAAATTATTGTAATTTTCTCAATGAGCGAAAAAGTTCACGCAAATGACAAATTTAATGCTGAAAACTAAATACAGTATAAACAAAATACTGCAGGATTTGTCAAATTTTCCAAAACGCCTTTTGTATACTCCAAATAAATTATGGCAATTAACACTTTATCGTAGAGTAGTAGTTGGTTAGAGAGATAACATTTTAAATGCTATTTTTAAGTTTATGGTAAAACATAAATTCTACCCGCTGCTTTCCACTTTTTTTTGGATTTTGTTTTTAATGAATGTAAAGAACGTGTTGCATGTTTCGATTATGTGTGGCGGCATTTTCCTCTGTTAGTTATGGTGGTGCTGGAAAACCGCAAAGAAATGCGAATATATTTGAATTTTATTAGAAGTAACGTGAGCACGCGATATCGGACATCACGAGACAGTTAAATGTTACCGCAACTGAAAATAAATAGTGTAGGGGAGGTGGGTGGACAACATAGGTAAACGTTAAAATTACATAGTGTTGACACGCAAATTCATGTCCAATACCGCTCAAAAAGGATAACAACGCAACGACACCGGAAGCGAAATAGGGAAATGTTGATGAAATGACTGTATGCATGACGGTTGTTCTAGTTCTCTTTATGCTAAGGGCTGTGTGTTTGTTTACTTTCAAAATCACACTCACACCAACTGAAGTAGTGCGTGTTTTTATGTTTTACATTTGTGTTAGTTTAACAAGTCGTTCGTTTGTTTTTCCTAGTTTCATTTGTTCAACACAATATTTTTATGATTTTATGCAATTTTAACAGTTGTAAAATACGTTGATGACTTTTTGTAGCACTGCTTGCTCTCTCCCGCTCTCCATCACTCTCTCTCTGTGTGTTAGATTTATGGCCACATTTCAAAATCATATTTGTGGCTTTTCCACACAATAATTAAAGGATTTATAGTTTGCGATAAACAGGCATGCAATGCATATAAAGTTGAAATTTTTTTTATTTAACGAAAATAAATTTGTTATGATTTAATGAAGGGCGTTAAGATTTCAAGAAATTTTTGCCGAAATAAGATATTGTTGCGGTCCAAAAAATTCAAATGAGTTATTACAAGAGCAAGGTATAGAAGGGATATTGAACTGAACAGTTTGGATTAGGTTAGATTAAAATACGTAATGACATAATATTAAGAATATCTCATTACTCTAGTTGGAAGCCTTTGTGGTCCATTATGATAGTCTAAAATAACACACATAACCAAGAAAAAAAGATTACCAATTTATATCCGTCTGTTAACTGTTATCTCTCAGAATGATGGAATTGTATTGAAAAAATAACTATTTAAATCTATGGACACAAAATTAATATTTTGCTTTGGCAAACACAAATATCACACAAAAGGGCATTGACTTTTTGTCCTTCTAAAGAGATTATTAAGTAGTGGTTACTTCTTATACGTTTTGCAAATATGCTAAATATCTGCAAGGATAAAAAATTGAATTTCTGAGATGAATTATTTTAAGCACATTCAAAATATCTTTTGCTTTCTCACGAAGAATCTAAGGAAAAAAAGTCAGTTTTGGTATATGTATGTAAGGCAGTGAGACATTTCCAACTTAACTATGTATTTGTTTTGTGTTAGCACAATGTGTGCGTTGACTTATGTGGTGTAGTGGTACAAGAACTGCTTTAGTAAAACAAAAAGATAATTTGCGGTCATTGACATACTTCTTTAATGGCAGAAACAATAGAAATTTATCCATTAGTAGCCGCACGTAGAAAAATATTCCAAGCGCATCGGTCTTTTGGGCTCCGTAGATAGTTCGTCACACTAAGCTAAGTTAACAGCTCTTTCACCTGGTCCATCCATCGGAATTTTGGTCGCCCTCTCCTGCGCCGCTCATCGTGTTTATTTCCGAAGACTTTTCGAGCCGGAGCGTTTGACTACATCGATGTCGTTGTACAGCTCATACAGCTCATGATTCATTCGAAGACGGTACTCGCCGTTAACTATGGTGTGTCCAAATATTTTGCGTAGTATTTTTATCTCGAAGACTCCCAGAATAGATTAATCCGCTTGTGTCATTACCCAGGATTTTGCGATGTAGAGCAAGACAGGTAGGATCAGAGTCTGGTAGAGTTGGATCTCTGTTCGTTGAGAGAGAGCTTCGTTTAATCTCTTGCGTAGCTCATAGTAGCAGCGGTTTGCCATCAATGCTCGTCTCTTGTTTTCCAGGCTGATATTATTATTTTTGTTTATGGCGGAGCCAGGGTAGACAAAATTATCTACCACTTCAAAGTTTATGAGGCGTACTTATCGGGTAGACTCTTTGTTCGTTGTAAAAAATAACTTTCCCACCGGACCCATTTCTGCCGACCGCTTTCAATGCTCGAAAAGGGCGCAGTATCATCCCGCACTCCACGGCCAAAGATAACAATGTCATTGGCATACGCCAGTAGCATGTGAACGCAGTCGCATAACGCAGCTTTGCAATCGATAAACACACATGGTATGTGCCGATCTGCATCTCTCTAGGATTTGTCGTTTTGTAAATATCTGGTCGGACGTGGATCTACCAGGTCTAAAGCCACACTGATACGGTCCAATCACCATCGCTAGGATGGGCTTTAGTCTTCCACATAACACAGGACATAGAACACTTAGATTCAAATCATAGGGCATGTATTCCTTTAACCAATACTTGTTTATGGGTGGTGTATGCACGTTGCCATCTCATCGCCGCCGGCTTTAAAAACCTCTCCCGGCAGTCCATTGCCTCCCGCAGATTTATTATTTGTAAGACTTACAAGTGCCGTCTGATCTCGTTTTGGCACAATGGCAATCTACTCCGTCGTCGATGATTGCCCTGATTTCGCCACCTATTGTGCCTTCGGGAACAAGAAGAGAGCGAAAGTGTTCCCTCCGTATTTGCAGCACACTCTGCTTGTCCGTGGCGCGATTTCCATCACTGTTCTTACAGGTGGGGATCTCTATTCCAAAACCTTTACTTTTTACCTTTTGGTGGAACTTACAGGCTTCACCCCTATCCATGTACCTATCGATGTCGTGACGCTCTTCCATAGACTCGTGTTATCTCCCTCCTCTACTCATTGACACGCGTTGCCATTGACTGTAGTTTTGTTTGAGCATGGTTTTTCATAACTCAGTATTAGAAGGGTTTGTTTGAAGTAATTGAGAGAGTCGGTTGAAGTAGGCATGGACTATCTTGGTGGTATGCAGCTTTGTGATGTCTAGCTTTCTTTGCGTTTGGTTACGATCGTTTTTAGCACTTTTTAATCGCGTGCGTACCTTTATTGCAACTAGGTGGTATCAATGTTTGCACCGCGTGTCATACGCAAGAGACATGTATTCTATCAATTACTTGGTGATCAATCTGGTCTCGCTGTCGAGAAGCTAACCAATCTGAATCCGTTATCAGGGTGTTGTTGTGCAGACTGACTGTTGAACCAAGAGCGTCTTTCCTTCCTATTTTATTTTAATATTTTTATTTTAATGTAATGGACATTACTTGCTTTAGAATGCATCAATGTGAGGTAAAAATATTTCGCCTTGATGCGAATAGGGGCTATACGGTCACTTACAGGATTAAACCGCGAACCAGATGTCGTTAATGATGTCAGAGTTCTTTCGTCGTGAGTATTCCTGTTCCGTCCATTTCATTTCCTGTATGGCGGTGTATTTGTCGAGGACATCTGCCAATTGGATAGAGCGACAATCTCTGTGAAGAGTTCGGACATTCCGAGAACATATCCTTAAATCATCTTACAAGAGTTTTTTTTATTTAAGGAGACTGGCTTATTACGCCACCGCAACCGGTCCTAGTCGCTGCCAAAGCCACTAAGATAGCCGTTGTATTGAGCGTCAGTAAATTATGTTTCCTACTCTCTAAGTCACATCTGTGGTTACATGCCATTTAGGTTACTGAACGTTGTATCTTCTCACATTTGCTACCACTGAACGGATGTTCAATGACATTGGCCAGCGAATACGTGATCTCTAGGACGTTGTGAGCTGCTTGGGGACCTCCAAAGAAAGATTCTGGTTATTTCCAAGGGAATAACGATCAGAAAAACTCAAATTAGAAAATCCCCCCATTCCCCGATTAACTTGACTACTCCTTAACCCTTATGTGAGTGACAGGGTACCCGGGTACCCTTTTCATTTTCAAGTGAATATATTTAATGGATGCAGATGGTTTACAAAGCTTGGAGTGGGTTTATTTTATCCCTTTGGAAGAGCGTGGCATATCGATATTCTTTTTACACCCTTAAGAGAGTGGCAGGGGTACCCGGGTACCCCAAAGTAAAATCAATAAAACTACGTTAAAGAAATATTTTTTTTTTATTTGGAATAACATTTTCTGAAACTTAATTCTTCGAGAAATGTCCAAATTTTTTTTGGGAAGATACAAAAAAAATTTGAGCGCTAATAATTAACCCTTTTGTGAGTGTAAAAAAAAAACACCTTCTCCAGAGTGACAGGGGTACCCGGGTACCCACATACAAACTGTATGAAATTTTGATACAATTCTCATCGTACTGTACGTTAAGTCGATTAAAAATATCCATATAATAAAAGCATCGTTTTATTTCCATTTTACGTACAGTACGATGAGAAAAATATCCAAATTTCTTACAATTTGTATGTGGGTACCCGGGTACCCCTGTCACTCTGGATATTGTGTTTTTTTTTTTGTTTCTCACATAAGGGTTAATAAAAAGTACTATTAATATTCTTCACCTACTTAATTGTAAAAGGTTCATAGGGTATACTTAAAAGACTGAAAATATCATTTACACATACATCATTAACATATTGTATAACTCACATTTACTAACTTAACACTTTAACACTGTTTGCAATATTATCTCAGAATAATCCTTAGGCAAAAATCGGTTCAGTGTTATCGTTTATTGTTTTCGGTTACTTTCCCAACAACCAATTTTATTCGTTTACCATATTTGTAAAGATAGCATTTGAATTGGACAAACTTTAGTACTGGATTATTAACTTACATCATATGAAAAATAACTGCATGCAAATGTAATAATAACAAAACGAAAACAAAAACATTTCATACAAACGAACTCAAAAAACAATGAACTTAATAAAAACTTGCATAACTTTTGACCCAAGCAGAACGTTTATTTTTATGTAAATTGTCTTAAGGTCGTTTTCAAATGTAAACCCAACAGTTAACACTCTTATCTTAAACCAGTCCAATAATAGACCTTTTTCCACATTACTTCCATATAGTTTATATGAAATCAAAGTTTCCATATAAAATTCTATATAATTGATATTCATGAAAACTACTACTGAACATTAAACATCAACCACAATGTTTTTTTTTATCGCTATACTGACATCTGAGAAATTGAGCATATGTTGTGGAAAATTATCATTGATATCATATGCTCTGCTTTGTTAGTAATGCAATATGTTATCTATGGGGGTTATTTTTACTATCAACTTAATTGGATTTATTAAATAAATAAATACAAAAACACAAAAAATACTGCAACTGATTGCATATTTTTGTGCAATGTATTATATGATTTAACTGCAAACTGCTTGAGGATTTGATTGGTTCGACACAAAAATGAGTGTGGGTATAAATTAAATTTTTAAATTTGCATTTAATTACTGGTTTTAATATATCCTTAGAAATTGTTGTTTAACGTGGCTTAAGGCTAAATAAGTTGTTCGTTCGTTTTTGTTTTTAACGCCTTCATGAGTTTTTACTTTTACATTTACATTGACATTCTGTTTATCTTCCTTGACGACGCTTATGTGTGTCAATGTCTCGCCTTCGCCTGTCAACATTTTGACAGATTGTTATGGATGGGTCTAGTATAATAATGATATTTGTTGTATTTGGTTTACAATGAATAAGCTGATTGTCTGTTGTTGTGTTGTGTAACAAGGTCATTTTATGTACATATCGAATGGGGCGCTTGTCATGTAAGACTATTATCGTTACAAGCTATGTATCAATCAATTTGGCGGTGGCGTTACTTTAACTAAATATGTTAGTTAAATGTTAATAATTGATAACAGTGGTTAGGAGGCTAATTAATATAAGCAGATGTGCGATTGTAGTAATAGAAATATATTTGACTGATGTGTGCGAATGAAAGCCTCACATGAGTATATTAAAAATTCCGGGATGACAGATCTCACGTAGTTCGAAGTTGTTTTTATGATCTCTTAAATTTTCAGTTTAACCTAAAAGAGAGTTTGGAAAAGGTCCTAAAATTCAATGTTGTTTTTATTGTCATAGTGCATTTTCAATAGCACAGAATTTTTTTTAACTCTTTACAGCGATTCTTTAAGTGTCCTTTTCATCTTTATTTCGAGAAAAGTCAGACTTGAAATTGACTAAAATATAAATAATGTTCTACGAAAATTTTGCTCAGAAAATTTCACTTGGGATGCTGTATGACCAAAAATCGATATCTCAACCATTACAAATCATTTTGTCTCGTTTCTGTGTGGACAGCGGCCTAAAATAGTCAGAGTTGTCATATGTTGCTTATTGTATTTTCGATATTAGATGGCTGAAATTAAATATAACGAGGATTTTCTTTGTGTTACATTTCCTCTCTCTCTCTTCCTCGTCCTTGTCCTTTCCTCCTTATTTCCAGAAGTCTTAAAATTGACTTTTAACATCCAAAAGTTCTACCAAAAATTTTGCTTTTATAATTTTACTTGGTGTGCTCGAAAGCCGAAAATCAATATCTCCTACTTTTACCAAAAATTTTGTTTCGTTCTCATTACTGGGTGAACTGAACCGAAAATAGTCAGAGTATGTATGTTTCTTATTGTTTTAGTGCACTTTAGATAGGTGTCTTTAATGGTGTCTTTAATGAAATTTAACTAGGATTATTGTGGAACATTGCAACTCCCCCACTCCTTACGTGTCTATTTCGTCCTTATTTCAAAAAAAGCGAGAAAAGGATCTTTAAATGGGGCTTCACAAAATTAAAACGTTTTATCAAACCTATTGCTAGAAAATTTTACTTGGGATGCTCTAAGACCAAAAATCGATATCACCAACTTTTACTAATCATTTTGTCTCTTTTCATAGCACTGTGTAAACAGCGACAAGTCAGAGCAACTATGTTTTTTTTTTTATTATTTTGGTGCATTTGCGATATCAAGTGACTTCAATGAAATTTAACCGGGATTTTTTTTTGTGGAGCATTTCCTTTTCGTCCTTTTGGTCCTTATATTGAGGAATATTTCGAGTCTTTCCTAAGATTTTCTGTAGTGTAAATATCTGATCTGATGTTGATTTTCAAGGCCTACAGCCACACTGATGACAGCCACACAGTGCAACTGCCAATCTAGGGTGAGGAGGCGGGAGGCAAGGGTAAAAAATTCTAAGTCTGGGTAAAGGTCAGTATAGTAACACCCTTAAATGGTTTGGCGATCTCAGGCCAAATTTTTTATGACCTTTTTTATTTTTTCTTATCTTGATGTTTGTTCGCTTAGTTGTTCAGATATAACTCAGGAGCCATTGGTGATTTATTGTCTCATTCTTCAGCAGATTTGTAGCGAAGGTTTAAATAAAAAATATTTAATAATATATCCATGTACAAAAATCAATTTGAACCAATTTTATCGAATGAAGTCATCAAAAAATATTCATTTATCGCCTGTATGTATGTATTTATCTCTACATATGTATGTTTGTACAACGTATGATTATTATTAATATTATGCGGATGTTATATTAATCATACGCACATCGTTCCCTCGAAGGAAACAACAAATTAAAAGTCGCAAAAAAGAAGGCCTGAGAACGCCAAAGCCTTTGGGGGTTTAACTATACTTGTCTAGTACATTCAGCATAACTTGGAATTTCTCACTTCACATCGCAAAATTACTTCATTGCTTAAATATTCACTTCAATTTTTGTGACTATACCTTGAGCCGTTTAGTACCAATTGTATCCCTTACGGGCATGGCACCGCCCCTTTCTCAGCCTGCATATCTCTAATGGCTCGAAAGATATGACCGATTGACACACAGTGACCAACATATGTAACTAAGCCATTTAAAATTTTGATCTGTATGGAACGGTGCCACGGCCTTTTTACCCCCTGGCAGACGAAGTTTCCAAAAATCCCTTCTTAGTGTGCGCCTACATCATAAAAGGAACCTACATTTCAAAATTCAAGGTTCTAGCTTTAACCGCTTGGGCTGTGTAATGATCAGTTAGTCACCCAAGACTTTTGTTTATATTAGGTTGTCTACGAAAATGCACTTTTGGGTTTTCGGTAATGCCTGAGCAGAATATTGTGTCAATTGTTTTAAAATGGCTATGGTCAAACTTTTAGCAAAGTCGGACAACTGTAAGCCGTGCCCCAAAAGAGGTCAAGAGGTCAAATCTATGTATCGCCGTCCGGGGATTTATGTGACCCATGTGCTAAAAACACATTCTAAGTAAATCGCAGTTAAAGTTTGAAAAATCTCTAGAGCAAAGTTGAAAAATTTGGTATCAAGTACACGAGATAGCATTATTACCTCAAATTTGCCAAAATGGCGTATGGAGCACATGAATCCCCGGACGCCGTCATATAGAAATGAGTTTGTCTTCGTATGTTTGCATTTTTTAGTACCGTATAGACGCGAAAACTGCTTGATCGATTTTTTTAAAATTGTTACAGAATGAAGCTGTGCGGTTGTTGGTGAAAAAACGGTACTTGCATTTTTGAAATAACGTAGGCGTGGCCCAACCCATTGTACGTTACCATCGCCTTAAAAATTAGTGTGGATGCATTTGGTAGCAAAGTTTATGATCCAACAAAAAATGGGCGGTATCGGATCAGTGGGTGTGGATTACAACTTAAAACTTTAAAGCCTATATCTCATGAACTATCTGTTGTATAAAGATGATATTTCGTATATATGCTGTTCGTACAGTTCCACTAACAACCAGCGAAGAAGTAGATAGTACCACGCCTCCTTTTAAAAAATCGCGATAACCGCTTTTTAATAGTCCTTGGCTATACTTGGTTATGATAAGGGGGGTGGAATCGCCCATACAACTTGAAAATTAAAATGGCTGTATGTCATTAATTAGATTTTGTGATACAATGAATATGGATTTAAAAAGTTTGAGGATATGCACAAAATTCTTTGGAAAAAAACGTTGATGACTTTGTATGACTCTTAGAATTAATAAAATTAAGTATTAACCAAAAGGTGATTTCATTTTCATGATTGTGGTAGCGGCTCCGCACAGTGTCGTGTTTTCAAACACACGGAAGCAAAAAATAAAGGTCGTATCACAAAAGAGAGATAATAAGTACACATTGCTTTTATAAATAGGATAGAAAGAAACGAAGTTTTGTGAAAATCGGTCCAAGGACACACCAACCTCCCATATATCCTTAAATGAAAATACTGAAATACCAAATGTGCCTCAATTTGTCTCTGATTTATTACTAACAGCTGTTTTGAATTATATCAAATTATCTTAAAGGACACGTCCACCTCCCATATATCCTGAAATGCAAAAAACTTATATTTTCTAAAATTGTTGTTGGTATTGAATTAAATTTTCTTCACTTTGTCTCTGATACATTACTGACAACTGTGTTGATTTATATCAAATTATCTCGAAGGTCACACCCGCCTCCCATATATCTTAAAATGGAAAAAAACTTATATTTTCCAAAAATGTCGTTGGAATGGAACCAAATTTGCCTCAAGATGTACCTGAGTTGTCAGTAACTATGTTGAATTATATCAATTTATCTCAAAGGACACGTCTACCTTCCATATATCCTGAAACGAAAATTGTTAAATTGTTGTTGGTATTGAATTAAATTTGCTTCAATTTGTCTCTAATACATTTAGAGACAACTTTGTTGAATTATATTATATCTCGAAGGACACGCCCACCTCTCATATGTCCTGAATTGAAAAAATTATAATTTTCAAAATGAGGTACATTTACTTAATTCTGAATAAAATCATAACGCGGTAATCGATATTCGTGATCTATGGCTCATTTTGTTTATAGTGGCATTACTAGAAAGTAGTAAGACTTGGATTTTTTTCCGTTAAGGATGTTTTATTTGTTTTTAAATAGAATAGAAAATTTTTTATTCATTTTTTTCCATAAATTTGTTTATAACAGCGAAACTGTTAATTATGCCGAGAAATGATATGTGAAGAGAATAGAGGAATTAAAGTTCTTAAATTTATAGTTTTTGGTTCATTAAAATTGAACTTGTCGTTGTTGTGTTATGCTCCCCAAACGTGTCTGTTGGAGCTTAAAAACATTAAGCCCAAAGCGGCACGGGTTTTCATACTCCAATCGTGCTCAAACTTTAGCTATCCTAAAATCTAAAAGATGTATTTACCATGCAATCCTCCTATATCTATTGCGTTATTATTCATATCTCTCTCTCTCTCGCTCTATCCCACAACTATGCTATAGTTGTTATCTTTTTATAAATTGCACTGCTATTCCCCCAATGGAATATGCAATAAAAAGTCGTTGGAACATAATTTGTTTAATACATTTTTTCATAACTATGAAATTTTTTAATTAAATTTAGTTTTTGTGCTGCTCATACCAGTTGTTTGAAATAAATATATAAATTCATATACACAGTCATATAGTAATATTTGTACATTTTGCAAATATACGCATATGAACGTGTGAGTGTACTAACTATTTATTAGCACATGTGTAGGGGGGTTAACTTGCCATGGCTGAGAAGAACCACACTAGGAATGTCTGTGGTGCGTTGTTACTCACAGGAAGTTTGTGTAGTTTGTTGGAATTTACTCTGCTAACATGATGGTGACGAGTGCAGTGTTGTGTGGCGAGTATAAAATGTTTGAAGCTCTATGTGTGTTATATATATAGAAAAAAAATCACAGAATCTGTTTGCGATGTATGAAAATTTATTAAGCGACCACCTGTGATTATTTTGCAAAACAGATTTGAAATTGACTTCGTCTGTTCAAAAAAAAAATTTACAATATACATGTATGTATATAGTAGTTGTACTTCGTAGAATTGATTTGCCCAATTTAAATCAATGTGAAATTCAGTAGGGTTAAAACTAATTTTCACATCTCACACCCATCTGCCACTAGCAGTAATTGTTTGACGATACGATTTTGTTTTTTTGTAAATTCTTACAAAAGTTATTAAATTGTTTTCTGCTAATGACAGCTTGTGGCCTAAATATCATAGATTTTTTTATCCTGCTAACATTTTTTATGATTTTATACGGAAAAATGTTATTAAGATGAATACCACAAAATAGTCCTTTATTGAAGCTTAAAGCATTTCTACCATAACCTCCTGCATAGTTCAATACATGTCATCCATTTATCCCCAAATCTTTTACACTTAAAACATAATTGAAAATGTGTACCCTTTTTGTCCCTCTCTATCTCTTTTTGCTTTACCTAAAGTTTTGTATAAATATTTAATTAATAAACTGAGATGACCCAAAAAGAAACAACAACAAAAAAAAACGTCGCGTTTGAACACAATGTTTGGCCAAAGCCACATCAGTGCCACAGTAAACAGTAACTGGAATAGAGGCGGGCACCAAAACATTTCATGTTATGTTATCTCGCCGACTACAAAATTTTAATATTTCATATTTTCAGACAACAATTTTTCATGTTCGCTTGTTTTTTTCTTGCATATTCTCTCATTGCAGCACGGCCCGTGTAGCCAACTCAAAAAGGACTTGGAGAACAAGGGCAGCAGTGGCAGCAACTGGTCAACAGGAAGTTAAACATGAATGAAATGAACAAAAAGTGTTATGCAATATTGCATGACACAGGACCAACATTCTAGAAAGGGGCTATTTCCAGGTTTCTCACACACACACACATACACACACAACCACACTCGCACCCGCACCTACCAACAAACGAGGACACCAGGCGTAGAGCCTCGTTCGCTTAATAATTGTGTGTTAAGAGAGACTATATGAAACTCTAGAACGTTAAAGTTATTAATATGTGCTAAAAATTAGCAATTTCCGGTTTGTGTCTGAAATGAATGAATTTCCGTTAGACTAGAGCCCATTTGGCCGCACTCTCAAAGGAAATAAACGAATTATAGCACAAAACAAATTAACGGACAGCACTTAAGCGCAGATATGTAAACGAAGAGAAAAAAAACGCCAAAACTTAAACTATCAATAAAATATCCTGAATTCGAAAAGTTTTGCAATTGCACAATTCGTTTAAAACATCGCGAAACGTGAACGTGAGAAAGATTGTAAAAACTTTTTTTGCAACAAACCCTTTTTTGCTATTTAGTTTCCAATTTTATTTCACTACTCTCTTTTTCTGCTCATTTGCCTAAGTGTTAAGCAATTATTTTGCAATTAAAATTTCTTGGCAACAATTTCCCTCCACTCGAATTCCGCCGTGATCAACGCTTAAACCTCCGGGGTGTTATTAAGCAAAACTGCAACACACACACACACAAAAAAAGAAACGCAAATCTCTACTTCCGTTTCGTGGCTCCCACACCCTCACCCTCAACGAAGTGTGCAAACGGAAGTAGTACGTGTACGTGTAGAATAGTGAAAGTGTGAACAACTTAAAAACGATAACGTATCAACTATTTAAAAGTACACAGCAATAGAAAATCAGATTTGCCTCTTAAAATGGCCACCTCTGCGCTGTACTCAACATCATCCACCTGCAATCCATTTGCCTCGCCCTCAGTGCTGGCCACTCTGGCAGCCATAGCCTCGTCCACCGTAAAAGTGGCTGCTACCGCTTTAAATAGTTCAATAACAACAGGTGCGATGGCTATGCTAAACGAACAACACCAGCAGCAGCAGCAACAACATCATCATCTGCCCCATCATGCTCAACAACACACGTACGGCGGAAATGCGACCAGCAATACGGCAAGCAGTATGATGGCAGCCCACAACACAACCAGCAGCAGTAGCAGCAGCAACTTGAGCTATCACCATAGAAACAACAACAATTTTACTTCCTTTCTAACACCACCGCATCATATCAGCAACCATGACAATGGCAGCATAGTGTCCTCCCCCGGTACCTTTTTAACTTCCAGCGGCAGTGGCAGCAGCATCAACCAGACCTTTGTCGATGGCCTAATGGTTGACCATCTGCCGTTGCAATTAATTACGAGTACGACACCGAAAGTAAATCTAGATATTGAAATTGATATACAATTGTTAACCAGCGACTATGACGGAACTACGGTAAGTTTATACTATATACAGAAACATTAATTATATTTATCATACATATGTGTGTGTAAAGTATATATACGTATCATATACTGGTGGAACAATATTCATACAACGAACAGCATTTAGGAATTTGTGGTAATAACGAAATTCAACGAAATAATGCGTATGGATATGGATTTCATTAACATCAAATTTTAATTGCATTAGATTGAAGTAATAACAGCAAAATTTGATAATGAAATATTTCAAGTTGCAATGAACAAAAAAATTGATTTAACTTAGGTTATATACTAAACCATATCAAATATTTTATGATTTGCTTAAGAATTCGAACAAACGTGTTCAACAACAAAATAGATAAATTTTAATATTTCAGAAAAATTTGGCTTACTAAGAGAGGCAAAACGATTTTCCAATTAAATATCATTTTAGTACAGAATAATATATGATATCATGATTATATAAAATTCTTGGGTAGTTACATGCCTTGTTAGGATGTAACGTAATGTTCGATATGTGCTTTGATAGTCATTACTGACATTACACAGTACAACAAATGATTTTGGGACTCAATTCTGAGAACTGCACATGAATGTAGCCTCAAAAAGAAGAAGTTCTGCATTATTCGTGTTGTCAAGTTACATGCCGTAAAAATTTAATATCGATTTGAAGTTAGTAAGTATCGTATAGGGGAATTTGTACTGTGTTAGGGACGGTATAGTGTTGTTTGATGATCCTTAGTAATAAAATTTGTATTGGATTTTTGTATTGTAGCCCCCTTAAATGGTGAAGATAGAGGTAGGTATGTTTGAAAAAAATGTCAGAAGAGAAAAATGACTGGGGGTAGGCCTCCATATAGGAGACTGGAGCTGATTTCTTAAATAAAAATTATAAAAAATAATAAAAACTGTATAGGGACCACCTTAAGCGTTGATGATAGAGGATAGATTTGTTCTGACAAACTGTTGGCTTTGCCATAATATTGGAAATATTGGCTGTCAGTCATACATTTGACCCTTCTATGGGCACCTTTTGGGCAGTTAGAGCGGTGGGAGAAAGATTTTTAAAAAATTCATTGGGAGTATATTTGGGGAAACTGTTAAAAGTGAAAAATGCCTGGGGGTCGGTTATACATTTTACCCCTCTTTGGCGACTTCGGGGCTGTTCCGGCCATTGATGTGGATTATTCATCTTCCCCACCAACTTTGAACACGAATCGATGCCATTTGACCCCACCGTACCTTCCTCAAATTTTGGTTCAAGCATTTTTTTCCAACCACACAAAATTAGGGGGTTGTTCGTATCCAAATCTTGTAACTAAGGATCTCTACACAACACTGATGTACACAACAACAGTGTTGTTTTGGTACAGCAACAGAACAAAAACAGAAAAGCATACTAGTTTAAGATTGTGAAATTTTATCAAACCAGTGTTTTGTAAAACAAATGCACTTAAATACATATATTATGCACGACAGTAAATTATTCCAAACACTTTTAAAATCTTTTATTGTACCAAAAGCTACAATTGTACCAAACACTTCAATTTATTGTACCGAAAGTACTATTTATTGTACCAAAAAGAAAAAATTACTGTTCCAAAATGTACAGTTTATTGTATCAAAAAGTACAATTTATCTTACCACAAAGTACAGTTTATTGTACCAAATAGTATAATTTATTATATCAAAAAGTACATTTTATACCAAATATTACTTTAATCGTATCAAGAGTTCAATTTACCAAAAAGTACAAGTTATTGTATCATATAGTACAATGCCATATGGCAGATACAATATTGTACAAAAAAGTACAATAATTGTGCCAAACCCAAAAATTTTTTGTACCACAATGTAAAATTTATGGTACCAAAAAGTACAATTTATGGTACCAAAAATTACACTTACTTCAATTTATTGTACCTAATAGTGCCATGTACCAAAAAGTACTTATGTTGTACCAAAAATGTTTTTTGTCGCATCTAAAAGTATTTTTACTGTACCAAACCAGGTATTGTGCCAAAAGTAATCTCTGTTGCATAAACCACAGCACCAAACATCAAGAATGCATCTCATTTGGGAAAATATAAGTTTTTTCGATTCATGATATATGGAAGATGAGCGTTCCCTTTGAGATAATTTGATATAATTCAACACAATTGTCAGTAATATATCACACCAAATCAATAAAAATTTGGTTCAAAACCAACAACAAATTTGAAAAATTTAAGCTTTTCCATTATAGGATGTATGGTAGGTGGGCGTGGCCTTGGGCCGCCCTTCGTTTTTTATTCTTTTTATAAAAGCAATCAAAAAATCAGAATTTTTCACAAAATAATATGCTTTCACTTAATTGTGGATAAAAGCGAGATAGATTGTCATGATCTACTATATCTTATTTTGTTCATCGGTTATGTGACATAATGGGACCGGCCGTGGCATAGTGGTTATAACACGCGACTACCATGCGGGAAATCGCAGGTTCAAACCTGGCTCCAGTCATCTTAAAAAAAAAAATTGTTCTTTCATTGTCGGCTCCCCTCGAATGTTGTTGACAGCAACTTCGCAGTATTAAGTGTCGAGTCAATCGGTTTCAAACAGTGACGTTCGCATACGTCGGTAAACAAGTTGGTGCCGTTAGTTGTGAATCTAAAAATAGAAAGCGTGTTAATTCACAACAACGCGAGAATCTATCCCATACCTCATTCATGGGGTGCAAAGGGAAATTAAGCTAAGTAAGGTTATGTGACATTACGTGAAAGTAGTAAGACTTGACATATTTGATCGTTTTGAAAGGGCGATGGGTGCCGGTTCGAATCCCAGCTCGGTCACTTGGTTTTTAAGTTTTCTAATTACCGAAACAAATAAGTTGTGTTATGTATTTCTGATTTGGTCAGCTGTCTCTTCTTTTCTTCAATAAAATCTTATACAACCGTATTTCAATACAACATATAAAAAAATTTAGTTTTTAGGCAAAATTTTTTTTTTCATAAAATTATGATGAATTTCATATCAAAACCGATATTCATTGAACCCGACCCTCTCAGATTTTAATGAAATTTTGCATACAGCTAGATTTTACCTATAGAAACACAACCTCATTTTCAGAAATTGCATTTTTGAAAATATGTGGACGTGACAAGTTATCGAAATATTTGAAAAATGACGGTAATAGGTACTTTTAAGCTGCGATTACTATGGAATGACTCAACTGAATTGAAAGATCTTGGTGCTATTAAAAAGGTATATAAGACAGCTTTGGAAAACATACACTCTAAAAATTTTATAGTACACTGAAAAAATTTTTGTGCCAAAAATAAAAGTTTTAACTTGGACAACTCTTCGAAGATCATGTCTTTTTATCCAAAAAAAAATATTTTTAGATAGGTCAATTTAATATATAAAACATATCCAAAAACTAAAATGGGGTTTTTCTTATTTTTTTTTAAAAAAAATTTTTAAGTAAATGCATCTCTTGTTAACTTCCTTATATTTTGATATCTTTATATGACAAAAAAGAATAAAGTACCTAAACTTTTGAAGTTATACAGATTTTTTGGTAATTCTAATAGATGAGAACAAGAATCGTATAATACATTTTTCAGACACCCCCAAAAATATGGACTTAACCTTGATTAATTTTGCGCAAGAAATACTGTTGACTTTCGGAATAGATGCTAACATCTAGTGAAGTTTCATCTAAAGGTATAAAAGAATGGAAGCTTTGAGTTCCTGTAGTAGTATTAGCATTTTTATACCTTGGAAATAGCTTTTCTTTTGTTTTGTTGTAGTCGTCGGCGCCTGCATAAGCAACTTCTATGTAGGTCTAACATGCTTGTGAAGCCCAATGATAAAGGTCTTTCGCCGTTCGAAGGATTTACTTTAGACCCTAGGTTTCTTTGATCCAAATTCGATTCATGACTTTTTAAATCGTTTGAGCCATGTCCGGCTGGTGCACACGATTACTTTCGAAAGACGCAACCAAATGTTTTAAAATTTAGCACTAGTTAATATTTCCCCAAAACTACTTACGTCATTGCAAATGGACTACATGTCCCCGCCCCTTCTTTTACTTCCCATACAAATACATCATTCCATCCACTTTAGAAATCGAGTAATAATATCAGTACACCCAAATTCTGTATTTAGTAAAGCTATAACGGGAAAAAGTTTTGGAAAGAAAAATTGGAAGTCTAGTCACGCCCCTTCTGGTACGTCCCATACAAATGTACCTTTTCGCCCACTTTAGAGATGGAGCAATAATATCAATAAAACCAACGCGATCGTACCCAAACTCTTTAATTAGTAAAGCTATAGCAGGATAGAGTTTTGGAGAAAAAACTGGCAGTCTAGCCACTCCTCTTCTGGTACCTCCCATACGAATGTACCACTCCGCCCACTTTAGAAATCGAGTCATAATATTTTTTATTTTTGGCAAAAAATTGTTTTCAGTGTAATATAAATGTTTGTACAGTGTATGTTTTCGAAAGATGACTTATATAACTTTCTAATGGCACCAAGATCTTTCAAATCGGTTGAGTCATTCTATAGTAATTGCAACTTAAAAGTACCAATTACCGTAATTTTTCAAACATTTCGGTACATTGCCACGCCCACATATTTTCAAAAATGTAATTTCTAAAAATTAGGTTGTGCTTCTGTAGGTAAATGTAGCTGTATGCAAAATTTCAATAAAATCTGAGGGGGTCGGGTTCAAAATGTGCCTTTTTTTTATAGGTTTTGATATGAAACTCATCTTATTTATATCTACGAGACTGTTGATTACGAATTTTAATTCCGTAATTTCGGATTTTTGTTTTATCAAAATTGGACGTCGTTCTTTAGCCCTTTTTTTACCTCATATACAAATGACCGAATTGACCCTTATAGTTTAACATACATATCTTTTTTGTAAGTATACTGAATTCAGACATATTCAATGTAAGATATACGCTTGTGAGAGTTTGACTCAGGGATGACTGTGGACTATATTGTGCAACCCATTTTGGTACCTTTTAAGCGGACACCAGGGAGATACTGAAATTTGGTCAGTAAATGTATCTTGTAATAGGATGAAACACCGCAGAAAACCTAACTATTTGATAAACCCCTAGTGGTACCTCTTATACAAATAACCGAAATTGCCTATTGAGTTTACAAAGCAAAAATAGGACAAGTTGCGCTGTCCCTAATAGTACCTTCTATACAAAAATTCGCCAAAATAATTTGTATCCAAAAATGATGTAAATTCCTCAAAACGTTAATAGTAGTTTACTTTTAATATTTTGAAATCATAGGTGAAATTTAAGAAACCGGGAAGTTTACTCCACCCATTTAATGTTATGATTTCATTTTAACAATATCTTATATTGGGTGAGGGTATTTATTAGTCATGTTATATTGCTTTTTCTTTGAAATCTTCTTAACATCAAAAAGCAGAGACTGTAAATCATAGTTATAGCAAAAGTTAATGTGTCCAATTTTCATAATTTTACAGAATACCAATTCAAGTTCTGAATATTAGAATATGAGGATACTAAAAAATAAACTATTTTTATCTTCTTATTGCAGAAAATTTAAATTTACAAATTTTGAGTTGTCACCCTATTGTCAAACAGATCCGATATCATTCATTGCAAACTTGTTCTAAAAGTCCTTAGAACATATCAAATTAAAAACAATTTAAAAAATACAGTTAACATTTGCCAACATGGTAGAGAAATTTTAGTTGATGTTCTTGTCAGCATATACAATTTCATTATCTCCTAAAATGAACCACAACTCAACGATAATCGATGCAGTCACCAGGTATCAGTCACCAAAACATAATTGTTTTTTAATTAAGTCTAGTCTGTTCGCAAAACAACACAACTAGTTACTGCAACATCAGATGTGCCATTCTGTAAATCAATGTAGATATAATAAACTGATATTAGTTTTACGTCGAAGCCATACAACAACTTCGTGCGCTAACTTAGTACGTGTTTCTGTTATGAATACGTTCAGTATTCAAGGAATAATCTCAGTTAAAACATTACTATCGCAATTCATAAGAGTTGTTTTCATGCTGTTACTTTGTTTTATTTATGCGAATGCGCACATAATTCTTAAGAAAATTTATTCATTACAATATTGTGTTTTTTGTATACTTTTATTTTTTGTAATTTTTCTTTCCTTTATGGCACAAAAATATGTGTTATTAATGACAACAAGATGGTGTGGGTGGATGGCCATAACTCCTATATACTTATATAATGTTTGTGAGCAGCTGGTGTATGGATTTGGGTGCATTCCGTAGGATTTATGAGCACAAACTTTGTGTAAATTGAGGTCAGCTTGTAAGGAAGGATATGTACTAGGTTGGAATTTCTGGGTAATTGTTTGTTTTAATAGTTTTTATATGTTACTTGATTAAATACAGCACACTGATTGTTATCTCAGAAACAAAAAATGTGTAACACGAGTGGTATAATTTTGTGTGAACGACCACAGCAACGGAAACAGCCCTTTGGCATGATATTGTTATTTAATTTAAATCTCATATACAGCCGCTTATTAAGTAATAGTTACTTATTACTTTTCCTTACAGCAAAAAATGAGAATTTTAGCATGAATGGTATTAAATTTTGTAGAAGAATTGAAATGGTTTGTAGAAGAATAGTTTACACAGCTTTTGATAGTGTCATTCATTGAACTCTCTGAAGAGAACTGTAGGTTTCAAGGACCGTCATAACTTAGTATTGAATAGGTTTTCCCGAAACTCTTACATAGCAACGAAATTGTATTACAACTAATTTACTGCAGTGAGCAATGCTTGTAAGACAATTGCGACTAAAATAACAATTATACATTAATGCGGGTAGAAATAAAACTTGCAGTGTTTTTGTTTTGTTTGTTTTTTTTTTCAACCAAACTAGGAACACTTCGTGCTTACGATAAGCTCTCTTCTCTCAAAACCATAACAATAATAACGCTAAGCGCTACGTGAATGAATGCAGTAAATCATGTGAATTTGTTTGAAGGCAGCCTTTTCTTATTTTGCTGCAATTAGAGCAGTTTCTTTCGCATCAGAGATTACTTTTTTGTACAACAAAGGTACTTTTTGGTATAATTAAAGTACTTTTTGGTACATTAAATTTTACTTTTTGATACAATACATTGAACTGTTTGATACAGTTAAGCTAAATTTTGGTAAAATAAGTTGTATTTTTTTAGGGACCGGCCGTGGCATGATGGTTAGAACACGCGACTATCATGTGGGAGACCCCAGGATCATGTCCTGGCTGCTGTTATCTAAAACAAATGTTTATTTCACTGCCGGCCCCCTCGATGTTGTCGACAGCAACTTCGCAGTATAAGTGTCGAATCAATCGGCATGTGTAGTAAAAGCTTCACAAACAGTGACGTTCGCATTCGTCGATAAACAAGTAGGTGCCGTGCGGGAGCATCCTATACCTCATTCATGGTGTGTAATCGAAATTAAGTTTAAGTTTAAGTTGAATTTTTTGGTACAATAAATTGTACTTCACGGTAGCATAAACTTCACTCTTTGGTACAATATTGTGCTATTTGGTATTGTTCTATATGATACAATAAATTGTACTTTTTGGTACAACTTTATGGTATAATACATTTTACTTTTTAGTACAATACATTGTAGTGTTTGGTACGCTGATTTGTACGTTTTGGTATAATAAATTGGTACAATAAATTGTACTTTGTTATACAATTAAGGTCATTTATGGTACAATAAAATGTACTATTTGGTACAAATAATTATACTATGTGGTGCCATAAATTTAACTATTTACAATATTATACTATATGGTATTTTACTATATGGTACATAAATCTGTACTTTTTGAGACATTAAATTGTACTTTATGGTATAATAAATTTTCCGTTTTGGTACCATATATTGTACTTTTTGGTACAGTACATTGGGTTTTGTGCAATTGTACTTTATGGTACAATGAATTGATCTTTTTGGTATAATAAATTGTACTTTTTTGTACAATAAATTATACTATTTGGTACATAAAATTTTAGAAATTGGTACAAATGTACTTTTTGGTACTGTAGCACCCCTTTTTTGATACGAGAAAAGTACTTTTAGATGCTATAAAAATAATTTTAACACAATTAAGTTATTTTTTGAAAGTACTTTTTGATAAAATTAAAGTACTATGAATTGTAGTAGTATATAAAATAAAAGCACTTTTTTGTACAATAAATTGAACTAGTAACATAATATATACTCTTTCGTACACGAAATTGTACTTTTAGGTACAAGATATTTTACTTTTTGGTATAATAAAAGTAATTTTTGGTATAAGAAATTATAATTAATGGTACCATAAATTGTACGTTTTTAAACAAGAAATTGTACTTGTTGAAAATTGTACTTTTTGTTACATGAAATTGTATTTGTATATGGATACCTATAATTGTATTCTTTGATACAATAAATTTTACTTTTTGGTACCATAAATTGTACTTTTTGGTACAATGGTACAACTAAATTTAATTTTTGGTACAACAAATTTTAATTTTGGGTACCATAAATTGTTCTTGATACCTTAAATTTTACTTTTTGGTAAATAAATCATGAAAGTAATTTTTGGTACAACAAAATGTACTTACAAAAAATTTAGCTTTTTGGTACCATAAATTGTAGTTTTTGATAGTACCATAAATTGTACTGATTGTTACATAAATTGTACTATATGGTAAATTGTAATTTTTGGTATACTAAATTGTACTTTTTAATATAATAATAATTACGTTTTGGTACCATAATTGGTACCATACAATACGTTGTAGTGTTGGGCACAATTGTACTTTTTGGTACAATAAATTTTACTTTTTAGTACAATAAATTGTACTTTTTGGTACCATAACTTGTACTGTTACCATAAATTATACTTATTGGTACATAAATTGTATATTATGGTGTAATAAATGCGCTATTTGGAACAATATTTTGTGTGCAACAAATGTTAGTGTTCGGTGTATTAAATTGTACGTTTTGGTGCAATAAAGGAATTTTTTTTGTAAATTAAATTATACTATTTGGAACAATAAAAGTACTTTTTAGTACCATAAATTGTACTTTGTATTTGTTTTAATAAATTTAATTTTTTTTTAACAAATTGTACTTTTTGGACAATAAACCATACCATGAATTGAGGGGGTTACAAGCAAAGGGGTGCAAGTGACAAAAAATTTATTTCGAGAAATTCAACACTCCTCCCTTACAAATGAGCGAACTGACCATTATAGTTTTATTTACATATGTATCTTTTTTGTAAATACCCTGAGTTCAGCCATATTTAGCGATGGATGTACGCTTACGAAAATTTGCCTCATTAGTCAATATAGACTATATCAATAGTCCTTTTCTGGCATTGACACCTTCCATACAAAATTAAATATTGTTGGAAAAATAATATTTCTCCCATAACTTTCAAACTGACATCCATGATAATAAACAAAACCTTAGAAAACCGAAGTATTTGACACGCCTCTTCTTTTACCTCCCATACTAATGACTAAAATTGTCCCCATAGTTATATTTGACACGCCCTTTATAGTACCTCCCATACAATTGAATGAAATTGTCCCCATAGTTATACATGTATATCTTTTTTGTGCGTACACTGAATTTAGTCAAATTTTTCACAAGTTATGCGTTTATTGAACGTTGAAAACGTAAACATTGTGCTGCCCTTACTGCGCGAATATAAAATTTACCGAATAACTGCTTAAAAGAAATTTCTGAAATCGTTGAAGATTGTTTAATTTTAAAATAATGTATTGATAAGTGAAACTTTAGTAACCGGTAGGTTAAAAATTTAAAATAATGATTTTTTGTAAGATTTTTGTTCGAATTGATAACTTACGTTTTCCTTACTTCCCAGTTGGTACCGTATAAGACCCCTTCGGTAATCCCGTACGATATAATCAAATCCTCAGAATTTAATTGTTTCCACTTGTTGACGAACAAATCAATCAATCTCTGATCTTACGACCGAAAGTCCTTCCGTTCAACCGTTTCTTTTCTACATGCAGACAAATAATAAAACATAAGCAATTTTAATTAAAAATCGTTCAATTTCTCTAACTCAAGACTAAAATAATATCTTACATTGGGTTATACCCTCCAGAAAAACTAAAATAGTGTCAGCAAAAGCATCGCATCTAGCATCGAAATAGGCAAGATTCCGTCCACATTCGGGGATTTAAAGCACTCAAAAATGTTTTTTATTTTGTCACGATGTTGGTTTTATGCTTAATTAGCCCTAATTGACTTAGACATAAAAAACCAATTAAAAATATTAATTATTAGCTTTTCCGGTTTGTGTTTCTCCACACGTAATTATAGTCTATGTGACTCAGTAATAACGTAATATTCTACTTGTGAAAGAATTTCTTAAATCGGATGAGTAGTTTCAAAGATTACCCTCTACATACAAAGCAATGAACTCTCAAACAATTTACTCTTCATAAAATTAGTATAAATTAAGCTAATATTATGGTTATAAAGGGTTATTTGGTGGTGATTTTTTGACTTCTTAGATTATATGAGAAAACTACAGCATGTGACCAGTATTGTACACCTCTGCCCAGTGTAATCATACCAACTGTTTGACATCACAAAAGATCTCCACAATACAATAGCTTAAAACTAATAACACCTCTCCGACATATTTCATATTTTAAGCCTAAGAAAAAAATTCCAGAAAGCCCTTCACTTTTGCGGTTTTTAACACCTTTAATAGCCTTCGTAAATTCTTTGTTAGTGACTTTGTCACTTTTGTTCTACTTAAAAAAGAAAGACTTTAACCACAATCCACATACCCGTACACCTCATGGCACTTATTATGGGGTAACTCTTATTCATCATCACCACTTAAAGAAACCTCACACTTTGCATCCATTTACGCAGCGTCATTGTCTGTTGTGGTTTTTTCTGTTGTTTGCTTTTGCATAAATACTCGTTTATTTCCTGTTGTTGAAAGGAAAAAGGAAATGAAAATACAAAGAAGTAGTAGTAGTTGAATGAATGTGTACGGATATGAGTACATTATTTCCTGTTTACAATTTTTGTGGTTACGCAAAGGAATTCACATACACAAATAATCGTTTGCACACAAATACGCACACACACGCACAAACAGTCAGATATGTATGTACTTCATAAGTACGTTCATTAAGATTTGAGTTGTATGTGCACAGTGATGAGAAATAGGACAAATGTCATACACAATACAAAATTGTAAATACGTAATTATAATAGAAGGCGGAAGGCAATGCAAAAAATAAAAAAATATTAACTCAAAATAAATTGCTTAAACATTGAGCAGTTTACCTCAATGTGTTCAATTATCATCGCATCAATGTTATGGTAGAATTCATAGACCAGCATCGAAAACGTAATTAATCTTAAAAACATGTCAACCTAGCATTGGTGCAAAGGTCACAGTTTTTTGTATTTCAGACAATCTAGACAAAGTTGGTGAAGACCAATGAGTAACATTAACCAGTACAGAAATTTTACTCAGGTAAACACGTTGATAAATACCCCCAATTCAAAATTTTAGCAGTTATAAATAAACTTATGAAAAAAATTAAGATATTTTTTTCAAAATAGAAATTTAATTAATTAAAATATCAATTAAAATATTAAAAATATGATAAATATCATAAACAACGGAAAAACTTAAAAGTATTAAAAACAAAAAAATATTAAATATCACAAATATTAAAAATAAAAAAAAAAAAATTATGATTCAGAATATTTAATATATTACAAATATTAAAAATATTCTTCTTCTTTTTAAATGGCATCAACAACAGATATCTATCTAACAGTAGCCGCACGTAGAAAAGTATTCCAAGCGCTTTGGTCTTTTAAATTGCATGGGAAGAATACAAGTGCATATTAATGTCTATATGTTATTATTAATACTTCCATTGTGGACCAGATATCTTTATAATTTCGTTGCTTGAATATTGGTGACGCTGACTATCTTCATCTGCATGTATGAAAACACTGTTTGCGCTAAAAAGTATGCAAGTTATTGCATTAATTTTTTTTCCATATCTGTAAAAAGTATGCAATAGTTTTCTGTAATAATGCAAACAACATGAAAAAATATTAGTGTTGATGCTGTAAATACATCTTTTCATACGTAATTTTTTTGTTTTTGAATTAAACTGTATACTTCCAAAGCAAAATGTTCTTGGTTTTTTAAGGACTTTAATTCTGGGAAAAATGTTTTTAAATTTTAGGGGTAGAAATTGCTCTAAATGAGGCCATAATTACAAGATGATGTCGTATGTCAGCGACATCTATAGGACAAATGTAGTACTCATCGAGACCTATACACCGATGTCTTGTCTGTTACGATTAAGCCCCAAACAAAAAAGCATTGATAAAAAACGATTTTGGTTTTTTCCGGGGGGTGGGGGAGGAAATAAAATTTTTTTTATGTTGTCTCGAGGTGATCTTAAATATTTGCCCTCGACTTTGGAAATTGTTTTTTCGTGACCCGGTCTAATACTGCTCATAATTCATTCGACGGAGGTACTCTTCAACGATGATGGGTACAAATATTATGCGGAGTATTTTCCTCTCGAAACTCCCAGAATAGATAGATTCGCCTGCGTCATTACATCGGATTCTGCGCAGTAGAGCAAGACATTTTGGAAAGGAAGTGGCTTTTTTTTAAAGATTGTGCCAGTCGTGTTTACTGCTGCCTTCCGCATGATCATCTCCATAATGATGTTAAAGAGCTTTCTAGTCAATACAGATGGTAGGTGTCGATCCGCATTTCTCACGTCTTCTCCAAGATTTGTGGTAGTGTGAATATCTGGTCGATCGTGGATTTACTAGGTCTAAATCCACACTGATAACGTCCAATTAGGTTTGCTAAAATAGGCATAAGTCCTTCACATAACACACTACACAGTACCTTGTATGTGATAGGTAAAAAGCTGATCCCACGATAATTGGTAGACACACTATGATTGCCTTTCTTAAGCACAGGATATAGAACACTCAGATTCCTTGAGCCAAATCGGGTTTTTAAGCTGGTGCATAAACGTTTACAGCTAATCGGTGCCGGCCGTTTATCGGCTTCCTCAGCTTTGTTGTTTTTAAGCCGTGCAATTGCCGTCCTGATCTCGTTTTGGCTCGGTAGTGGACAGCCTACTCCATAGTCGATGATTGGTGTGACTTCGTCACTTAAGTTGCTTTCGGAAACGAGTTAAGATCGAAAGTGTTCCCTCCATATTTGCTGCACACTCTAAATGTCAGTGACCAGATTTCCGTCTCCGTCTTTACAGCTGCGGATCCCTGTTCCAAAATCTTAGCTTTTTACCTTTTGTAGAACTTTCGGGCTTCACCTCTATTCCTTTAATTTGCGATATCCTGGCTCTCTCTCTTCTTCAATAGACGCTTTTTCCGCCGAGGCGTTTCATCTCCCTCCTCTTCCCATTATAACGCTCCGCCACTGCACGCGTCGCTATTTGCCCATTTCCTCAGACATTTCGCGACATTCATTATCGTACCAGGGCTTGTCTGAGCGTGGTGTTTCATAACCCATTTGCGGCAGTTGCCATAGATTTTGCTACCACTGTGTATCGGAACATCAGAATTAGGGGGGTTTGTTTGAAGTAATTGGAGTAGGCATTGGCTATCTCGGTTGTATGCAGCTTTGTGATGTATAGCTTTCTTTGCGTTTTGTTACGAGCGATTTTAGCACTGCTTAATCGCGTGAGATCCTTGGCTGGAACTATGTGGTGATCCCAGTCAATATTTGCACGCTCATCACACGCACGTCTATAACGCTCGAGACATGCCTTCCATCAATTACCACTTGATCAATCTAGTTTCTTGATCAGGGGATATCCAGGTTGCCTTGTGGATATCATTATGCGGAAATCTGATTCCACCCACTACCATGTTTCTTGCCGACGCGAAGCTAACTAGTCTGAGTCCGTTATCGGAGGTGTTGTTGTGCAGACTGATTTTCCGACTGCTGAACCAAGAGCAACTTCCCTTCCTATTTTAGCCTTGATGCGAAAAGTTGTTATTCGGTCACGTATAGGGTTGAACCGCGAGATCATATGTCGAAGTCTCTTGCCGACTATGTCCTTCTGCATGGCAGCTATAAAAGATGTCGCAGTTCTTTCTATGTGTGGTTAGGTTTCTTAACATTTCGCCTTCCCACATGTGCTACCAATGAATGCATGAAATGGTGGTGCCCGGGGAATACGTGATCTCTCGGATGTTGTGAGCTGCTTGGGTCCTCCAAAGACAGATTTTGGTTATTCCAAAGAAAATAAAAATCAAAATACTCAAATTAGAAAAATCCTTATTTCCCGATTAATTAAAACATTTTAAAACCGGCCCTAAATATTATTTCTCTAGGTGTAAAAGACACTCTCAGCTCATAAAATCCATCGATACTAATCCCTCACTGTTGTGCTAAGCACTATCTTCATATCAAATTGTATCTCTTTAACCCTAAAAACTGTTTTACCACGTCCTCGTCTGCTATATTCACATGTGTGCTGCCGTTTTGTTTTTAAATAAACCAATTTTTGGCCACTCTCCTCCTTCCTACTCATCAAAAATAAGTATGTCATCTCCAAATTTGAAACTGTGGTGCCGAATACTAACTTCCCACTTCGTCTACTGAACGAAAATTTGTATGTGTGCCGAATACTATCTATCTATACATCGAATTGTATCTCTCTAGGGCTTAAATACTGTTTTACAACGTCCTCTCCTCTCCACTAATTGAAAATAAAAATTTCGTTTGCAAATAACAACCAGTCCTGCCGAGTACTATCTTTGTAACAAATTGAATCTCTCTAGGTCAATAATATAATTTTGCTACGCTTTTAAGTAAATATAACTTTATACATTTTATTTAAAATACTGCCTATGCCCAGCCACTGTGCAAGTGTAATTTAATCTGTGTATTATGACACTTAATTCACGCGCGCACACACGCACACACTTTATCTCACACCTACTCAAATATGAATTACAGGCACTTAGACCGCCTCTTTGTGTCAGTAACCACGACATAAAAAGGTACTTCATGTGGTTGCCACAAAGAAAAGGCATGTACGCCACACAGATAGCAAAAAAGAAAAAAATTAAATAAAGAATAAAATATGTCAACGCACCAGTTAAGTGGCATATTGACAATGTTCCAGAGCAGCGAGAGAAAGAGAGAGTGATGACATTAATTGTTTGTTGTTACTAAGTTGAGTTGATGTGAAGTGTCAAAGTAAATCACTAATTAGGGACACACATGATGATTATAAATACAACTGCGTACACATACAACATACTTATATATAAACGTGTATTTTTATGGTTAAATATATATGATTTTAAGCGGTTAATTAAATGTGTTTTCAGATTTTGGCTAACTAAAGAGTAGTTCTTGCAATTGACTTAATTTATAAATCATCTTCATTTTTACCTTCACCTTTAACATTAAAATATGCTAATAACTTGAGGGTTGTTGTAGATACAATGAGTTTTACTTAAGTCTGTGCATTTTTTGTAAGGTAAACAAACATACTTGTTAGTTTGCTCGAACTTTTGACTGACAGCAAGATTAGCATATTGTCAGGGTCTGATTTGAATAGCGTAATGGTGCATATATTAAGGCTTTAATATTATTGGCATCATTTACATTTTTAGTTGGGGTTTTTTTCGTGTGCGACACCTTTTACACGTGTATTAAGGCAAGTGTATATGATGGTTCAGGTAACTATGAAAAGTTTGTTCTGTAGTTGCAATTTTTAAATAAAAATGAGTTTTTAAGGTAAATTTGAGATTGAATTATTTATTAACTAAGTTTATTAAAGGATTTTAATCATATTTATAAAATCATTAGTTTTGAGGGTAAATTTGCCTTTTTACAAAAGAAATTTCAAGACTTACGGCCTTATTCATAAAAACTTATAAGAGGTTTATAAACCATTTTAAAGCAATTTTCGAGAAAACAATATTCATAAACGATTTAAATCTTCAATAAGTTAAAGTAGGGTTGTCCCCACTTTAAGCATGCTATAACTTGACGTTTGTACAATTTATTCTATATTCATGAATTTGAGATCTTTATTTTGAGTTTTTAGGCATTTTTGCTATTGGAAAGAGTTCTTGCATGTATTCATTTTGTAGAAAATTTTCTTCTTAATCATTGCGCACATAGAAAAGTATCTAAATAGACACTTTTCATTCATGAATATCATTTTGAAAAATATTTCTCCAAAATTCTTCAAAAATAGTTTGTAAATAATAAAATAATATTCGTGATGTATAAACAATCAAAACAAGGAAAAAATGTAATCGGTATCCGAATATTATTTCAACATAAGGTAAAGAAAATAAAATTTTTTAATACAATTTTTACTTTAACGTCTTTCTTATCGTCATGAGATTCGAAGTCAATGAAAAATTGAGCTACAATAATGTTCGTAGTTATTATAAGTGAAAATACATGTTTGGTATCCGATTATAAAGCTTTTGTATCCGATTATAAAGCTCTTTTTATTCATCATTAACGACCAATAACAGTCGACGTTGCCACCGGAACACATTAGGCTAAAGTACTGATAACAAACGTTTATGAATACAATTTCTTATTAAAGGTTTTTTAGAGCAAAAGAATACTTTAGCTAGAGAACGCTTCATACCTATTTTAGAATTTTTTTATGAATAAGGCCGTTAGTTTGTTTGTATTGTATTTCTTTAAAGAAAACTTTAATGTATTGAAAGTAAAAGAGAATTTCATTTTAGCCATAGTCTTTATACTGCAAAAAAAAGAAGCGCCTTCCACCGCTTGGTAATGCCAACCAAATTAAAATTTTTTATTGGGGAGAACTAGTTGTCCCCCCTATTTGTACATTTGTTTAACTAAAAAAAGCTACCAAAAATTATTAACAACTTTGTAAATATTTTATTTCTCTAAATTTATTGACTTTGTTTGTTTAACATCTACCTAACATTGAAAAAAACCACAGCTTCTGGTAATTGTTTGGGGGGTAACGTCCAGCAACACCACAAAGTTATGCAACATCAAAGAATGCTTTTAGGCTATGTAAATAAATAATACTTAAAAACAATAACTTAAAAATGTGCCACATACAAACCGAAACTTTATGTTGTTTTTATTATTTTTTGTTTGTTTTTCTTTTTGTTAGATTTTATGCCAACACAACGTAAAATAATAAATACAACTCAAGTTCAAAAGTAAATCATCAAAGTTTTAAAGTTTATTTTCGAAATTATGAGCTCAATTTACGAAATGCAGTAAAAACAAATATTTACTCAAATGTGTTGAGAATTTATGGACCAGACACAGAAAACATTATTGTTGCATAATTTCAGTTTGTTCAGCTAACGCTTTTTCATAAATTTGCTTTATTAAATTTGTGTTGTTACATTTCCGCTTCTATAATAAATATATTGCAAATGAAATTTTTACATACATCTATGTTCGTGTTTGTGTGTGCTTATAAGGTGTCCCTAGTAACACAACCACAATTTTAATATTAATTAGTTTTTATATATGTGCGTAGAATAACTCTAAACCACATAAATACTTGTATGTGTTTGTGTCAAATAATAACTATTGCAAATATGTATAACATATAACGTTTTTGTTTTTTTTTTTCTAAATAAAGCAAAACATTTTATTGGCTTGTGCTGTTGACAAAATAATGAGTTATGTGTAAATGCTTTTTATTGACTTTTAATATGCAAATAAATTAGAAAATGCAATTTAAATTGGAAATAAATACATTTATGTGTAATTTAAACATAATGTTTGTGGTCACATAGCACCGTTGATAACTGTGGCATACTCTAAGGCTGACTGTGATTATGCCGTTTGATGCCTATTTGTTATTGAATATATATTTAACAAAATTTTGTTGTATATAGTATTAGAGGATATGAGATTTATTTTAATGCTGTGTATCGCCTTTGATGTAAATGGGATGTGGTGATCTATATTTATTAGAGCAACTCATTTTGTATGGGGCCATAAAAAGTATCTTCGGTCCACCCCCCAAAATGTAGCAAAAAAATTCGTGAGCAGGAGGATCTTAATCGTAGCTTTTAGTTCAAAAATTCTTTCCTATTACACTGTACGACACGATTTTTCACCCATGATCAAACTGACCAGATTCTGAAAATAGAGCTCAAAAGAAAATATACGTATTTCCCAGTTTTTCTAGATCAGCTCATTTAAGTTTTTTACGAGCAATTCAATTTTTGGAGCGAAGCTCTCATACAGCGACTCGAAAGTGACTTCTTTCTGTTCGGAGAACTCTGCGAGTTGTTAACAGATTTTGATGAATTTTTTATTTAAGTTGTTCAAATGGTAAGAGGCGGGTTCTGACGAAGAAAAATTAAAAATTTTGTCACAAATTAAAAAAAAATTGTGGCAATTTTATTTTTTGATAATTTGTGACAATTTAAATTTTTGACAAATTTTATATTTAGGCTTCGTCAGAATACCGCTGCTGGCCATTTAAAAATTATTAAAAAAAGTTCATCAAAATCTGGTGACAAAATAAATTTGTGACAAATTTTAAATTTGAGCTTCGTCAGAACTCGCTCCTGGCCATTTGGAAAAACATTTAAAAAAAATTTATCAAAATCTGTTAACAACTCGCAGAGTTCTTCGAACAGAGTTCTTCGAGTCGCTGTATGAGAGCTTCTCTCCAAAAATTGAAATGCTCGTAAAAAACTTAAATGAGCTGATCTAGAAAAACTGGGAGATACGTATATTTTCTTTTGAGCTCTATTTTCAGAACCTGGTCAGATTGATCATGGGTGAGGCCAAAAGTTTAAATTTGTTTTACAGTGTTATACTAATACTGCACATATTGTCTTTAATATTTTTGAAAACCTCAAAAATATACTTTGTATACCTAGTCACAAAATTTGTTGGGATTCATCATAAAACAAGTCAAGGTACGTTTTGGGGGGTGAACCGAAGGTACTTTTTTTGGTGAGTCGGCCTAATATTTATATATCACTCGTATATTGTTCATTCTCTATATCTCTGTATCTATTCTCTACATCGTCCCAACAACGGTGCCGTGACATAACCCCACACGGACATAATCCCCAAAACGATTTTCGGGCTTATGTCCGGACAACTTGGCGGACATAATCCCCAATGAAATCTTCGGACATAAGCCCCAATGGGGATTATGACCGAATTTGTTGTTGTTTTTAGTATTTCAACATATGAAGAGAACAATTTTAAATATTGCTATTGTAGCGAGGGACGAATGCGCTGGGGGGCACGCCCCCCACCGCATCCGCCGTAGCTAGTCTCGTTGCATACTTAATCTGTCTCACTGCAGCACGAGACGAATGCATACGCCGTAGTTAGTCTCGTTGCGTAGTTAATCTGTCTCACTGTAGCACGAGACGAATGCGGTGGGGGGCACGCCGCAGAGCGTGGCGGACATAAGCCCCAAAATCGTGTTGGGGATTATGTCCGTGGGGGTTATGTCCGGGCACCCCCAACAACACATACAAAATTTGAGCTTATAGTTTATGAGATACTGTCGAATACATTTACTCCAGAGAAAGGCACCGGTATACCGCAACCACTGGTACACCGTATCCGAACTTAGTATTTCTCATACGCAAGTGTTTGAAATATCGAACGAAAACTGATGCGGAGGAGAAAAGCTCTTTATTGTTTTTAATTTCTTTATTGCAGTAGTTTAGAAACGTATCGAAAAAAAAACAACAACAAGATTATGACTCTTTGTTTTGTCTGCTTTTTTCACGGTGGTAGTTTGGCACGGCAACGAAAAAACACAAACAAAAATATGAAAAAGAAGAATATCAAAACTGCGCGAAGAGATGTGAGGTGGTGGCGATCGGTACCACCATTCATCACATTGATCGCCTCACAGTCGATTTGTACCGTTTTCGTTTTTGTTCATATTTGGAGTTGGAGGTTTGTCTTCTGACGCATTTTAAAACTTTTTTGCATGAACGGCAGTATTTCTGTTGGAAATCTGTCGGCCTTCTGAACTTGTTCCAACTTTTGTCAAAACATAAGCAAAAAAAACGTTCCACATTGGCAGCGAGACGATTTTTCTTCGTCATATTTTTGTTTGTGTTTCTTCGCTATAGTGTCAAAGCACCACCATCAATAAGTCACACACAACAAAAAGTAATTTCTTGTTATTGTTTTTTTCGATGCGATATCAAACTATCCTAGTAAAAAAAAAACAAAATACACAAAAATACCAAAGTAGTTTGTCACCGCAGCCGCAAAAACAGCTAGTACACCAGTAGTGGCGAAAACTGCCACCGCTGCGGATCACTGATTCACACAAATTTTCAAGGCAATTGGAGTAACAGTCATTTAGGGTTCAATAGGCGGGGCCGATCTTACTTGATATATAAAAAATGAAATTTTCACCACAGACTACACAGATACATTCTGTGCAAATTTTAAAAAAATCGGTCCAGACTACAAAAATGCAAACAAACAAAGACAAATTAATTTTCGTATATGTTTATAGATTTTTCCCTCGACCTCTTTGGGGTACAGCTTCAAGTTGTCCGATTTTGCTCAAGTTTTGACCATTGCCGTTTTATAACAACTGACACAATATTCTCATTTTTGGATATAATGATTTGACCTTCGACCTCTTTGGGGGCATGGATTAACGTTGTCCGTTTTATAACAACTGTCGCAAAATTCCGCTCGGACATTGCCGAAAATCCAAAGTTGAATTTTTACTGTCACCCTACATGACACGGCTTGTAGATAATCAAGAACTGTTTAAGCTGCCCAGTACTGTTGTGGTCAAAAGATTTCTGGCATAAGGTCCGGTTAGCAGAATCGGATTTTTATTTCATGTTTAGGTTCAAGTTCGAATGACCAACTCGGTTATTAGGTGTGTAAATCAGGCATTGGGGTCGTGGAATAAGTTCGGTTCTGGCTAGCAGGTTAGAATTTCAGGAACGGGTTTAAGGTTCGGTTGCCGCGTTGTTGAAATTAGCTCGGCTTCGGTCTACAGATTATTGCTATACGTACATTTGTTCCTAGAATATACTTATAATCTATCTTACGAACAAAAGACTGAAGTGGGGGAACAGATGGCCGTCGCAGTCGTTAAACAGACGACCACAGTGAATGTGGCGAAAAAACAACCGAAGTCACTGTGGGGCAACAGATGACGGAAGTCATTATGAGTATATATTTTCATCCGATTAGAAGGAACAGGCGATGTAAAAAAAAGTAGTCACAAGTTCTGAAAATAACCTATGGCTAATATATTACAATTTTACATTTGAATCCAAAGACTCTAACCAGTGATTTCGATTTCCTCTACAGCCCGCGTGTTTCTCCTACTGGGGATCCTACATTAGATAAACTAAGTCCCAGGGTTCCTTCCCAGGCTGTAGATTAAATGCCGCAGCTCTTGGCCCGTACGATACCGATGAGCACAGTGGGTTGACAGCATGCATTTTTGTGCAAAAACTATAAGAAGTGGTCCTAGATTCTTAAAAGTTGGCACTGAGTATTATAGTGACTAAATCAATAAAAAATTAACTCATACAATCCAAATTGATTTTTTCGCATACATTTTCTAGAGTAAACAATAGATGCTTGCCAAGTTTCATCAAAATCGCCTCTACCGCCAACCACCCACACAACCCAAAATGTTTTTGACATAAATTGACATATTTTGTTTTGTTTAAAATTCTAAATGTTCCGAAAATGTTCGAAAACTATTTTGTTTTTAAAATAAAGGAAGACTTTCCAAACTTCTATTTTATTGAACAGTGAGCTACATTACGTTTTTTTTATTAAAAATCTACCTTTCCACTGATCAGAATAAAGTATTTCGTCTAAAATTTTATGTATATCATTTCAATTAAGTACTATCTGCATATCAAATTTTATCTAAAAACTATTTTGTCACATTCTCTCCACCCACTGATTAAAAATAAAAATGTTGTCTGAACCAGTGCTGCCAAGTACTATCTATGTACCTACATTAGGGCGGGGCGATTTGTATGGAAGGAAAAAAATCTTAATGGGAGCTTCGCGTTTCTGATTCTTGGTATAGTACTGAGCAAAAAAGTCCATTAGACCATAGGTCTACGGTGAAAATCGAGCTTCCCCATTTTGACTTGAAGTTTTTTCTCAAACTTTATTTTTTTCGAAAATTTGCAAATTTTCTTGGGCTCATATTTCGTAAACTATTTGAAATTTTGACTTATTTTCAAAAGTAAGGTTATAGCTATTGTCTCGGACTACAATTTATCTGAACATATTACTTAGAAAAAACTTCGTTTTCATGTAGAAAATTCACCACTTTTTGTCACGTTTTTTGAGATATTTTGGCCTAAAACAGCCAAACCATTGAGATTTTCGATCCAATACTAACACAAAAATTGTAGACAAGACCCTAGTTAAGAATTTTCTAGTACATCGCATATGCATTGGAATGCTTCTTCAGGCAGTTTTGGCCTTGTGAAAGTGCATAAATTATTTCTAAATTAATTATTTCTAAAACTTACATTTGCGGCAGATATTTAAAAATGCGTATTTAATTTTATGTGTATTTGATGCTGTGATCGTTTACAATAAACTAACAAAAATGCGTCAAATGAACTGAAAACAATAGAAGAATAAAAAATAAGAAATAAAATAAATAGAATAAAATAAAACCAGTACTGAAATTTCAGTCAGGTAAACTGACTGATAAATACCATCACCCAATATAAAATATTATTTTTGAGTTATTGAAATAAAATTACTTATGTATTATGTTTTGCCTGCTTGTGGAGCAAAACCGTAAGTCAACGTTTAGTGAACGCTTACCCAAATTTTGTCTGAATTCAGCATACATAAAAAATAATATGTATGTAAAGGGGAAAATATCGGTTATTTATATGGGAGGTACCAGAAGGGGTGTGTCAAATAATAGTAAGGGGTTGCTGTGGTTTTGCCTCCTATTACAAGATAAATATCACATATCACAATATAAATTAATCGATCAATTTCCATAGTCCCCAAGTGTCCGTTTAGAAGTTATGGGAGAAATATAAATTTTCCAATAATATATCATTTTGTATGGGAGGTAACAGAAGGGGTGATCCAATAAAGTCCATATTCATTCCTGATTCTTATTTTCATAACCGGACATCTTACGCATAATTTGACTGAATTCAGTGTACTTACAAAAAAGTAATGTATATAAGACTATGGGGGTGAGTTCGATCATTTGTATGGGAGGTACCAGAAGGAGTGTGTCAGATAGTTAGGTTTTCTGGGGTTTTGCATCCTATAACAATATAAAATAATCGACCAATTTCCAAATCCCCCCTAAGTGTCCGTTTGGAAGTTATGGGAGAAATATTATTTTTCCAAAAATATCTCATTTTGTATGGGAGGTACCAGTAGGCGTGAACCGATATAGTCCATATTTATTCCTGAGTCCAATTTTCACAAGCGAACATCATACGCAAAATTTGTGTGAATTTAGTTTAATTAGAAAAAAGATATAAGGGTCAATTCGGTCATTCGTATGGGAGGTACCGGAAGGGTTTGTCTACTTTTGTAAGATAAATAAACTGACCAAATTCAAATATCCTATGATCATCCGTTTGGAAGTTATGAAAGAAATATAAATTATCCAAAAATAGGTAATTTTGTGTGGGAGGTACCAGAAGGGGTGGGGCTATTCTATCCATTTACAATCCCATAAGTTCGTTTTGAAAAATATTAGTACTGGTAAATTTTCATACTGATCCGTTAGGGTTTACTCGAGTTATCCTGCTGACCAGCCGTCGTGTTAGAAAGTCCTGAAACGAATTTGGTCTTAAGATACTTGGGGTCTAACTCGGCACCTTTAATGCGTTACACTTTTTTTCGTATCAAATGATATATACCCTCATACCTAAGGGTGATGGTATAAAAATAGAATAAAAATAAGTAATAGAACATTTTTATGATTTTGCGCTATGAACTGAACAACTGAAAATGGTAATTTATCAATAGTTTCACGAAAAATATGCACTTTCACAAGGCCAAAACTGCCTGAAGAAGCATTCCAATGCTTTTGCGATGTACTAGAGAGTTCTCAACTATGGTCTTGGGTACAATTTTTGTGTTCGTATTGGATAGAAAATCTCAATGGTTTGGCTGTTATAGGCCAAAATATCTAAAAAAAAAACGTGACAAAAAGTGGTGAATTTTCGACGTTTTGGTCATGAAAACGAAGTTTTTTATAAGTAATATGTTCAGAGAAATTGTGCATAGCTGTTGCACCTTACTTTTGAAAATAAGTCAAAATTTCAAATAGTTTACGAAATAAGAGCCCAAGAAAATTTGCAAATTTTCGAAAAAAATTAAGTTTGAGAAAAAAATTCAAGACAAAATGGGGAAGCTCGATTTTCACTGTAGACCTATGGTCTAGTATACTTTTTTGCTCAGTACAATCCCAAGAATCGGAAACGCGAAGCGCCCATTAAGATGTTCAAATCGCCCCACCCTAACCTACATATATTTCAAGCCCCCACGCTGAGAGAGAAAATCAAAATTTCGTTTGCATATTCATAATTGTGTTACAGAGTAAAATCAAATTATATCTCTCTAGGAAAAAAAAAAACAAAGCTCCACCCAATCTACCCATTGATTAAAAAAAAAAATTGTTCAACAAATTTCAACTGTCCTGCCGAGTACTATTTGTGTATAAAATTGTATTTCTCTAGCTCTAAAAAAAGTTTTGCCACGCCCATTGGATCAAACATTTTTAAAAAATTATAGTCTATGGTAATTTCTATGTAACGCATTGAAAAGTGGAATCTGTAAAGAAATTTAATTCTTGGATCGTTTTCTTATTGGTTGTTTTTGTGATAACAGCAACAGAAATGTTCAGCGTATTCTATCATATTCCGTTTAAAATCCATGCCTGTCTGTCCCCTGCAATTTGTCTTAGTTTTGCGAAAGACCTTCACACAGACCATGTCATTGCATATAATATAAAAGCATATGTGTATATTGAATTTGCTATCCATTAACGCAAGAAAATGACTAAAATAGGCATATCATCTACGATTTTTTTCGTTTTCGTTAATAAAACATAAACGACTTTTTCTATAAATGAAATGTTATTAAGGTTATACAACAGACGGAAATTGGAAATATAATTAAATTGTTTGTAACTCAAATGAAAATCTTGTTAATGCCTACCGATACAACATATTCTTCGCACACTTTATATATACCTTTTAGAAAGATACTGTTGCTGTTGCTTATTATATTGATTTGAACAACGTTATTGTTTTTTTTTCGTTTAAGGCCCTAAATGTATATTGCAAATGATGTTTCTTTAAGGCACCGTGACTTTAGCTATTATTCTTTGTAATAGGAATTCAAAGACATCATTTTTTATTTCCTTACTAAGGGGGCGAAAAAATGTTGCACATTATTTATGGCAAAACTTTGGTTATGTGTTTTTGATGTCGTTTTATAGTATGGCTATTATGCGAGTTTTTGTAGTATTACTTTAGGATAATTAATTGGTCTATTATAAGATGTTATTCGTATAGGGAAATACTAGCAGTGAAACAGATGTTTTAGCTGGTCTTAAATAGTAAAAAGCTGAAAGAAATTAAAGCTTTAATAACAAAATTAGTTAAAAAGCAAACATATATATGTGGTGCATTACCACAACTATGTTAATTAGAAAACACATATATTTTAAGAAATTTGTCTCTTTAAAGAGACTAGCACGCCATATACTAAATGCACAAAAAAATAGAAATAATGTCTAAAGTATATTTCAAAATCACTTCAACATCCTTGTTATTACGTCGCCCGCAATGGAAATACATTCCGTATGTATTTCCCTAACCAATTAGATTATGTTCGTTTATAGTTCCAACGTATGAGTGATGCTAATTACACTATCAAATATTAATAATACGACAGGAATGACCATTTGAGACTACGACCTCAATCACCTTCATTCCTATAAACATTTCATATCGTATTTCAAAATATTTGTGAAATGTATTGATTAACATATTGAACTTCTTACCTATACTACCTTGCCTTGTACGTATTTCATACTTTAACCGCCCTAATTACCATGTAGAATATTCATTATACTAATTACCACGCTTCAGCGTTCTCCTCTTAGGGCAATTAGTCATTCGAACACGTGTGTCTTAATGACACCATACATCACTGGATTGTATTACATTATTCACACTTAGTACAGATTTACTTAAACGTTCCATTGTCAAATGTGTTACGCATTTTTGTAGTATTCAAATGTAGAGTGGCAGAAAGAATTTGTGTGAAAATCACTTCACGCAGTTACTTTGCAGAAGACTTTCAAATGAAACATTAAACCTCTGGATTATGTTAAATAATAGGGAGTACATAAATCCCATAGCATGGAAGGTAAACGGATATTAGGATGAGAAAGAAAGAAATGAAATAAGAGAATTTTTTAAATGTTTAGTAAGACAACCTGAGACAACTAAGAGATGGAAAATGCGGCGATAAATGTGTATGCGAAAAAAATCGTTTTGTATTGTATGAACGTTGGGCGGTGGGAGTGGCTAATTTTGATAAAGTTATTTTTTTTTTGTGATTTAGGACCGCTCCTCAAAAATGTATGATGTCAACCCACTGTGCGCATTTTTTACCGTTGTGCATGAGTACCACACTGGCTGCGGTGGAATCCGAACCTTCGGTCATCTGTTCCTCCTCAGTGACATAGGTTGTCTGTTCGTCACAGTGACTTCGGTCGTCTGTTGCTCCCCACAATGACTGTTTCCCCACAATGACTTCGGTTTTCTGTTCACCACAGTGACTTTGGTCGTCTGTTCCCCACAGCGACTTCGGTTGTCTGTTCCTCCACAGTGACTTCGGTTGTGTATTCGTCACTAAGTATTCGGTCGCCTGCCCTCCCATAGTAACTTCGGTGGTCTGGTCAAAACAAATGTAGCTTTAACAATAAAAATAGACCGAAGCCAAGCATATGCTGCAACCCGATAACCGAACTTAAAACCCTGAAACCTGAAATCCTAACCTACTAACACCGGACCTTATGCCAATATTATCTTTACCGTACAAGTACTGGGCTACTTAACATTTAGTTATTGATTATCTACAAGTCAATATCGTTATTGACTCGGAAATGTGTGTTGGATTTTTTGTAATGCCCGAGCGTCATATTGTGTCAGTTGTTATAAAATGGCTATGGTCAACATTTGAGCTATACTTGACAACTTGAAACCGTGCCTTCAAAGAGGTCGCAGGTCATAACTATACATACGAAAATAAGTTTGTCTGTTTTTTTTTGCATTTTTTTAGTACCGTATGTACTCGAAAAAAGCTTGACCAATCTTTTTGAAATTTTCGCAGAATGTAGCTGAGATATCGGTGGTGAAAATGTAATTTTTGATACATCAAGAGGACATGGCCCCGCCCATTGGGCCCTATTTTTGAAAGCACAATCGCAATAGTTGGAGGACTGTTTCTTCCATCGCCTTGAAAAAATGGACGGTATCGGATTAGTGGGGGTGCTATTGAGGAAACACAAACTTTAGACGAGGTATAAAGATAATATTTGGTATTAATTGTTGGTATAGTATGAATTACAGCCACGGTGGAAGTGGATTGTGCCACGTCCTATTTAAAAGAAAGAGCCTAAAACGTGACAAATTTCCCTATACGATACTTACTAGCTTCAAATCGATATTAAATTATCATGGCATGTAACTTGGCAAACATGTAACTTTTGGGGCTACTTTCATTTGCAGTTCTCAGAATTGAGTCCCAAAATCATGTATTGTACTGTGTTATGCAATAGTGAAAGTTTGCGTGCCCACCATTTTCAATATTTTTATATTATTTAATACTAGCTGACCGGGCAGACTTCGTCCTGCCTAAAGAAGTTTTGACTTAAATGTACCTTTTTTGGGTGGAATAATAATTTCTTTTGATACTGTCATCGAAATTTATCAAAAAAAATTTGGTTTATATTGAAATGTAATATTTTTTTAAAGGGCAGAATTTCATTGCAATGGTTTTCATAATACAACGTGTACAGGAGATCCAAAGGGGTGTACAATGTGTTAGCAGACGACTGTACATATGTTAATCAGTGGGTATTTCTACACGTAAAAATTCAACATAAAGCTGTTCACGCGAAAAGCATGGATTACACAAGGGAACAAGGTATTTGTTGTTTAAGAACTGAATATTGTTTTAAAGGTAATTTGGGACGCTGAATCCAAATCTGCACTTAGTTTTTTTGTATCAGCTCGACTTTTCGCGATATACCGTAATGTCCAAAACTAAGGCACTTCCACTACAAATATTTAAATAATTTGAAAACGGTTCACCATATTCAATTAAAAAAAAACTTAAACTCGCCACAAAATTATCTTTAATCCGTGCCTACATTGTTTTTAATTTGGCCTAATAGTTTCAGAGATATCGTTGTAGTTTAACCCTTATCCTGTATTAATGTGTCAAAATTGCCCAAACCGTTTTTAAGTTCTTATAACTTTGGACGTTCCGAAAACTGATTCGTGAAATTTTCTGACAATTATTTTTTTGGCCTAAATTTTGTCTTAAAAGTTCAATTAAGTTAAATACTCTTTTTGGATGTGGCCTACGAACAAAGTTACGGATACTGCATTTATGGGTCAATATTGCCCAATACAAATATCAACGAATTTTTAACTATGTTTTACTTTTATAGCGATTTAAATCAAATATATTTGCTGTGAATTTCTTCAAAAGTTATTTATATTCATTCAGTTTTGAAGAAAACTGGAATCTGGTAGACTAAATTTCAACAAAAAGCGTTCTTCTCTTTCGATCTCGTGGTTTGGCTAGTAAGATTGTGAGATGATAAGAAGGGCAGGCCAATATCGAAGGCAACGATTTCAGAATGTACTCCGTGTTCTCCTTTCGATAAAAAGTCAGACGGAAATTTAGACAAGCGCGAGATAAACTAGCTTTTATAAATGACTTTTGGTATCGCTGGGAAGGAAATTTTAGAATAATGTGTTATTCCTGGCGAAAGTACGACCGTAGGTGAACAATAAGTTACATGCCGTGAACGTAGCCCTTTCATGGAATATATACCCTCTAAGCCAGGCAAATTTAGGATAAGAATCCGGGCTCTAGTGACGTTCTGATAAATTATACATGGTTGTTGCAAGCAAACACATACACATTAAGCTGTAAACTGAAAGCCGGAACAAGATATACGCATTGTTTGGATGTAGTTAAAGATTTGAAATGTCGAAAAGTTATGTGCAACAATTTGCTTACATCCTAAGGATTTCGAAATTAACTACTCAAACGAAACCTTACTATGGTCCTCCAGTCCAAAAAAATAAAACGTACCTTCTGCTAATAAAATTGGACATGAAAAGTATACCAGTAAACTTTTCTCAATTCCTCTCGATATAGAAAATAAGACAACCAATTTCGCATTTGTTCTCGTACACAATCAAAATAGGTTTGTTATATTAGTAAGCACATTATATCATACTAACGCCATGAAACGAAGTCAGAAATTGGTAAATAAATTGGCCAGAAATTGCACTTGCTGGCGATGGATCTCAACCCTGTTCCACAACATGTTGGACATTATAAGTTATAACGCTTATTATTTATTTACTTCAATAAATCAAGACTGGAATTAGAAAAATAATTTCTGACGTCTTGTATTTTTGAAAGTATTAGGCAGGCCTCTTGTTCAACAGGAAATATCTCGGCTAGATCATATTTTTTCCAGCAATTCAGCTAAAGCAATCGTATGCAGTTTAAGTTCTGCTGCAACAAGTTTACTGAAAAATACAAACCTTACAAGCGACCGTTGCTATGTATACCCCAAATGTTCAAAAAGTACAAAATACTCAGAAAATGTTCCAAATGTGCAAAGTTTGTTTGCAAAAATCATTTTAATAGCATAATATTCTTTAAAAACGGTCGAACTATTTAAAAAAATTTAAATATTCATATAAATATGTATTGGGCAAAATTGACCCATTAATACAGTATACGTAATTTTTTTTAAGTACAGGATAAGGGTTAAAAAAAAAACAAAAATTTTACAAAAAAATAAAAAATTTTGTTTTTTAAAAATTCATAAAAAAATAATGCAACAAAAATCACAGTGTTGGTCTTAAAACATTTAGTTTAATATAGTTTGAATCAAATGAGCTTTATTTCATTGAAATCTGTGCACAACTTTTGATTTTGTCAACAATTTACTGAGATAACTAAATTTACAAAAATCGCGATTTCCATATAGAAATAACATTTATTAATATGTTTGTGAAAGTGTAACTCGAGCAAAACTTAACGGATCGTTATGAAAATTTATCAGTATTAATATTTTTCGAAACGAACTTATGGGATTGTAAATGGGCGGAATAGCCCCACCCCTTCTGGTACCTCCCATACAAAATTACCTATTTTTGGATAATTAATGTATCTTCGATAGCTGCCAAACAGACTACCGGAGGATATTTAAATTTGGTCAGTTTATTTATCTTGCAAAAGTAGACAAACCCTAAAAAAACCGAAACCGTTGCCATACCCCTTCTGCTACCTCCCATACAAATGACCGAACTCACCCCAATAGTCTTACATACATATCTTTTTTGTAAGTACACTGAATTCAGTCAAACTATGCGAAAGTTTTACGGTTATGAAAATATGAATCAGAAATGAATTTGCACTATATCGGATCACCCCTTCTGGTACCTCCCATACAAAATGACCTATTTTTGGAAAATTAATATTTCTCCCTTAACTTCCAAATTGAAACTTGCCGATTAATTAAATTTGGTCAGTTAATTAATATTGTAATAGGAGGCAAAACTATAAATAAATTTGCAAATTTGTCATGATTTTTAAAAAAACAAAATTTTAATTTTTTTTGGGTAGAAACAAAAAAATTCGAAAAATCTGTTATCACCGAACTTAGCATAACTCATTCAATTTTCAATCGATTATTACGTACATACATGTTTTAGAAAGCTACTTTAATATGATATTCAATAAAGCTAATAAAAAGAACAATTTGCCCCCAACCGATTAACTTTCAGCGTAAAGAAAATTAAATGTGTCATTTTTTTTGTAATTTTTTTTGAATAAAAGAGCCGTTACTCAGTCATTTTTTTGTGATATTAAAAAATTTAATTTTTTCAAAGGTAACAACGATATCTTTTAAAAAAAACAAAATTTTGAAATCGGGCTTATGAAAAAAATAATTATGCTTTTTTGAACTATAATTTTTTGGAAAATAGGCGAAAATACGATTAGTACCTGTAACTTAAAAATTCGAGCTGATAGAGAAAAATGGAGATTAGAATTAAAATCAGCGACCTCAAATTAGTAAAAAACAGCTATAGAATTCCAAACAACACCCAAAAAGTTCATTTTTGTTCCCTTGTGTTATAATGGAAGCAATTTAATATTAATTTAAAATTAATCTATCATATATTGCTCCTTAAATCCTACGTTTTGCTATCAAACATTTGCCAAAATCAAATATATCAAAACCCATGGGTTTGGAAAACAGAATTAGACACATATTGGTGTTTATTCCACACCCATTTTCAAATCTTACCCTTTTTTTTAGAATACGTATATTGATCTTTAGTGAATCCACATGAAATTTCATGACCATTCGCAAAATTGTTTTTCAGATATCGCACTATAACAAATTACGTCCAATGGACGGGGCCACGCCTGCTGATCTGGTACTTCAAATATCTCAATTTTACCAATTATGTTTTATGGGCGGGGCCATTCCCAATAATTTAGTACTTCAGATACCGCACTTTAACAAAATAGCTCCTATTGGCGGGGTGACGCCTAATAATCTTATTACGCCAGTTTTTAACCTGATCATATCGCACCATCACCAGATTTAAGGTCACTTATTGTAATAGTACGCCAGATATTGCATTTTTGTTAACGGGGTGGAATAGGTGGGCCACACATCAAGAACATATACATAAATGTATAATTTCTTCGCCGATCCGACCAAAACAGTCATCTGTTTCTGAATTACTTTTTAGGAAAGTCATAAAATTTATTTATTTTGGAAAATTTCTCATAAATTCCACAGATATTTATAACTTCCAAACCAATTAAGTTATCGCGAAAAGGGTTTACAGGTCGATGGACGACCACAAAGTCTATAAACAAATACAATAGAAAAATTCGAAAAATTACACATATGTTACTGGTTTGGTCGGCGCAGAAACGTTTTGGGTGTTATGAATGTGTCATTATTTAAATTTTCACAATTTTAAAATTTTGGATAATTTTTGTATGGGAAAAATAGAAAATCGACTCAATAAATGGACCAAATGTGTCAAATGCAATGTTAAAGTAGCCTATGACCATTCTCGGAAGATTGCCTTTCTAATTAAGCCGGTTTGTTGCAAATTGGTTGTAAGTCTATAGCGGTTATAGGTAAAAACAAATGTTCACTTTTATACACTGTGGTGCAAAAATGAGCCAATGTTTAAAACAAAGTATGTAATTAAATATATTTTGTAGTTTTGATTAAATTATTTTCCAACTTTTTGTTAAATTTAACATATGCATCTGTAAACTATGTAAAGCAATAACAAAAATATAACTAACATAACTGTATGAATATTAAAACAAACATTTTCTAAATCAGACCATAGGCACACTTTTGCTCCAAGGTTTTTCTCATCTAAATTTAATAATTAATCCAGTATACTTTAAGTTTTTTCAACTGATCTATCCTATTTGGCGTATATTGACAAAGTTTAGCAACATAATACACAGGAATTTTGTTTCATTCGCCCTAAACCCACTCCCACAGCTCATTAATACTTTTCGCGGCTCCTTCGATTCTGCCAGGTTTATATCTCGACTCTGCAGTGGCCACTCCCTAACCGCAAACACCTGAGAACTAAGCCATTCCTTCACTATTTTTACAGAATTTTTTGGGTCGTTGTCATATTGGAAGATGACATTCTCTAGTCTTTGTGGCATTTTGTCTGGGGTTATGGGACAAAATGCTAAGATAGTCTTCGGTTCGCATTAAACTTTGATCCGTATAAGTGGTTCTACACTATCTGGGGTTACATATCCCAATACCATAATAGAACCGCCTCTGTGCTATATGGTTTGAGATATGGTTTGTATTTTGTAGATCTGGTCGAGTACCAAATGCATACGTATACCAACTTTCCCTAATACCGTCGAATCTCGATTTACTGTTACACAACCAAGTTTTCGTTACTTTCTCTTGTAAGCTTTTGACTCGGCAGTTTGTGATATTTTTATAATTTTGAAAGAAGAATCTCGTTGTCTTTTTGCAGGAAAATGGAAACTGATATTTTTAAGAGGAAAATTTATCTAGTAGTCGTATATTTATTTACAGTTTATTTGAATTACATAAGAATTTCAAATTACATTCTAATTTATAAAACACTATATAGCATTATATTATGCACCGTTACCTAAATTTTTAATTCAAAACATTCAGACTGTTAAATTAAGACGACACATAGCAACGAATAAACCACTTCATGATCAAAATATAATTATATGGATTTCAAGACACACCCTTAGAACGCCTAGTCGCTTAAAATAGATTCCAATAAATGGTTTTGTTATACACAGAGTATATACTCTGCTTATAAACATAATACATAAAAAATATTAAAAAATAGTATCTAAAATCCATACAAACAACCAACCAACGAACGCCCCCAAAGCATAGAACAATTCTGTATTCATCTGTTCGTATTGTTCTAAAATAGGAAAACACCACGAGATTAGGTGCTGCTGGTGAATAAAGTTTGTCTATGGCAGGAGACACCAAATCCAGCATCATCATCACCATCATCATCATCGTTATTATTGCTATTATTATGATGATCGTTATCAGCATCAACACCAAATTACACTATTGAAAATGTTTCCATTAACAACACTTTTAATGTATTCTATTATATATAAATATAATATATGTATACAAAAAAAATATTTTCCAATGTCTGTTTATGTAAAGGATGCCACCAACATTTAGCTGCCCATATCCTACGGTTTGGTCATTTTTGTTTTTGTGCTTCAGTGTTAGTGCATAACAAGTATTTTGTTTCTATTTTAAAACTCATTATTTACATTCGATTGAAAGTTAAACGTATGTGAGAGGTAGAAGAACGTTTTATAAATATTCACATACACGCCCATATCCTTAAATCAGGTGGGTGTGTGTGTGTTCACATACTCACTCCCATTCGTGTTGTGCAGCTGTAATATAACAGCAACAACACCAACGAAAACAACAAACATTGAGTCGTGTGAACATGTTCTTCGGTCTCGTGTTGCCTTAAACGACCCTATCGCTTTAATAACTGTTATCGTAAAATACAGAATTGTACAAGTTTGAAAAATAAAAACTAACACGTATTTTATATGTTTTTAGTTTTGTTTAGTGCAGCTTAACTTTGGTCATTACACGTAAATTTTAGGTTAACATTTAATGCAAACATTTCATCCGTTTCTTTTTGTACTCGTATCTATACATGGAATTGGCGTTTTGCGATAAAAGGTGTAGCCAACATACAACAGACAAAAAACAAAAACGTTATAACCGTACGGGGGTAGTTTTGTGGCGATAAATCATACACGGCAACAGCAGTGGCTTAGTTAGATGTGTTGTATATTATCCTATAGACGATGTGGTGGTGGTGCTGGTGGTAATATGTTATAATAATAGTTTATTGATTTATTGTCACACTATTTACTTCCATTTTGCTATGAATATTTATAGAAATATAATCGCTTGGTACAAAGGTACCGACGATTTTATTATATCAGTGACAAAAGTTTGTATCTAATAGAAAATAAACTTTGTTTGTTACAGACAGATTTCCAATGTCTGGTACGAAGGTAATGTTTAGAGGATATTTGCTTAATAATATAATATGTAGCCAATAATTACTAATTAGTTGATGATAACTTGATTCGTTAGTATTAGATTTGAGATAACTTTTGCTTTTCCTGTAAGCTCTTTGTGATTAACATTTTTTTCTAGCTAATTAATGGATGTGGATGGAACAAATATAAAGATATCATTTTGATTTAGACCAAAAAGATACTTTCAATATAATTTTAAAGGCCTTGCTCAGATTATGAATATTACTTACTCACTTACTTACATAGCTTGGACTTCTTTGCAATCGTAAGGTTGGGATTATATGCCGCACGTAAATAATTACTGTATGCGCTTCGATCTTCTGCGGTTCATCTCCAGTTCGACACACCAATTTCTGGTATCCTTGTCTTTCCAACGTAGTTTTGGTTGCCCTCTTCTGTGGTTTTGTTGAAAATCGTGCCACTGGTATTTATTGCAGCTTTCCCTTTTATCATCTCTATCAATATGTTAAAGAGGTCACACGATAGGTTGTCGCCATGTCTTAGTTCTCGTATGGTATAAAATTGCTCAGTAAGGCAACTGCCAATTTTCACTGGAGACCGTGTCAGTCAACGACATATCGCAAAGGCGTATCAGCTTCACAGAAATACCACAAGAATGCCAAACTCAGGCTGTTTAAGGCAGTAATTTAATCGGCGATGGTATGTGTCGATCTGTTTTTCGTGAGTATTTGAGGCTTTGGCGCAGTGTGAATATCTGTTCAGATATTGATTTGCCAGGTCTAAAGCCACACTGATAAGGTCCAAACAGGTTGGATAACACTGCCTTTAGTCGTTCACATAGCACACTCGACAGGACCTTATATGTGATGGGTTAAAAGCTATTCCCGCGGTAGTTGGATCACTTTTTTTCAGCACAGGACGTGTAAGTTGTCGTCAAAAATTGGAATGATAACGTCACGTGCGCTGCCTTCCGCAACCAGCAATTGGTGAATGTGTTCTCTGTATATATGCAGCACACACTGCGTATGTGTAACCAGATTTCCATTACACAGTGCAACATTTTTCAGCTCATTGATTTGGGACTCAATTCTGGAAACTGAACGTCAAAGTAGTCCGAAAAAGAAAAAGTTCTGCATCATTCGTTTAGTCAAGTTACATGCCATAATAATTTAATATCGATTAGAAGTTAGTAAGTATCGTATAGGGGAATTTGTAACGTTTTGTTTGACATAACTCGGGAACTGATGGTCCGATTTAGCTTGGACAAATTTAAAAGAATTACAATTCCTTTAATCTGTTCATGTAATGTTTCCCTACATAAGAACAGTTTCACTTTTTCATTCATCAAATGATTTTGAACTGAGTTTATTTTGAAGCAGTTACAATAATACTGTTGCACTCCGTGGCGTATGATTTACGTGAAATATTACTTGTGATAATCATACGCCACCATATAGTATTTATGTTATGTCAACTATATATCATGTTATGTTTGAGGCTACTTTCCCGTGCAATTCTCAGAATTGAGTCCCAAAATCATGTGTTGTACTATATTATTGTACTCACAGGAGGGGAGCCCATTACCCAGTATATTTACCTTCTCGTAAAATGTAGGCGCTTCACCAGGGGACTTCTTTTTTTCTCGTTCTCTAGTTCCTGCGACTTAAATTGTTATTTTTATATCCTCACGGGTAGGAGGGTATATATCATTTGATACCACCCAAAAGTGTAACACATAGAAGGAGTCACTTTAGACCATAGGTTTCTTTGAACCAAATTGGATTCATGACTTTTTAAGTTGTTTAAACCATGCTCGTCTGTCTGTCTGTCCTGTTGGTACGAACGATAGCTTTCGAAAGACGCAACCGATTGTTTTATGGGTTAATATTTCCCCAAAACTGCTTACGGTATTGCAAATGGGCAACATGACTACTCCCCTTCTGGTACCTCTCATACAAATGTATCATTCCGTCCACTTTCGAAATTGAGTAATGATATCAATACACTCTACGCGATCGTACTCAAATTCTGTTATTCTAGATAAAGTTTTGGAGAAAAAAGTAGCCTCCTCAGGTGTCTCCCATACAAATGTACTACTCCGCCCACTTTAGAAATCGAGCATTATTACTATTGATATTATTATCAAGATCGCGGCCAAATTCTGTAATTAGTAAAGCTATAATAGGATACAATTTTGGAGAAAACACTGGAAGTCTAGCCACGCCTCTTCTGGTACCTTTCATACAAATCTACCATTCAGCCTTCTTTTGATGTTGAGTAATAATGTCAATATATCCAACGCGATCGTACCCAAATTCTGTACATATTTAGTAAAGCTAAACAGTATAAAGTTTTGTAGAAAACGCTGGAAGTCTAGCCACCCCCCTTCTGGCACCTCCCATACAAATCTACCATTCCGCCCACTTTAGAAATCGAGTAATAATAGCAATATACTAGCACAGACTGAAATTTTTGTACTGATTTTTCGCTTAAATACTCGTAGCTGCCTCACATGTTGTACTGTCTCCTAGTGCCATTCTCTAACATCCCGAGTTTTAATTGGCTGTAGCATTGCCCTGTCAGTAGCATCATGTTCCTTATATGCTATCCAACATTCTCAACCGTACAAGGGTTTATCTGAGAGCCTTTTTTATATCTACTCTCGGTTGTTGCGGCAGTTGCATTGGAATGCGCTATGTGCTGCCACTGTTTATCGTTAACGTCAGCATTAGAGGCGTGCGACAGTTGGAAACTTCGCGATGTCGAACTTTCTTTGTGATTGGTTATGTTTTCGCTCAGCACGATCTTGTACTCACCTTACCTGCAACCAGGTAATGATGCGAGCCATTGTTACCACCACGGATCACGAGTACGTCCATGATAATAGTTGTATGCCTTACATCGATTGCCAAGTTGCTTTGTGAATATCTTTATGAAGAAATCTGGTTCCACTCACTAGCATGTTCCTTGCGGCTGAAAAGCTAACCAGCCTAAAACCGTTGTCAGGCTGTATTTACCGATCGATGGACCACAAAACATCAATTTTCTTCACTGTAGACTTCGTGTCACTCAGCGTCGTTCCGCAAAGGCGTATTAGCTTAACAGAAATATCAAGTTCTGTGATTTAAACAAGCAAGTGCTTATGTCACATATTGTTGATTTTTAGTTACTGATTTTTTTACACTGTAAATATGTTTAAGGAAAATTTCAAAAATGTTTGCTGTCAGTTTATTTTATTTTATTTTATTTTATTTTATTTTATTTTATTTTATTTTATTTTATTTTATTTTATTTTATTTTATTTTATTTTATTTTATTTTATTTTATTTTATTTTATTTTATTTTATTTTATTTTATTTTATTTTATTTTATTTTATTTTATTTTATTTTATTTTATTTTATTTTATTTTATTTTATTTTATTTTATTTTATTTTATTTTATTTTATTTTATTTTATTTTATTTTATTTTATTTTATTTTATTTTATTTTATTTTATTTTATTTTATTTTATTTTATTTTATTTTATTTGATTTGATTTTATTTTATTTTATTTTATTTTATTTTATTTTATTTTATTTTATTTTATTTTATTTTATTTTATTTTATTTTATTTTATTTTATTTTATTTTATTTTATTTTATTTTATTTTATTTTATTTTATTTTATTTTATTTTATTTTATTTTATTTTATTTTATTTTATTTTATTTTATTTTATTTTATTTTATTTTATTTTATTTTATTTTATTTTATTTTATTTTATTTTATTTTATTTTATTTTATTTTATTTTATTTTATTTTATTTTATTTTATTTTATTTTATTTTATTTTATTTTATTTTATTTTATTTTATTTTATTTTATTTTATTTTATTTTATTTTATTTTATTTTATTTTATTTTATTTTATTTTATTTTATTTTATTTTATTTTATTTTATTTTATTTTATTTTATTTTATTTTATTTTATTTTATTTTATTTTATTTTATTTTATTTTATTTTATTTTATTTTATTTTATTTTATTTTATTTTATTTTATTTTATTTTATTTTATTTTATTTTATTTTATTTTATTTTATTTTATTTTATTTTATTTTATTTTATTTTATTTTATTTTATTTTATTTTATTTTATTTTATTTTATTTTATTTTATTTTATTTTATTTTATTTTATTTTATTTTATTTTATTTTATTTTATTTTATTTTATTTTATTTTATTTTATTTTATTTTATTTTATTTTATTTTATTTTATTTTATTTTATTTTATTTTATTTTATTTTATTTTATTTTATTTTATTTTATTTTATTTTATTTTATTTTATTTTATTTTATTTTATTTTATTTTATTTTATTTTATTTTATTTTATTTTATTTTATTTTATTTTATTTTATTTTATTTTATTTTATTTTATTTTATTTTATTTTATTTTATTTTATTTTATTTTATTTTATTTTATTTTATTTTATTTTATTTTATTTTATTTTATTTTATTTTATTTTATTTTATTTTATTTTATTTTATTTTATTTTATTTTATTTTATTTTATTTTATTTTATTTTATTTTATTTTATTTTATTTTATTTTATTTTATTTTATTTTATTTTATTTTATTTTATTTTATTTTATTTTATTTTATTTTATTTTATTTTATTTTATTTTATTTTATTTTATTTTATTTTATTTTATTTTATTTTATATTAAACCAAAAAAAAAATATTTTACCTTTAAATGCATATAAAAACTAATATGAAATACCATAAGTTTTTTTATAATTAACGTAGACCATTCAATATTCAATGATATATTATCAATTAGATCATAATTGAATAAATAACAACACATGAATTAATAACAACAACAACAAAAACACATCAATAAATAACAAATGTTATTAATTGTATGTGATAAGACACTTTTGATAAAGGAATTACTTCACATTATTCACATTAAGCAGCTATTCCGCTTACGCCTACAATGCTAACCCACTCTCCCATACTAGGGATAAGGGATAATAAATCATTTGTTTTTGCCCCCCCCCCATAAATGTTAGAATTTCAATAACTATAGCAAAACATTTATTCGAAGAAATTATGCAACAACAAATAGCTGTCAGCTCATCAAATGTCAACCCACGTACGCAACTCATTTGTCAAATAAATTCTCGAGCAGAACGAAGCGTTGCGGTTTCTTCGGGATGAGATCGTTTTTTTTTGTCTGGACCATACTTGTCAGCAAACGTGATTCCATTGGGTTTTCGACAAAAGCATTTCAAATTGAATTTGTTTCATTTGTTATGACACGCGAACAATTTGATATCTCATCTTGTATCTCGTCGTTGTTGTTTACATTCTTTAGGGTATGCCAACACCCACCCTTACAATTATTTTGGGGCCATTTTTTATTTATTTCCTGAGCAGACAATGCAACACAGTTTGCAAAATATAAATTAGAACGGAAACTAGATGATTTCATTTCCGTTTAATCGAATGTTTGTATTTAAGTGAACAGCAGACATGGAGCGGAATTGAGAGTGCCGAAAGTTGCACGTTTGACTTGTACCAATACATATTTCATAAAAAAAGCGAAAGGAGAAATTGAATTATTCAATATAACTCTAAATACTAAATATGATATGTAGGAAAAATAGAAGAAATATAAAAAATATTTAAAAAATATATAATATTTAAATAAAATTAGGTGTATGTTCGTGATCGCTGAACTCAAAAAGTACTGGACCGATTTTGACCAAGTTTTATATGCCCATAGAGCAGGCCGTGAGTAGTGTTTCTGTGTAGTTTGATGTTCGTCCGACAGATGGCGCAATATTTAGTTTTTTTTTTTGTGTTCTGCAACGGAACCAGACTTGCAGTGAAAATAAAATTTGAAGGCAAAACAACGTTTGCCCGGGTCAGTTAGTAAAAATATTAATTACATTACAAATTTTAAATTAAATCTCTTTACTTAAATACATATATATCTAACCATTTTTAGGAAAAAGTTCGAATTTGTAGGCAAAGAAAATTAAATTAAAATTAATTTTTGAAAGAAATGCAAAAACTTTATGTATAACATATCATGTGTTTGTTTGCAATATATCGCAAAATATCAAAACGTGTCAATTTATACGTATCTTGAGTATAGTTTCTTACTTAGCTGGCAATTCATTACAACAGTAGATTTAGATTATATGCCCCACGTAGCACTTCGATCTTCTGCGCATCTTCTCCATTTCGTCACACCAAGTTCTTTCCAATGGAGTTCTGGTTGTTGTTGTAGTTGTTGTAACAGCTGAAGGAAGTAGCTGGGGTAATAATTCTTAATACCGATGTTTCAAATTATAGGCACTTGATGATTCATGTAATTTGATTATCATACGATAATTGTTGGCAACTCTGTTTTGATAACCACGTTTGTGTCAAGGGATTGAAGGTGTTGTTGTGAGTTTTAATCGCCAAATTCCTCCAAAGATGGCGCCAGCTGGTTTTGTTGATGTATTTTGCGATGTTGATAAGTCATTTCCTTTTTTCCTTGTGCAATCAGGATTTTTGTCGTGGGAGCATCTAGGACGAGTTTTGTGTACTGGAGAGAAGTATTTGAAAAGTAGTTTTTCATCGATGTTGATTTGGCCAGTGCCCCGGCCGGGAATCAAACACCGCACCTTCGAATTGCTAATCTACGTCGCTTCCACTGAGCTATCGAAGGCCAATGAAGTTCTGGTCGCCCTCTTCTGGACCGTCCAACGAGTTCGAGCTGGAGCATTTTCATCCATATTTGCGTCTGACCTCATTAGTGTCGGTACATAGCTCGTGCAGTTCATGATTCATACGCAGTCGATACTCTTCGTTAACGATGATAGGCCTATATGTTTTACGGAGTATTTTTCTCTCGCATACTGACAGAACCATACATCATGGCCGACAGAACCAGTACCTGGTAAAACTGGATTTTCGATCGTCGAGAGAGGGATCTGTCATTAATTAGCTTGCTATGTCCGTAAGAGAATATTTCTCCAAACAGGATTCTATTCAGGATTTCAATGCCGACACTATTAGTTTTATTGATGACGGAGCTAAGGTATATGAAATCATCTACAAATTCGAAATTATAGACGTCAACGTTTACCCAGCTTCCCAAAAGAGTAGATTCTTTGATCGTAGAAACTAATAATTTCGTTTTGTCCTTGTCGAAAACTGTGGGATGTGACTGCAGCCTTCTCAGATAGACAAACGGTATCAGCAAAAATGGGTCCACCGTAAGACCCACTTTTGAGTCCACCGTTATACCCTTATTTGCTAATTTTTTGCTACTAAGACCCATATTTGGTTTCACCTTTAGACCCATCTTTGCTGATTCCTTTTGTCTACCTGTGAAGGCTGTAGTCACAACCCACATATTTCGGTCGATGATGTCTACGTCTTAAGCGAACTCAAGTAGCATGTGGCTTTTGTTGAATATCGTGCCACACGTATTTACAGCAGCTTTCTTCATTATCATTTCCATCGCTTTGTTAAAGCCTTAGGCCTCGTCTGTAATAAAAAAAAATGGTCGACAATGAGATGATACGTGTCGATCTGTTTCTCTTGGGTCTTTTCCAGGATTTTTCGCAGTGTGAATAACTGGTCAGTTGTTGATTTACCAGCTCTAGTGTCACACTGTTAAGGCCCGATTAGGTGTGATAATAGTGGCTAACGTTTTTCACAAGGCACACTCAACAGGACCTTATATGCGATGGGTAAAAGACTAACACCGCGTTAGTCGGATCACGGTGCAGGACAAAATGCCCTTAGATTCCAATTATCGGGCATGTACGTGTTAAGCCAAGCCTTGTGTAAGAGCTGCTGCATGCTCGATATCAGCTCAACATTGCCGGATTTGAAGAGCTCTGACCGAAGTCCTTTGGCACCTGCTGCTTTACTATTTTTTGGCTTATTATCTTGGATTGGTTATGGGCAATCTTAGTCGTCGTCGACAGAACGGCGTGTGCGCTGCCTTCCGAACCCACAACTTGTGAAAGTGTTCTCTGTATATATGCAGCACACTCTGTGCACCAAAAACCAGATATCCATTCTTGTCCTTACATGAAATGAGCCCAGAACCGTAATCTTTTGCTTTCCCTTTCTGGTAAAATTTACGAGCTTTACTTCTTTCCCAAATACTCTCTATATACCCGTTCTCCCGTTCCATCATTTGACTTTTTCGCATAAATAGCATCAAATGATTTTGAACTGTGTTTATTTTGTAGCAGTTACATTAAAAATGTTGTACTCCGTGGCGTATGATTTACGTGGATTATTACTTATGATAATCATACGCCACCATATAACATTATAACAAAAGAGCCTAAAACGGGACAAATTTCCCTATGCGATACTTACTAACTTCAAATGGATATTAAATTATTATGGCATGTAACTTGACAAAACGAATGATGCAGAAGTTCTTCCTTTTGGGGCTACTCTAATGTGCAGTTTTCAGAATTGAGTCCCAAAATCATGTGTTGTATTGTGTAATTTCTCACATATAAACCTACAATAATAATTTTTTCCGTAACATAACTTTTCAATGCTCATTAGAAGCAAAAAGTCTTGACTTCCATAATTGTGTATAGGTACTTCATTTATTGAGTAATTTTCCATTTAATAAAATTCTTTGCAGTCAAAACAAATTCACTAAAAAACAAGTGAATTTCAAGCGAAGGTAAAAATAAATTATCTTCAATACTTAATCTAATACTTTAAAAGTGGAATATTAAAAACACACACACACTCACACACACCCACGAATTACTCACGTATGAATAAATACATTTTATTAAATAATTCAACGACGTGTGCATGCGGCAACATATTGCAGACTTCATCTCAACTTTGACTTCACACATCGTAGCACATACACATGACTCCAGCAAAGCAAAAAGGGGTTTTTATGAATTTTTAACTGCTTTTCTCACAATACCCCAAACTTTGGAGACTTGGCCTTGTTAAAATGTGATTAACAGAAACCCTTTTGAACAAAAAAAATTTCCACCAGAACACAAATGTCACACTCACTGCCAAAGAATATTAAATATTCGACATTGTTTAATTACGAGCCAAGCACAAAGAGAACTTTAATAAAACTAAATAGAAAACAAAAAAAACTAACGAAAAATCAACAGAATAAAGGAAAATCAATAAGAATCTTGTGCTTAACTGGATTCGATTTATATTTGTAGATTTGTAGGGCGTACACTGTATGCTCTGCAGCTGGAGGTGGTGGTGCTGGATGTTTATACATATCGAAATCGTACAAAACGTTTGCGATTGCACGCTTTACTGAGTTTCAGTTAAGTTTTCAATCATTCCACTTGAATGCTATTTTTTGACTTTGCCACATGTTCAGTTCCACGTTCGATTGGCGGTGGCGACGATGATGACTCGGTTGTAACAGAATGCTGCATACAGCAAGGGCAGTGAGTGAGTCTCGTCATTGTAGCGAGCAACCTACTTTCAGATTGTAGTATTTATGGAGTACTGCTTGCTGCCTTAGGTCGTGTATGTGAGTGTGCTTGCTATGGTAGTATGTGTGTGTGTGTCTGTGACAGTGTATGTGGTATGTCTCTGGTATTTATAAAAATCCTTTTTGCTATCGAATTGTACAGATTTGAATACTGCAATAAGAGGGCTGGTACGTTATCAGTGGGTAGATGACCAGCAAGAAGAACAAATGAGGGATTTTTGGAAGCAATAACTCTTTTAAAGAGTTGAATCTTAAACAGATGTATCCATTGTGGCAGTATTTTAACTATTAGCCAACATCTTGTGACATAGTTTATGGCGTACATTTTTTTTCTCTTTATTGAGTAGTTCACCACCGTAATACTTTTGTCAACTTATGAAATTTCTTAAATGTTACAATTACATGCCTGTTTAATTTTAGTCCTCCATTACCGTTTACCACATTTATTTAACTTATCTCGTACCCTTATCAATATGCCATATGCATGCGAGAGTCAGGCTATGTATAGTCTGTGTATGTATATGTGTGTGCCAGTGTTACAATTTATTTTTATGTTACTTCAGCCTTTGAGCATCCTTAAACAAGTTTCTGTTTTTGTTGTATACATGTATACAACACACATAAACACATACAGAAAAACATAAACATACATTCGTATATATAGACGAGATCTATCAGCCTTTTCAAACCATTCATCCATTTGTCTATGCAATGACCAAAGCCATTCAACCAGCCATCACGGATCCCTGAATCTACCAACTCCTATATGCTGGTTGTCCTTCTGTAAAGGGAAACGGGGTAGTAAACTGTTCACATCGTTTATTTTTTAAGCTTTAGATTTTAGTTACATCGATTTTTTTGCTCTCTCTCTTGAAAACGCTAATGTTCATTTATGTGAGCGTGTGTGTGTGTGGATAATGCCCCCGTGTGACTCTGTATAAGTGTTATAGAACGAATTGCACATATACTTGTGTATTTATGTACATTTTATATAAGAGTTTATGTTGAACGTAAGTATGTGTGTGTGGGTGTATTGGTTAAGAACTAACATTTGTTTGCTATTTAAACACACAATTTATTACAACTGTTAGTGTCAGTGACACAGTGGTAGGAAAAAGTACTAAAAACCTAGAGTAATGGAGAATTTGGTAGCGATTCCGGGTTTGTATGGCTTATTATTGGTTCAAGATGGAAGCGTGTTAGCCTTTCATATCTCTTTAAAGGAATGAAAGTCAAACAAGTTAAAAATCGTCGTAAGTGGTGGAGTAAATTTTTGTTTGATTTGTTAAGGACTTTGAAGACAAAAAATTAATGTCAATATACCTGGAAAATTATATAACTCTTTATATCGTAGGAAAGGCCGCAGCCTATTCTTTCCACTTAAAATCGGTTCATATTAATCTACTTATAACTTTTTAATGGTACAAAAAACCGTTTTTTTTATCCGTAACTCAAGATTTTGGGGGTGTTTCTGATATTTAATAACAGATTCTAAGATTTTTTTTATGTTCGTAATAGTCCGAATAGGGGTTTAGAAAAAGAAAATTGGCCCACGGCCATTTCTACACAATAAAATCTTTATATATAAAAATGAAACGTTCCACGTATGTAAACCCATCACTTGAGAACGGCTTAATCGATTTGTCTGATTTTTTTCCGTTCGACTCAAAATTTGCAGGATTTGTAAAGAAAAAAATCCACCTCAAGTTGCGCTATGGTGGACTTATATCGAAAATTTTGCATATTAAATTGATCATAAGAAAAAAATTTATGTATAACTGAACCCGGTAGATGGAATGTTTGGTTGATCATCAGATAAAATTTAATTTAAAAATGGATCCGGTAGGTGGCGTTAGTGTGGATTTTTAATCAAAATTTGAACGAATGGACCCAATTTAACTTAAATTTGGTATGTATTTTTGTGGGATCATGAGAACAAAATCTCCATTGATTACATTACATATAAACATTTTTTAACATCAAAATTATTGAGAAGCCCATATATGTACAAATAGATGTACATTTTGATTTCTGGGTTGAGTAGATTTATACCAAAATTTCAGTGAAAGTTGGGGCTGGGCTGCAGATGGACACCAAGACCACAAAAAGGCTTAAGGTAGAATGGCGAACATTTATATTGGCGCACTTCCTACAGAATTAGAGAGCTTCACAAAGTGTTTTTTCGCATTTCAAACTTTTAGGGGACAAACCCGAAAATGGAAAAAACTGTTGCTATAACACAGAACAAGCGGTTAATAGGGTTGTTGAGCCAACTGAAGGAGTTTTTAGAAATTCATACTCCTTGGGATAAAAAGGGGCAAAGTGCTATGATGGACTAAACATCAGATCAGACTAAACACCTCAGACAAAGCACCTTACTTACTTACTTAAGTGGCCAATTACAATTTACGAAACGTAGGTCATAAATTTGAGGCCTGAAGTAATAAAGAATTCCACACGCTTCGGTCTTCTGCGTGTGTTCTCTAGTTAGTCCTACCAGATGATGGCACGTCGCCTAGCACTTGGTCCTTCCAATGGAGTTTGGGTCTCCCTGCTCTGCGCCGTCCTTCAGGTTCGCCTTCAAACACCATTCTCGCTGGAGCATTTAAATTCATCCTGGCAACATATCCCAGCCATCGAGCACCAAAAGGTACAATTACCCAGTACATCAACGCAGAAAAATATTTATATCATTCAATTGGCGAACAAATGTGGTTTTAGAAAATATGCCTATCAATAAGCAAGTTTTCATCAAATCGACGACACAGCCGATCCATTTTAGCAATTCTTACAATAATATATAATACTTTTTTGGACATATGAAGAACAGAATCGTCCGGGAAAACCTCGCCCTTTAAATTGAAATATTTCAAACGTCAAAGTAATTAACCAATCCAATATTTTACAATAATTTAATTTAGGCCAGCTAGTTTGCAATAAAGCGAACTTGATATAAAATATACCAAAAAAACTAAGTTTTCATAAACCCACGGTTCTAGTTCCAAAACTTTTGTATGAAGAGAACCAGTTCCTTTTGCATGGAATTTGTCTCTAAAGTGTTAAGAAACACTTGACCGAAACTTTGTGACGTGCATTAACTAGATCTTCCAGGACCAGTTTAGTTTATTAGTTCCAGTCGTTAAGCCAGTTGCAAAAGACCTGTTTAAAAACTGGTTCCCTGACTAATTATCGAGTTATCGGAAGATTCAATTTTAAAATAATTTTTGAAGATTCAAAAATGATAGTAAGGAATACTAAACATCAGTCAAATTGACACTTCTATAACACTTTACAACCCATCCCTTCTTCACCAATCTCAGAACAGGCAGTTTTAGACAATTGACACCCCATTTCCCGTAGGTAAGTTATATATATTTTTTTTTTTCAATTTTTGATTCAATGCCTCGAAGTTTTTTGAAAGACCTCGAGAGAAAAAATTTGGTACGCAGATATGGGTAATTCCAGCCTTACAAATGTTACGATCGTACAATTCAATTGAAAAAAAAAACACTTAAAAGTTGTAATTTTTTGTATTTTGTATTATATTTTGAATATCTCCCTACTAGTTCTACATTTTGTAAAAAGACGTCATATTTAAATAACTACAATCCAAGATATTCACAAAACACATGTCTACGTTTTTTTAGACGAAATATAAGTGAGTTTTATATAAGCTGTTAAAATTTCGAAAGTCTGCGTGTTGTTTAAGATTTAGTATATACACTTAATTATTTCATAGAATAGACAAATAGCGCTTTTAAAATATGTTTTTGTTGGGAAAATTTGTCCCTATAGTATTTAACCACGAGGTAATAAATACCTACTAATGTTACTCACGTTATGTGACAGATATTCTCATAGCTGTGAAATGTTTGAAAAAAAAGTTTGTTTAAACCATTGTTTTTTTTTTTTGTGAAATTAGTGAATAGTTTTAAGATTATATGCCACTAATTGTTGATCATGAATGTTACATTAGAACGTCAATAAAATAAAATCAAAATTTTGCTGCTAACTGATTACACAGTGCATGACAGTAAAGGTTCGATTCTACTATCAAAGGGTAATAAAACCCTATACTCAGTTTGGTGAGATTGGTTACCAATTTTTTTTGGTGGACCCCAAAAGATTCACAAAATCAGTGTGCCCCTCGTAAAAAAGTGCCATCAGTTTTTGTCCAACAGCTAACTCGTGATAGCGCTACACTATATTCGGCAATAATGTAGCTTGGAGTTTCGCACACTAACTTTATTAACAATTTATGTCACAAACGTTGGTCATATCTGACCTTTTTTACAAAAAATTGAAGAAGAAGTAATTATTTTTTCACTTTTTTGAGCATTACTTTGAGGAAGTCAAATTTTTTCAAAAACAATGTCCGCCAAAATTGTAGCCATGGTAAAGTTGAACAATTTTCGTGAACATATCAATACAATCTGAATGTGTCTAGGCAAACTAAATAGCTCATAAAGACCACTATTATACCGGTTTTTCGTACCCTTACGCACTTATAAGCCAGTAACGTGGTTGAATATGAACCGATTTTAAGTTTCATAGCGGATTTGGAAAGAAGAGACTGCGGCCTTTCCAACGATATAGTATATAGCTATATTGATAACTTGTCACATCTGCCTATTTTTTGCCTCTAAATTTTAAACCTTTTTGATTTTTTTCACTATTTTTATAGTGTACAAAAGCGCTAAAAACAATTTTACCATGCCCCATCCGCCCACTGAAACCCCCGGGTTTTACGGAGAAACTTTTCGTATTGGGAAAAAATCCACAACAAGGCCCACAAGTGTCCCGAAAACGCCTCTACTGACCGACTCCCAGTCATTTTTTCCTCCTAACATTTTTCCCAAACATACCTACTCCCCATCTTAACCCCTAATGGGGCTTCTATACAGATTTTTTTTATAAATCTTGCTTCCACCGCTCTAACTGTCCCGAAGTTGTAGTTAGAGAAACTGCCCCAACAGTTTCTCAGACCATATCTATTCACTATACGAGAATAAAACGTTCGTCTTAGTATAATTAGCTGTAGTGTCTGTGTATCAAATTTTATTTCTGTAAAGATAAATAACAGTTTTGTCACGCCCCCACCGCACAGTGCTTTAGCTCATAAATCATAAAAAAAAATAGTTTTCAAATGTGATGAAATTTATACTGGTCGATAGATAGCAACACAACACAAACAAATGTTAAGGAACAGGTTTCATATGACTCTCCTAGACTGCACCAGTGGAATTTAAGAAAAAAATTCATGAATTAAAAACTGAATTGTATTGTTTCAAGAAAATAATTCCCAAAAATTAATTTTTTTATGAAAGAGCTTAAATTTAGATTTTTGTGTTTCTCAGCATGTTTAGAACTCGGAAAAATAAAATTTGTGTTGAATATGTTAACTAGAATTTTTTTTTAATAAAAATTTCAAAAATTACGAAATTTGATGAAAAAAAAATTTGTCAAAATCCAATTTTTTTTTACTTTGTATTTATTTAGTTCATAGTTTTGTTAAATGGTAAAATTTTTTGCCACAACCTAAAAAGGAATTTGAAAAAAGTTATTGAACATTTACCTTTTTTTACTAAAAATTTTATTATTGCCAAATTTTAAATTTTCATGTTTTAAAAAAAGGTAGGTCTACTAAAATTTCATTTTCTCTGGTTTTAGTTCACCGATTTATGCAAACTGTTTTTGTTATATCGCCAAATTTAAAATTTGACGGAAATACAAGATAATAAAATTATTTCTTAAAAAAATTTTAGTTGTTTAAAATCCAAACATAAATGACCAAGTTATGCCACTTCTAAGTGGGATTTTTGTAACATTTTTGACGATTTTGCAAGTTTTTGCTACCTTTCATTAAGATTTTTCTACTTTCCACATATTTCTGAGCATATTTGAATTCAGCGTGAAATTTGACATTAAAATCTATTGTTTAATGTCCCGGATACAGACACTTATGAATTTTTTTTTAAATAGTGTAAACAATAACTTAAGCAAATCGAAAGCCAAATCAATTTTAATTAACTATTCAAAACACTGTGCCTTACCACCCTCGCTAGTTAGTTCTTTGCCATATGAGATTGTGTACATATGTACACACTAGCACACACACGAGTAAGTGTGTTAATACATACGTATGCTAGTTTCTATTTCCGTTTCCTCTTTAGCAATAGCTAAGTAAACGTAGTATTCAACTTTTCTCTCTTCTTCGTAATATAAACTGTGCAGCTCTTCTATCCTTGTGTTTGGCTGGGTCGCACCACTAACTCAAACCTCCATTCACTTGTAACTGTGTCATCGTTGTTGGCATCATTAATCTGTAGTTTTAATTTATTTCAATATTTGTTTTTGATACATTATGGTATTTTGTCATTTCTCTGTGCAGAACGTTTCATTTGCTATAGAAGTTCTGTCTTTTTTCAGTCGCACAGTTTTCTTTGCTATATGCGAAGTTGTGTCAGTTTAGTTCTGTTGTGTTTTGTTATTTTGTTATTTACGCCGTCTTCCGGTCTAGTAAGCAAAGCTTATTATTTCGTAGAGCATTTGAAGTAGTAGTGGAAACGTTTCTTTCAGCTAATATCTTTATCTTCTTTTAATTGTATTTGTATGCTCTCACAGTGTATGTGGTTAGAGGGGGCTCGGGTGTGGGAGTATAATTAGTTTAATATTATGTTGGTAATAGTAGAGAGACGATTACTGAGATATGCTTTGTTGATGCTGTTACGAGTATAGCATTAAGGAATTTAAGAATATGTTAACATTTTGTGAAGTGTAGAAGAATAAAAGCTTTGCAGTAGCGTAAAGCAGATTATTAGCTTTTGTCTCTCCAGGCATAGCTTTTGGTACAATAGTGAAAAATAAATAAAGTAAAATTTATACAGTTTTGTAAATGTTAATACATTATATGGAGATGTGCACGTTAGTAACATCATAAGTGCGATACCTTTTTTAAATAAAAAATAAACAATATTTACACATTGTGGGACCCAATTCTGAGAACTGCACGTGAATGTAGCTCTAAAAAGAAGAAGTTCTGTTTCATTCGTTTTGTCGAGTTACATGCCATAATAAGTTAATATCGATTTAAAGTTAGTAAGTGTCGTATAGGGGAATTAGTCACTTTTTAAGCTATTTTGTTTGACATAACACGAGAACCACTAGTCCGATTTAGCTGAATTTAGTCCACAATCAATGAGCTGAAAAATGTTGTACTGTGTTATTTTATATTTGATACATTGGATTAAGTTTCTTAAACCTCATAAAAATTGCTACTAATACTTTACGTTTTCTCACTTTCGCATAGCGTTACTTTGCATACAAGACTGAGTTTAATACCTAACGCTTAAATATTGTGCGAATATTTAGAACAAGCGACAATCCTGGGATGGTCTACTATCTTTGTAATGCCAAACAAAAACATTCGCCAACTCGATTGCTGCTCTCCCTAGCCATTTAACAACCCACCCTATTTGTTTTCTGTGCAAATATTTATAACAATATCTGTCACATAGTTTGCGTCAATTTGAAAACTTTTCCTTTGATTTTAGTTACCTTCTATCGTTTGGCTGTTAAACGTGTGTACATCGAACGTCATAACTAACTGTGTCACAATTTTTCAACTTTATAACTGAAATCCTTCATTATACTTTCCTCAAACTTTTCAAACTTTTGCCTTAAATATGCAATTTTTACCTCATTACAAAAAACAAAACTTCTGTATCCTACAACTATCAATTGAATCATTTTTATCGATTACACCGTCTCCCTAACAGTTAGTTGGTTATTTGGTACCAAAAAAAAACACAAAAAATATATGTATATTCAGCTCTATTTACCTCCACCCCACCCCATTCACATCCGTAACTACTGTCATTGGAAAAACGATTTCGATTTCAATTATTTCCTGCAAAATTTCCACAGAACTGCAAAATCAGCTACAATTGAATGAAGCAAAAATTTGTGTTAGAGAAATGCAAGGTATTTGCCACACAAACACACACAAAAGTAAAGCACGTGTGCACTGAAGCGTAGAAATGCGCAAAATGTAGCATTCACGTACATATATTATTAAGGAAATCATTTAAAGAGATTTTTACTTTAACACTTTAAAAAGGAAATGGCTAAATTGTGTGGCAAAGGATTTCAGAGAAGCTTAATATAGACAGATGAGTATTCTTTAAGAATAGATATGCTGTGGACAAAATATTGGTGTGATGCACTTTTACTTAGTTATTGTGAATAGGTTTGATTTTAAATAAATATTCATGCTAACGGATATTATATGAGTATTTCCAGCGGAAGGACTGACAATTTCGTAGTTTAAAATTCCTTTATTTTTAACTTTTTTTTTGTTATCATATAGTGAATTTGTGGAACTTTAACAAACCAAACTATTCTTTATTATAAAACAAAGAATATACTGATCACATATGAAATTTCGCTAAATATTATAAATTTTCATAGACACTTGAAGTGGCTGCGAAAAGTTGTATGTGTCCGTAACGCACTTTGTGTTTGTCATAATTTTGAATACAAATTTTTAACTAAAGTTTCATTAAAATAACATTTTAGTACTGCCTATAATCCACATTTTTTAATATGAACATAATCCTCAAAGTATTTCAGTTTTTCGAGAAATCTAAAAAATACAGAAAAAAACGTTCGTCCGCAACGCTAGGAAATACACATATACTTGTATAAGTAGTAGGTATTACAGTTCTGCACAAGTGGTCTTGAAACGGTTTGAAGCCTATTTACATGATTTCAACTCCTCTTTTGTTTTATCCTACAAGCGTCGAAAAAAAGTTGATGCTTTCACCTCTTAGTTTTGTGTTTTGTCCAAAACACAATTTAAGGGCACCAAAACTTTTATTGATCCATACATCCTACGAACCCCCGGAAATAGTATTTATTGAACTGTGTAGTCCTATAGTATAATAGGCCACCCTACACACCACAAAAAACTCAAAAACGGAAATGAGCAATATGTAGACCTTGAATAACCATGAATAACGATATGTGCCTCGTTTTGATCGGATATCAATGACGAAAGCATCACCATATCTAATGCGCCCTAGATAGGGTCACTTGATATGGGGAATAAAAGTTAATGGGTTCGTTTCGTTTCGATCGGGCATCAAATGATAATACAACATAACTAATACTATATCGGGAGGTTGTAGGAAGCAGATATTAATAAAAAGTTTTGATGTCTTCAAATTGACTGTCTAATGTACACGACAACAGCGTTGTTTTGGTAAATAAATGAAACTAATCCAAGAGAGCTTAAGAGTGCGCGTTTTGATCAAAACAGTGCTTTGTAAAACAAATGGACTTAAATATGGGAATTTCCTGGATGGCGAACGTGACGTACGCCTAAAGTGAAAAATTAATAACGAAATCTTTGAATTTGGTAACCTTGTTTACATTTTCAGATAGCATTTAAGTGGCACACCGCTTAGTGAAAAATTCAGCTTTTTTAAATTTGTTGTTTTCAAAATATTAGGAAAAAACAAGCAATGGCGGATGTGAAAAAAAAATATTTTTTTTTTTTTAATGTATGTAGAAAAATGCTAAATCCATCTTATTGGATCATTTCATTTTAACTACAGTAGAGGGACGTGGCTTTCTATTGGTGGTTGTCATGTTGTAATATGGACACCGGTTATTTCCAGAATTTTTTTTCATAATTTAGCACGTCACACTTTTTCTATGACTATATTTATACACATATATAGGCAGTTCCGTGATTTTTTTTTTATTTGCGAAATTAGGGAATATTTTAATGTTTATATACAAAAAATTGTTTATCACGAATGTTACAATGGAACGTCAATCAAATTTTGCAGCAAACTGATATTTTTCAATATTATTGGTGCTATGTATTGTTGTAACTACAATTTTATGATAAGAGTGCTCTTGCATTATCAGTAAATATGTGATTCAAAATTCAAAGAGGTGACCAGACCGTTAATGCAATTTTGCAGTCCGTTTAATCATAAATAAATATTAGAAAAGCTATGGACATTAGGGTAATAACTTTTTTTGGACAACATTCTCCCCAGGGCTTTTCTAATGGCAAATATTGTATTAATGATAAAAAAAACTATTTCAGTTCAATTTGCTGAAAAAACCTTACGCACCGACAGCGATTTCTAAAATGCCTTTTATATACGTTTTTTCAATTTTTTTTCATAAAATTTTTTTTTTATATATGGTTTATACATATGTAGGTATGTAAGCAAATAATAACAATAAATGATTAAAAGTAGGTATTGTAAGATATAAACTTTAGGTTCAAAATACGCGATGTTTTACAAAGCGGATATATAACTTGTACTATTTTTTTTTTAATAAATTTTTTTTAAACTTTGTTTGATTCGAAACTTTAAAGCGTTTGGTGCGTAACCTTTTTTAGCGATAGCGAAAAACTAAAAACGCAGTTCTTAATATTTTTCCATGCCCTACACGATTTTGTCTGGGGAGATTTGATATTTGCAAAAAATGCAAAAAGTTATTACCCTAATGGACATCTTAATTTAATAAAATTTAAGTATTCGTCTTTACTAAGACAAGTCAGAAAACAAATTTTTCCAATTTTTTTTTTCGATCGCAATGGACCTTTCTATAGAAATACCCATATGTTATGTAAGACAGTGAATGATTCATAAAAAAATTAGTTTGTACCTAAAGAGTCAGCTTATAGTACTTAATGGTACAGTTAATATAACCAAAAAGTATTTATATTGTATCAACAATTACCTTTATACTGCTTAATAGTACAATTGATTGTATCAAATACTACTTTTATTGTACCAAAAAGTACAATTTATTGTGCTTTGTTGTTAGTACCAGAAAGTATATTAATTGTACCGAAAAGTACAGAGTATGGTACCAAAAAGTACAATTTACTGTTCACAAAAATACTTTTATTATAATTTGTTGTATTTAAAAATAAATATTTTTTTTACCGAAAAGTACATTTTGTTGTACCCAAGAGTACAAGTTATGGTACAACTAGAACATTTTATTATACCAAATAGTACTTTCATTGCACCAATAGAACTAATTTGTAGCACTTTTTTAGTACCAAAAAGTACGTTAATTGTATTAAATAGTGAAATTTATTGTACCAAAAAGTATAATTTATTTTTTTCAAAATTTCTTAATTTGTACTAAATAGTACAATTTGTTGTACACTAAAGTTCAATTTGCTGTACCAAAAGTACAATGCATGGTACCAAAAAGTATAATTTAATTTACCAAAAAATATTTTTTACCAAATTGAATAATTTATTAGACTAAATAGTACTTTTATTGTACCAACAGCACAATTTATTGTGCTTTGTTGTTAGTACGAAAAAGTACGTTTATTGTACCGAAAAGTACAGTTTAGGGTCCATAAAAAGCAATTTTAAGTACCAAAAAGCAAAATTATTTGTACAAACAAATAGGTTTATTATACCAAAAATTAAACTTTATTGCACGAAATAGTACAATAGGTACAAATAAATTTATGATATCAAATAGTTCAATTTAGTATACCAAAAAGTATATTTATTGTACCAATAAGTACTTATGTTATACAAATAAATAAAATTTATTGTACCAAAAAGTCAATTTATTATACCAAAAAGTTAATATGTTATACATACAAACAAAAATCAAAAAGTACTTTAATTGAACCAAAAATTATTTTATTAAATCTTAAAATACTTTTACTTACTTACATAATTTCACTTTACACCCCTACCAAAAAGTATTTTTATTATACCAAATAGTTAAATTTATTCAACCAAAAAGTAATTTTATTGTACCAAATAGTCCAATTTTTTGTTCCAAATAGTGCAGTTTATTGTTCCAAAAAGTACATTTTTTATACAAACAAAAATCTTTAAATGTACCAAAAAATTCGAATCAAAAAATTGTTTGGTTTTCTGAAACCATTAATATACTTTTATGCGTTGTTTGCAAAATAAACAAATACGTGTAATATTATATGACAACCCCATACAAATTCTCCTTGTTAGAATAATGTGATTTTTTCTGAATCCATGGAGAACCAATCTTGAAATTTGAACATCTTATAAAGAAAAGTATGTGTAATATTTACATTCAGAATTAAAAAAACAAAAGATACTTTTCCAGGGTATTAAAGGACGAAGAACATTTTTAAATTATAATATCTTTGACCAGCTATAAAACATGAACCGTGAGGAGTTTCGACCTAAAGTAAACGGCATTGTATCGGCAGCAAAGACGAGAATATAAATGCTAAATTTCATAAAAATCGAAAACTAGAGTGGGTCGAAAAATTTTGTAACTATCCATTGTTTTGCTTTTAAGAGAAAAGATCTTAAGAGAGCTTATCGTGGGCAAGGAGTAATCTTGGTTTGGATTCAAAAAAAAAACAATGCATCTTTTGTTTTTCTTCGCGTGGTATTTTGGTCGCGTTTTGAGGCATGCTCTTCATTACATATCATGAGGTCCTTTTTTTTAGTTTGTTAATGTGTGACCTATTTTTTACATTTGTTTGGGATGGAAGTGGACCTCTTCCCCTTTTAACCTCTTTAATTTTACAATAATTTTATTGTTCAATGAAAAGTAAAATTACATATTATTGAGACCTAAGGAAAAATCACACCTTTGTATAAAAAAAATCCTTTTTGTTTTAAATAATTTATTTTGAAATTAAAAAAACTAAAAATAAAATCTAACGGAGAAAAATATATTCATGCGGGTTATCCCTCCTTTTCCGGAGTGGTATAATGTTAAATAGTTAAAGCTCACCCTAACCTGTAACGGCATTGACAATGATATTCCTTTTAATTATTTAGCCACCTCAACAAGGTAAGAACTACAAATTGCTTCCAAAGAAATGTAGCTAATTTTTGTGCTGCAAAATATACTGTCAACTCGTTGCATATTTAAAGGGTTAGATCTTAATGGCTTTAATCTCTGCAGTCATTTTTGCTGTACAACTATATTTTTTCTCGGAAACTACATTTTGTTGTAAACTAATGGGAGATATTTTTAACATTGTGTGTTGGAGTTGCTTGTTTTAGTTTAAATTCTATATGTACGTGGTTAGAGTAAAAGTTTTTTACAAAAACCTCGAAAAAGATGTAGATGAAATATTTTTGTAGTTGTGGTTAAAATAGAAGTGCTCGGTGTTGAAGGGGTTTCGAAACGTTATACATCCACAGTTCGCTGAAGGTTTAAATATCACGTTATGATATCTTATTTGAAATCAAATTGTTATTTATATGACTGTTTTATTGTTCCAAGTAAATACCTAAAAGAAGGTTTTTTTATATCTACACCAAGTACATATACGTAATAGCATAAAGTATACGCCATATGTATAAACACATTGAAAGAACAATGAGAGTTTGTAATTAGAACCATAATTTGCAATCTTAAATACATATATCGAAAATAAGAGCTAACATAAAAAACGGTAAGTAATATCAGTTTATTTGCACAAATTTTAAAGAAAATATGATATAAAAGTTTGCCGAGTTTGTAAGAGTAATCCTATCAATCAAAATTTTTTTTTTGTCACATGCAAATTTTTAGAGTTACTTTTGTTGTTAGTTCGTTGCTGCAGTCGAAAAATTTCCCCGCAATTTGATTCCATTTTCTGCCCTGTGATTGGCTTCCCTTTTTGTTGAAATAACTGCTATATGTAAGATGACACCGATACTGCCATCACAACCTCTTAATTTATCGATTTTGCGGCAAAAAAAAAAAAAATCAAAAACAACGCCATCATCAATCTCGTAGCAACAGTAACATAATATTGACGTAAATATGCAAAACTTTTAGCCATCAGTTTAGAGTTAACTTCAAACTACTAGTTTTTGAACTAAAACTAAAAACATGATTTTGCACTTTTATTGTAACTAGGAAATATTTTGCGGATGAAGGTGGTTAAGTTCTGCACCATAGATAAAGTTTACCATGACAGCTGAATTGAACAAGTAATGCAACACTTTTAGTTACAACAAAAAAAAAAAAAAAAATAAACGTTACTGCCAGTTAAATGTAAGCTGCAACAAATTTAAGAAGATTTTAAATAATATTATTGACAATTGAATAAAGTGACATACAGCAATCATGGAAGGCAAAAGCATATTCATTTCTCTATAATAGCTACTTAATGCCAGTAATTGGTAGTTCA